>CM046886.1:16884838-17016430 GCA_025688845.1 Cucumis hystrix | reverse complement strand
TATCAGTCTAGTGCTCCCGAAGGATGCACATATCAGTCTAGTGCTCCCGAAGGATGCACATAAAGGGGATGATCCCGAAGGACACCCGCAGGGCAATTATCCACTAGGAAACTAATAATTTATCCTCTCAGCCATTCTAAACCTCTTTAAAATCATCCTCAATACAGTCAAATTTCCTTATCACATAAGCTCCCCCTTTAACCTCAAACAACCATATTATCCTAATTTCACCCAAGGACAGTCAAAACATATCACTACATCAGTCAGCAACATAAATAGCCCAGCAGTCACAACATACGCTAGACAACAAGTCCACGTCAATCCATACATACATATATAAATTTCATTCAGTCAAGCACAATATACATTAAACTTTCAGTCCACACCCAAACACACAGTATAACCGTCATCACTACTCAGTCCAGACATAACATTTCAGTCCATATAGTCAATACATCTTAATTCTTGTTATTGAGTCCAGTAGAAAGTTCCGTACCTCACTCTTATGCGATTTCTTCAATCGAACTAAGTCCAATAAATCAAATCCTAAAACATAAGCAAACATAAAATCTATATCTTTCTACATAATTTCGTTCACCCAATTCACCCCAAGTGTGAATTTGGCAACTTACCCAATTAGTGGAGGAACGAACCTAGTCCAAACTATTGGAAATTCAAGGATGTGCTCGCTTCGACGATACCTTCAAGAATCAAATAAAAAATTCAGCATTAAATCCCAATTTATTGGAATTTCAAGGGTGTACTCGCTTCAACGCTACCTTCAAGAATGTCAATTTAACAAACCGATCGGCATTACAAAACAATATAAAACCCACAATTCATCCTTACCTAAAAGAAATTTTGACGACGTAGCGGCAGTGGCACACAAGATTTGGGCAAACGACCTTGTGAAATCGATTTGGGCATGGGTCGGCTTCCAATCCGCGGCTGGAAAAATGGGGAGTCACGCGGCGGTTGGGTTTCGTCGGACGGTCGGAACAGAGGCAGGCGGCGGCTGGGACGGATTTGCTGCGCGCGGCCGGCTGGGCTTCGTCGGACTACTGGGACAGTGACGCGCGGACGGCAGCAGGCGGCAGGACGTGAAGATCTGGGCGATGCGGCTGGGTGTTTCGCGAAGGGTGAGGGGCGCGTCGGCTCGGGGCGTGACGGATAGAGACGGACGGCTGGGCTTCGCCGGTCGGACAGAAGGAACAGAGGAGGGGCTGGGACGACTCGCAAACAAGAAGTGGACGGCGGCGTCGCGACGGGGCTGGGCGGCGGGCGCGATGCGGCTGGGCGACGGTACGGTACGGCTGAGCGACGGTGCGGTGCGGCTGGCTCCTGTGGTGGTTGGCGACTAGGGCAAAGAGAAGGGGAAGAAGAAAGAAAAAGAAAAATGGAGAGAGGGGGGGGGGGGCACGCGAAGAAGAAGAAGAAAAGGGAAATTGTTTTTTTTTTTTTTTGTTTTATTAATAATAATAAAAATAATAATAATAAAAATAATAATATTTAATAATAAAATCTTATTATTTTCATTATTACCCTTTTTTTTTTTTTTCTTTAGGGCGTTACAATGAGAACTTTGCTATATTTTGTAAATGGTTTTAATATTTTGCTAATATTGTTCCAAAAATTGTTTGAATGATTTTATGAAACTTAATATCAATTTTTTTTAATCTAAATATATAGTTTTTTTTCCTTTTGCACAAACAACATGATAATCCTCTATTTTTTAAAAAAAGAGATAATTGCTGATTGGTTAATTTTGTTTATTGCGATGATTTGAGTTAATTGTATACTTTGATTTAAACCGAGATCTAAAAACAATCATGATAATTTCCTTATATTTATCTTTATTTGATGATTTGATTACAATATAAATTTAAACGACAATATTATTATACTTTTATGCAGATATAAACCCCTTTTTAAAGCTTATTCTTTTGATAGATCATTTTCAATGATTTGTTGATTTTAAACTTTAATTGGAACTCTTAAAGACATGTATTAGTCTTTATTTACAAAGAAAAAAATTAAACGAGAAAAATAAGTATAAAAGGATGAAAATACAATAAATTATTTAAATCAAATTTGTCCATTTCTAAATTAATGGAAGAACTTTGACAAATTTCTTTAACCTTAAAAATAAGAATAATAATAGAAAACTTATGTTAAACATAAACAAAAAATAAATGTGATATCTCCTTCTAGGTCTAATGCTTCAAACTCTTGAAAAAAAAAATCCTTAGTAAGAATGATGTTTGCTATTAATGAAATTAAAAAATATCATAATGCTACACACTTCTATCGAAAAAAAGAAAAGAAAAAGATAACATAGAAAAAAGATAAGAAAAGGGAGAGAAGTCAGATTGAAAATTCGAGGTCTAATTTAGTTATTTACGATGATTGAAAGTAAGAAAAAAATAACATATGTAAGAACGATGTTACTACTAATTAATGAAATGAAAAACCATAATGCTACACACTTCTAACAAAAAAGAAGTAGAAGAAGAATAGAAAGCATAAAATAATAGAGCATAACAAAATAAAGGAAAGAGAAAAGATTTATCAAAATTAAAATGACGTTCAATTTAATTATTTAGTAGATTTTTCAGTTAAAGTTAGATGAGACAACACCACATTTGTCACGCCCCACCCCTCCATCGCTTTGTGTGATCAGAAGGAGGCGTTTTGCCTAGACATTCCACGCGAGGTTCTTGAACAACGCATCGAAACACCTAGTAAGCGAAACTTCTCAACTAATCCTCATTGCAGAGTACCAACTTAAACTCGGAGGACCCCTTTCAACTCATAGTAGCGGAACACTAAAACAATCAATCTTAACTTAATCGATTAGCCTTCAACACTTAACCAAAACTACTAAGCAATAATCATTAAAGAGATACAAAAGTAAGATAGTGGAAAGATGATGAAACACAACTCTGATTTTATTACTTGGCTAAACCCTGATTTAAAGAAAACCTAAGTTCTAAACTTCGAGTCTGCCTTCCTTCACTGGGATGCCACTCCTCATGTTAAGGTGTTTAGGAGTATAAGAACCTCTTTCTTATTCTTCTCCTTGGCCGCCCAGCAATCCATCTCAAAGACAAGACTCAACCCACAACAAAACAGGCTTGCAGTCCTCCTTGGACGTAATAACTTGAAACCATCAGAAGACAAATAACTTGATCAGCTTTTATGCATCACAACCCACCTAGCTATTCTAACTTGGCCTCAACGCCTGATTACCCGGGGGAGGAAAACTTAAAAACATAAATCAAATACTTAGCGAGTGTGAGTTTTAGAAAACCTTTTTGAGAATACAAGCCAAGCACAAAATATTTTCATTTCTCAAACGCATCTACCAACACCTCATTTCACAAATCATTGAAATCTCACATTAATTCCTCTTATTCCTTTTCACTAAGAATATGAATCCTTCCTTTCGCCAAGCCTACTAGGATTCACTCTCACCAGTATCTTGCGATTGAGCTATTGTGATGTTCACTCCATCTGAGAAATTTTCTGATTCATTCATTTTCTTGTTGCATCAGTCGTCGCCATTCACATTATGCACACATTGCACAAGCACTACTTAATTGATAGGAATAAGGCTAATGGTATGTACTCATTCATCAGTCATCACATAAAAAACAATCGTTCTCTTTTTTTCAAACAACACAACAGTAACAATAGTAATAATCAGAGACAGTACTGAACTCGTTATGCACAACTCAGACGCAAAATGGATCAATTGGAGAAACATTTACAAAACATTAGTTAACAAATCATGCTTGCAGGAGTGTATTCAAGAAAACCACTCATGCAGGAGTGTATAATTTAAGAAAGTCACTCACGCGGGAGAGTAGAGTTAAGAAAGACACTCATTCAAGCCTCCGACCCTTTCTTCCTTGAATGCCTCTTCTTGTCTAGAGTTCTTTCGGCAACAACTCTACTATTTGCATTCTTTTGAAAAAACTTCCAAAATGGCAACATTTTTCTCAAGGTTTCTACCCTATCTATACTAATCCTTTGAACCGGTTACTTTCTTTACCTGCCAGCTCAGAATTATAACTTTACACGTGTTGTTCTACTGTTTTGCCACACTATGCACCCAAACCAAGTTTGACACATAAGCCAAGAGTCAACTCCCGATTTGACATTCCCTCGAGATGCAAACCTTATCATCTTGAGAAACCAAACTCTTCTTGCCCTATCTTCTTGGGAAGCTAAAATCCTTTTTCCCACCTTTTCTTCCTTACGACATGCTACAACCGCTCACCCATTTTCTAACTTCTCCTCGCGTTACTTTGCTCTAATCGCCTAACTCTTCTCGCGATAGGACTCCTTCGCCGTGCCAGCTTGTCTCTCTCGCCTTCTCTCAATACGACTTCCTTCCTTCAAATTTTATCTTTTGAATGATCAATCTTTTCATTTTAGAAGGATCATCCTGCTCCTCAACGCCTCTCTTCTTCAACAGAAATCTCTTTCTCGACTTGGACCTCACAACATCAATATGCATGTCTTTCTTTATTTTGCATATTATGCATTTTTCTTTCTCGAAGAGCAAATTAATTTATCGTTGTCAAGAAAAAGTCAACTTTTCTTTTATATTTGTATTTTGACTTCTTGAACTATTATTATTACAATTATTTTAGGATGAATGAACATCCATTTTGTTAATGATAAATAAAGTCTCGAATATTAGAAAAAAGTGGATTTCAACCTCATGTACCACATAAATTAAAGTGGATTTGTTATTTCTAAATTTAAAAATTGTAAGTATGCTTTTAGGATTTTTTTTTTTTTTTTTTTTTTTTTTTTAATTCCATACTATTTTTTATCCATTAAAATGGACATCTAAGATTTAGCTCACCTAACAAATATATATTCTCATTTGTATTTAAAAAAAATAAATAATAAAAATGTTTGTTGGGTACTAATTCAGTATATGAAACCTTGATATTTGATTTAAATTAATTATTTTTGTATAACATTAGAATAAAGTTTTTTAGGTCACCGATGGAAAGTCTGGCTTTATAAAAATAGAATAAGCCTTCAACAATCAATCGATAATACCTTTGTATTTTTGTTTATATATTTTATAATTATCATTTTATATGTCGTGCTGAAAAATAAGTAAACTGGGTCCCATCCGTTATTATAATTTTATTATTCCACCCAATAGAAAATGTATTCTAATTTTTTTAATTATTACAAGTATCAAATGTTAATGATAAATTATAGGTATATATATATTAAAATAAAAGTCAAGCATGAATTCAACTCTTTTTTTTTTTTTTTTTAATGTAATAACAAATTTGGATTAAATAAATGTTAATCATGAAGTATGATCACTAGAATAATTATTTAATGCTTTTTCTTGCACAATTATTAAGGGTTTATTATTTAGTTTTATGTCAATTCCATAATAAATTGTTAAACTAGCTAATGTAGTTTTAAAAAATACACTAGCTAGATAAAAGTTATTTAAATGATTGTATAAATATATTTTTTCTTATTCACATAAATTCCTTTGAATTTTGTTCCACAAATTTCAAATTAAATTGCCAAACAATGAAGATAAATAGGTGAAGTATATTCCAAATATGGATCAAAATCTAATCAAACTTTGAAGAAAAACTTTGGAGTTAAATTATATATTTAACTTTTCACATTACTCAATTATTACTAATTATCATTATGAAAATTGTATATATTTATCCTTTATAATTTATTAAACAGTCATATTTGACTTTTTTTTCTTCTTAAAATAAAATTATAAAAAGAAAGGTTTGTTTGATGATAAATTTAGTTATTTCCCATCATCAATTTATAATATGTTTTCTAAAATGTTTTCAAATAACATAACTTTTTACAAGTTGGGTTAACAATGAAATTATAATTAAATCAAATCATATATAAATTTCCTAAATAATTTTCAACCAAAGATAATGTAAAAAGTTGGTGGTACAAAAACAATAATCAACTCATGACTATATGTATTGGTGAAGTTGGGCAGTACCTCTCAACGCCAAAAGGTGGCAGCCACAATTATATTATATTCTATGGGTGATAATTATTGGGAAAGCTCATAGCAACCCCACTCCTACAAATTTAAAAACCAAATAGAGAGAAAGAATGAAAAACTCTGTTTATAAATGGATTTCGTTATCCAAATTAATGTGTTAAATAAATTATTGAATCATACACCAAACATTAGTTTTAGTAGTGAGTTAATTTCTCAAACTATATAATTTTCTAATCGAGATAACTGGAGAGTTTGAGATTGTTTTCAATTGCAAGAAAATAAATTGTATGAAACCAAAAGAGAATTGTACAATTCATGAATAAAAGATCTTAGCCTGGGCCTAAATGGAGTTCTCTATTTCGATTTTCTCGATCATGACATTTTCATCACTAGATTTAAATGTTAAATCCCAACCAATTTGATTAAAAATGGTAACCGAATTGTCCTAAGCAACTAATTGATACTAATTGAACGATGACGATGCATACAAATTTTAGATCAACTAATCGGATTAAGGTTTAAGGCAAGTTGGGTGAACAATTAATTTTCAAGCGCCTAGTTAATTATTCTATTGATTTTATCCTAAGTTGGTTAGTTTAATACTCTTCTAATTAATTACAATTGTAAGCTAACTCAACTATTTGCTTCTAGAAAAACTTTGCAATCAAGTAGTGTAATGATATTGCATACCAATTCAAGCAATAAACATACATTCACAAATGTTTGATAATTATATGTTTAACTGAAGATTTAAAACAAAATCAAATCATGGAATAGATCAAACCAAGTCCGAAAAGCTCACAGACAATTAAATAAGGAAGGAATCCGACGACCCAAGCTAGAAAGTGTACCTTAGCTCCTCATCCCATGGTTTTTGCTTGACTATAGAGATAAGATGAGATCAAATGTAAAAACTAATGTTTTAGATAGATAGAGGATGAAAAAGCAAAGTAAATGATTGGTTATACGCCCAAAACAGTTGTCTGGATAAAAATATATGGCCTAAAAACTAAAGCTACGAATTTGCATCTGCGCGATGATGACAACAACAGTGCAGTGTTATCACAAAAAATAAGCTAATTTTACACTTCTTTTAGTGGAAGTTTCATATTGTTTTGGTCTTTTGGCCTAAATTCTTCATTAGGGATTCAAATTGGTCCATTTTTGCTCAATTTTCTTCGCAATGCTTGATTAATTCTACCTCTTCAGTGCTTGAAACCTATAATCCAATAAATACATGAAGTATAGGAACAAACCTTGAATTAAGTGAAGCTAGATAGCACATTTTTGATGTTATCACTATCCATATTCTAATGTCTCCATAATTTAGTTAACATTTACTAATAATGCTAACTCAAGTATAAGCTCAATCGATAAAAACACATATTGCCTTCTTTATAATTATAGGTTGAACTCATGTTCACTTATATATTATTTTTATTATTATTTGTAAAGTGTATGTATTACAAAAAAAAAAATGAAAGGGGATCCCAATTCAAGGTCGTGAATCATGAAAGTTCAAAAGAGAGAAATATTTTAAAAGGAAACCAGAAACCTTACACACAGAAGCAAAAAGAACCAACCAAACTCAAACATAGTGAATGTGAAAAGGAGACGCTAACGAAGCACTAGACAAAAGACACTCACAAGTCACATATGAATAATAATAGAGCGAACATCATGAATAAAAGAATGAGAATAATGATAACTCCCACACCATGAGGATTTCTAGGCCAAATATAATAAATCATAGCATACCAAGCCACTTGCCACACCATTTGTCAAAAGTCCTCACCATGACTAACATGATAGATCGAATGAAGCTTAACAAGACAATCCCAATGCATGGCACATCTAAGAGAGAACACCAACCCTCAACAAAATAAACTATCAAATAAAAAATAGGTGATCTCATGGATCACATCCACCATCCTATAAAGATAGAAGGATCACACTAATGTTGGCCATTCCATGTACCCTATCGACTTAACACAACCAACAAAGTGGTGATAGGATGCTTAGAATACTCTTCATAAACCAAAACACATGGAACCAAGGTATTTGTTTGCCAACTTGATTAAAGGGCTTCCATGCTCTAAAGACATAAATTTTTCCCCAGTTATTCAAGATCTAGGCCATTGGCTAAACAAGAGTGAACAACTTAAATGAACCATGAAAACTCCAACAAATCCCAAGAGACATAAGGCCATCGCCACAAACCACATGCTAATAAGAAATCATTAATTTAAGCTTCCCATATTGTGAGAGAATATTACCTATGTTTCAACCATGTTGAGCCAAACAGAACATCAATGATCATAGCAAAAGAGATAAAAATGAAAGACAATAATTGATCACAAAAGTTTAAAATTGCTTTGCAGCACCTGCACAACCGAAGAGTCAACCACATATACCGCATAAAACAACCACAAAGCACATAGATCTCCTTCTTGACAACCCACAAAGAATCCTATTAGCACTAAGAGAATCCACAAAAAAAAAAAATAATAATAACACAAGAACCGTAGCAACATTCCATAATAAGACATGCAGGATCCCTGGCCCCTCACACTTGGAAAGAAATCTCAGGGCACTACAAGAAATTTTTGCTTTCTATGAATGAAACAAAAAATGTTGGCACAACTAATTTTTGTTGAGGTATTTTCAACTTGTGATCACAACATCATTTCTGCTGATGAAAATATATGAGTGGGCAGAAAATTGTGTGGTCTAAATGAAATTGGTTAGATTGGATTTTTGCTTATTGACAAGATGTTGAACAATAAAGCAGAAAATGAGACTCAACAAACCCACACCAATTCAAATGAAGTGGAAAATGCAGCCACATGCTGGAAATTCATGGGAGAACTTTCCAAGTCAAACCAATCAAGAGACAATCATTATGGCTCAAGGCTCAATGAAAAAAACTAGAGCTAAAAGACTTCAAGATGGATTAAATGCTTGTTTACAAGCTAGATTTTTGGTCTTTAATAAAGAGTTAGAATTTCAAGAGTCACTTGGACACCCAACGGTCATAATGAATCTAGAAATTTAGATTCATCCACATCTTTGATGCATTTCTAGATTCATTCACATCTTTAACATGTACATAAATGATATGTACCTTCATTTATTAGGGTAGTTGAAAGAGCATAAAATTAAATGTTGTGCCCTCTCAAATAACATTTTTAATTAATATAAACAGGGTTTCTAGTTTCCACATTTTGGACATAAGTTGAATTTGAATGAAATTTCTCATAGAGTGTTATCTCTCAAGCTTTATGGTTTTCTTTGTATTCTTGTGTTAGAATGCGTGTTTAGGACTTTCAATCTAGTTTGATTAATTAGATTGTGGAGAGTTTGAAAATTTGAAGTTAGGAACAAGTTCTCCTTTCTTCTTGATCTTTAATCAATCTTTCCAAGCCAAAATTTGTTTAGTTTTTTGGGGTTGTTTAACTATTTGTTTAATCGTGGTTATTCTTATTATTGTTGTGGAGGTTCACTTAGAATAAGAAAAGTTATCAAATGTGATTGAGGTAGTTCCGTTTATCATTTGGTATCAGAGCTTTGGCTCTAAACAAATTATATTTTACTTATTCCATGCCATATCTTCTTCTTTAAATCAATCTGTCTTATTCCATATTTCTTGTGACTCTTATCTTATCAATTTTATTGCTTCATAAGTTATTTGTGCTTACTAAAAAAAGCAAAAGAAAAAAAAACGTGACTTATTGTCTTTTTGAGACTTTTCATATTCTATATCACTTGTTTAAGGTGAAAAAAGTTGTATATTTTTTCTTAACTCTTCATTACTTGTTTGCTTCATTATCTAGCCTTCTACATTTGAGATTTTTGTAACTTTCCACCTTCGTCCATCCTGCAACAGAAAAACAAAGTAAAGGAAAAAATTGGACCTCACAAGCACTCCTTTACATGATTACTCCATAGAAGATGAAAGGTCACCTGTGTACTCCTAAGACTAGAAATATCTCAAACTTCAGCAAGCATTATAGTATTCTTATGAGAATCATACAAGAACAATGTCAAATTAGTTAGCAATTTTTATTCTAATAGAATAAAAATAGAGTAGATATTAAAAATAAGATAAGTAAATGGAGAATATAAAAAAAAATGAAGGGAACAAAGGATTCTAGAAGGAATTATTCATCTTTCTAGTATTCGATACCAGAAAAATTCCTTTTCTTGTTCTTGTGTCGAAATAATAAACTAATGAATTATTCTTGATCCCGTTCGTCAAAGATCCCTATTCTTAGTTTCAATTTTTCCCGGTTTATCAGAACCTTTTTTTCGATTTATTACATAAGTAGTGAACAAATTCAATGAATTTATAAATTCTATTTTATATTAAAATAACTAGAGAAAATTCTATTAGTGTATTTAATTTATTTAAAATGCACAACAAGGAGTTATTGAACAGATGATTAGTAGTATGAAAGCATTGACAGATCGTTTGGATCGGTTGGAGATTGAAAATCGGGTAATAGAAAGAATGCCACCTCTTCTAGCACACAATTTGTGGCAATTAATCATAATGACAAACAATAAGAGGGTGATGGTTCTAATGGTTTAGATGATGATTAAGTTACATTACTGGGGGATCCGAGATGTGTGGGACATGGAGTAGTTAGAGGAAGAGATCTTGGGAGAGCTTATCAAAATGTACAAAGGATAGCTCAACTAGAAGCACCTCAGTTTGAGCGTAACATGGGAGCCCTCAAATTTAAAATTCCAAAGTTCTTCAGGAAAATTGATCTAGAGGAGTACATTCAGTGGAAAAATGAGGTGGAGAATGTGTTTGCTTGCCATAATTTTAATGAAGAGCAGAAGGTTAGCTTTTGTGTTGCCAAATTTAAGGGTTATGCTCAAACTTGGTGGGACAAATTAATGTCCAGAAGGAGAAGGAATCTTGAAGCACCAATTGATTCGTGGTATGAATTCAAAGAATCTATGAGGAAGCGGTTTGTTCCAAATTATTTCCAAAGAGTCATGGTACAAAAGTTTCAAGCATTGAGGCAAGGCAACAAGTCAGTGGAAGACTACTACAAAGAGATAGACAAATGGACCAACTTGATCTTGATGAGGAAATGGAGACTTTCATGGCACAATTTTTGAATGGCTTTAGCAAGGAGATTGCTGACAAGGTTGATTTGCAGCAATATTTTGACATAGAGGAGATGTTGCATCTTGCCATCAAAGTGGAAAAACAATTGAGTACCAGAAGAACAAGGATACAATTCTTCTAAACCTTCTTCTTCCTTCAACTCATCATGGAAAAAAGAGAATAAAAGTGAATTTAGAAGTAAAGATAAGTTTGTGAATGGAACTTTAAAAGAAAAAGGTGAGTCTTCTATGAAAGAAAAGTCCAAGTTCAAAGAGTCTAAAGAGAGAAATAGAGATATTAAGTGCTGGAATGTCCAAGGGTTAGGTCATGTTGCTAGAGATTGTCCAAATAAGGACAATGACCATTGAAGATGGTGAGGTAGTAACTGAGGGAGAGGAAAGTGAAAATGAAGAGGGCAAGGAAGAAATTGTTGAAGTAGGAGAGGCTAGTGATAGATGTTTCAAAGAATTGATGGTTGGAGATGTGTTGGTAACTAGAAGAGCTTTAAGTGCTCAATTTAAAGAATGTCTAGTTGAGGAGCATAGGGAAACATTGTTTCATACTCGATGCCTTGTGAATGGAAAGGCATGTTGTATAATCATTGATGGTGGGAGTTGTACTAATGTTATTAGTACATTACTTGTCAAAAGATTGAGTTTGACAACAACACCACATCCTAGACCTTACAGACTTCAATGACTGAACAATAGTAGGAAAGGGTGAGTTAATAAACAATTCCTGTGACTTTTTCGATTGGAAGATACAATGATAATATCTTATGTGATGTTGCACTTATGCACGCTGGATAAATTTTGTTAGGAAGGTTATGACGATTTGATAGAAAAGTTATTCATGATGGTTATCTTAAGCGCTACAAATTGAACAAAGATGATAGAAAAATTATTCTTCTTCCTTTATCCACTAGTGATGTGTATGTTGAGCAATACAAGTTAGAGAAATTAAGAGTGGAATTTGAAAAAATAAATGAGAAAGCAGAAAAAAAATTACTTTTAGTGGAAAAAGCAAAAGTGAATAATTTTCTTGATGAGAATGAGAAAAATAAATATGCAGAAAAATAAAGGAGTGGAAAAAAAAACATCCCAGAGAAAGAATAGAAAGAACAGATAGTCTAATAGCTAGAAATAAAGAGGTTAGAAAAGCTTTGCTTTCCATAAAAATGATTTTTGAACTTTTGTGCAAAAGCCTTTATTTTCTAACTAGTGATTCTTCTTTGCCCAGTGTTTTTCTTAGTTTGTTGCAGGAATTTAAGGACATTTTTTTTAAGACATACCAAGTAGGTTGCCGCCACTTAGAGCAATTTAGCACCAAATTGACTTCCTTCCAGGAGTCGTGATTCCAAATAGGCCAGCTTATTGAGCTAACCCTGTTGAGATAAAAGAAGTTAAAAAACAAGTGGATGAATTTCTTACAAAAGGATATGTGTTGGAAAGTCTAAGTCCTTATTTCGTTCCCGTCACCTTGGTTCCAAAAAAGGATAAGGCTTGGAGAATGTGCGTGGATTGTAGAGCCATCAACAAGATTATGGTAAAATATCGTCACCCTATACCTGACTTGATGATATGTTAGATGAATTGCATTAACTATTTTATTTACTAAAATTGATCTTAAGTCTAGATATCATCAAATTAGGATGAAAGTTGGTGATGAATGGAAAACTGCATTTAAGAATAAGCATGGATTGTACAAATGGTTAGTTATGCCTTTTGGATATGCACCTAATACATTTATGCGTCTCATGAATCTTGTTTTGCATAAGTCAATAGGAAAATTTGTGGTCATTTACTTTGATGATATTTTGATTTATTCCAGTCTTTAGAAATGCATGTGGAACATGTTAAACAAGTCTTATGTGGTTTGAGAAAAGCTTAGTTGCTCGCTAATATGAAAAAGTGTGCATTTTGTCTAGAAAAGATTAAATTTCTTGGGTTTGTTATTTTTGTAAATGGTATTGAAGTTGATAATGAGAAAGTTAAAGCTATCCAAGAATTGATCACAATCGAAAAATTCTAGCGAAGTTAGATCTTTTCGTGGCTTAGCTAGTTTTTATAGAAGGTTCATCAAGGACTTTAGTACCATTGCTGCACCACTAATTGATGGTTGAAAAACATGTTATTTTCCAATGAGGAGAATCTAAAAAAAGGGCATTTAATATTTTGAAAGAAAAATTAAGTTTTGCACCTTTTTTGGCATTACGTAACTTTGAAAATACATTTGAAATTGAGTGTGATGCTAGTGGAATAGGGATTGGAGTTGTTTTAATGCAAAAACAAAAATCTATTATATACTTTAGCTAGAAATTGAATGGTTTTGCTTTGAACTATCCAACTTAAGACAAAGAGTTGCATGCTTTGGTAAGAGCATTACAAATTTGGCAACACTATTATGGCTAAAAAAAATTTGTCATCCATTCTGAGCATGAAAGTTTGAAGCATCTCAAAGGACGAGATAAGTTAAATCATCGTCATGCTAACTGTTAAGTGGGTGGAATTCCTTGAATCATTTCTCTATGTGATAAGGTATAAAAGTGGTAAGGAAAATATTATGTTGTTGATGTATTATCTAGGAGTAGTTTGCTATCTACTTTATCTTCTATATTAATGGGATTTGAGTTTTTAAAAGGAATATATGAAAATGATGATGATTTTGGTAATTTGTTTTCCAAATGTGTGAATGGAACAATAATAAATAATTTTAATGTTTTTTATGGATTTTTGTTTAAGAAAGATAAACTTTGCATTCGAAAGGGTTCATATACATCTTTACTTGTAAAGGAAGCACATGGAGGTGGTTTATTGTGTCATTTTTCTGAATTTTAAACATATGAAGCACTCAAGAGTCATTTTGATTGGCCTCATATGCAACATGATGTTCACAAAGTTTGTCGTACATGGATTACATGTCAAGAAGCTAAATCTAAGTGTAGGCCACATAGATTGTACACACCTTTGACTATCCCTAATGTACCTTGGACTGATTTGTCTATGGATTTTATTCTTGGTCTTCCTAGGGTCTAGGAAAGGCCATGATAACATATTTGTTGTTGTTGATCGTTTTAGCAAAATCTCACATTTTGTTGCCTGTCATAAAATTGATGATGCAATATTGTTGATTTATTCTTTAGGAAAGTTGTAAGGTTGCATGACATTCCAAGTTCAATAGTTAGTGATAAAGATGTCAAGTTCTTAAGTCAAAGTTGGGTACTAAGTTGTTGTTTTCTACTACATACCACCCACAAACTTATGGCCAAACTGAGGTTGTCAATCGAACGTTAATAACTTTGGTTAGGACAATTCTTGAAAAGAATCTTGGAATATGGGAGGAAATTTTGTCTTTTGTTGAGTTTTCTTAAAATAGGCTATCTATAGTACAACTAAATGTTCTCTTTTTGAAATAGTCTATGGCTTTAACCCTAAGACACCTCTTGATTTATTCCATTGCCATCTAACAAGTTTGTGCATCTTGATGTTAAATCAAAAGCTGAATTTTTCAAGAATCTTCATAAGCAAGTAAAAGAGAGAGTTGAAAAGCACAATGACAAGGTGGCCAAGCGAGTGAATCAAGGAAGGATAGCACTGATTTTAAAACCAAGAGATTGGATTTGGGATCATTTTTTAAAGGAGCGTTTTTCAAACCAAAGGAAGTCCAAGTTACATCCAAGAGGGGATGAACCATTTCAAGTTTTAGAAAAGATCAGCGATAATGCATACAAAGTTGATATCCAGGGTAAGTATCATGTGAGTGCTACATTTAATGTGGCAAACTTATCCTTGTTTGATGAAGGTAATTTTGATTCGAGGACACATCCAACAGATGGTCACATGTGTGCTTATTATCAAATTGAAATCTTGCAATTGCAAAATTACTTGCTCAAATAATTAAGTTTATAGCATAGTTTCCTAATTATAGAATTAAGAAAATTCGACTTTATATGTCTATTGGGATAAGTGTTGAACATCATGTAGCTCATGTTCATACACAGAAATGGTTTAGTAGAATTATTTATAAAACGTTTTCAATTAATTGCTAGACCCTTACTTATGAGAGCTAAATTTACTACATCTGTATGGGGACATGCAATTCTGCATGCTGTGTCACTTGTGCGTATTAGGATAGTAGCTTAACACAGGTACTCACTATTACAATTAGCATATAGCCATGAGCCAAATATTTCCCATTTGAGAATTTTTAGATGTGCAGTATATGTTCCAATTGTTCCACCATAATGTACTAAGATGGGTCCTCAAAGGAGGCTAAGAATATATGTTGGATTTGATTCTCCATCAATTATTAAATATCTTGAACCCTTGATGGGTGATGTATTTACTACACGATTTGCTGTTTGTCATTTTAATGAGACAGATTTTCTAACATTAGAGGAATGAATTAAAAAGCTGGAAAAAGAAATTACATGGAATGTATCATTATTGTCTCATTTAGATCCTCGTATAGATCAATGTGAACTTGAAGTTTAGAAAATAATTCATTTGCAAAATATAGTAAATCAGTTACCAGATGCATTTGTAGATGCAAAGAAAGTAACTAAATCACATATAGCAGCTGCAAATGTCATCAAAGTTTGACATCCCAACACAACATGTTGTCATTAATAAATTTGGAACACGCTAGAAGCGTGATAGACCAGTAGGTTCCAACGATATAAATCGTCGAAAAAAATTGAGTCAATAACTCTATTAAGAATGTGGATGTTCTAGAAGAAACCCAAAATTTGACTTTTGACAGAAATTTCAAAGAAAATAAAACAACTAAGGATAATAATAAGATCTCGATAAACTATGTCATGACAAGAAAAAGATGGAATTGAACTACTATAGTTTATGACAACATTTTTGCATATAATGTTGTTCTTGATATTATATCAGAAAATGAGGATTTTGAACCAAAACCTGTTGAAGAATGTCGACAAAGAAAAAATTGGTTTTTGTGAAAAGAAGCAATTGACGCAGAATTAGTTCACTTTCAAAATGTTAAGTTTTTGGACCGATATTCCAAACACCAAAAGGTGTCAAATCTGTGGGATATAAATGAGTATTTGTGTGAAAAAGAAATGAAAATAATGAGATCACAAGATATAAAGCAAGACTAGTTGCACAAGGTTTTCACAAAGACTTGATATTGATTATGAGGAGACATATTCTCCAGTGGTAGATGCAATCACATTAAGATTTTTAATCAACCTGACTGTGTATGAAAATCTAAACATGCATCTTATGTATGTAGTCACAACATATTTATATGGATCTCTTGATGATGATATTTATATGAAAGTCCCAGAAGGATTTAAAATACCTGAAACATATAAATCAAGTTCTCAAGAACTATGTTCAGTAAAGCTATAGAGACTTTTCGGACTGACCGTCTAAGTCGTTAATTTGACCCAAAACCGTTTGTCGACAAAAGACATAAAAATTTTCAATTTAAACCGTAAGAAAACGAAGGAAAATTTAATCGGGCCCTATTTCCAAAATACAAAATTTACAATGTGCTGTTTACAAAAAATTTAACTATTTTAGACTTAGTTAAATCAAAATATTTTTTTCAAACCGTCAGCGGAAGCAGTTTAAAGACAGTCCCCTATGGCAAAATTCACGAGTCCTTCTTGTCCCTCGTCGGTCTGCCCCTCATCTTACCTTTGCCTGAAAAGTTAAACATAAAAAGGGTGAGTATTAATATACTCAGTAAGGGACCCTCTACTGGTCCCGTTTGGGGAAAAATAAATTATTAGTATCCTATGGTGTACCCTGCACAGTCACAGTCTAGTGCTCCCGAAGGATGCACATATCAGTCTAGTGCTCCCGAAGGATGCACATATAGGGGGTGATCCCGAAGGACACCCGCAGGGTAACTATCCACTAGGAAAACTAATAATTTATCCCCTCAGTCCACTCTATACTTCTTAACAGTCAATTTACAACTCAATCAAACGTCCTCATCACGTGAACTTTCCCCTTGACCTCAAACAACCATTTTTATTCCAATTTAGCCCGAGGACTGTCACAAACACGTTAACACCTCAGTCGACAGCAAAACCAACCATGACATCCACTTCAATCTAAAATAGCACGACCATGATTTCTCTTCCGTTCACAATACATCCTCATAGTCGTCTACCAGGCATTCAATTTACACAACAATCTACTCATTCAAGTCACACATTATATAATCACATCTACGATATCCAGACATTTCCACACCCTTACATTTGCACATATATATATATTCAACCAGTCATAACATACTATCAACCACAAATCCACATTCAAACATACACCTCATAATCGTTATTTCTCCGCAGTATAACAGCACGAAACATACAGCCAACACATTCAAATGACATTTATTGAGTCCAGTAGAAAGTCCCTTACCTCGGCGTTAGGTAAGCTCCTTAACCTCACCAAGATCCCACTCGTATGAAACCAAACTTCCAAGGAAGCTTGCTTCGAAACTTGGATATTCAAGCACCACCTTAATCAAACAACACCCGAACAACGGTTAATAATTAATCCAACCAACAACTCGAATTTGCTTTGAAACAACTAAAATTCATAACTTAAATTTGTTACCCGAGGCACCACTTCGACGATTTACTGTAAAACAATTGCAACGACACTCCACGGCACGCGGCCGCCAGTTCGCGGAACCTTACGTATGGGTCGGTCGACGGTCGGTTTCAAATCCGCGGCTGGAAAAATGGGTGACGTGGCTGGAAGTCACGGCGGCGGCGAGTGGAGACGCCGGGAGGTAGATCTGAGCAGGAGGAGGGGGGTTCAGCGTTTCGGCTGGGCTCGGTTGGACGGAAAAGGAAAGAAAAGGGGCGCGCGGTGGTGGTCTCACTGACGGAACCCGGCGGCCACGGGTTGGCTGCGGCTGCGGACGCACGACGGCGAGGCTGCAGCTGGGACGATCGGTTGCGTGCAGATCTGGGCGGCGGCCGGCTGCGTGCGGGCGGCTTCGTCGGAACGGAAGGAGAAACGGAAGGAGGCGCAGATCTGAAGAGGGGCGACTGGCTTGCAGATCCGGGCGTCGGCGTGCGGCTGTGTGCGGTGGGACTTCGCGAACAGAGGCGCGGCGCGGCGCGCGGTGGTGCGGCCACCTGGGCTTCACAGGAACGGAAAGGAGAACAGAGGGGGTGGCGGCCGGCTGGGAGAAGAGGAAGAAGGAGAAGAAGAAAAATGGAGGGGGGGGGGCCTCCAGGAAGAAGAAAGGAAAGAGAAAAGAAAGAAAAAAAAAAGAAAAGAAAAAGAAAAGAAAAAATATAATTATTGAATAATAATATTTAATAATAAAATAATATTATTTTATTATTAACTTTTTTTTTTTTTTTTTTTCAAGGGCGTTACAAATCAGAACGAATGTGGTACAATCGTTTGAGTGAATATTTGTTAAAAGAAGGTATCAAAATAATCCAATATGTCCATGCATTTTTATAAAGAAATCACGGTTAGGATTTGCTATTATAACTATATATGTTGATGATTTAAATATAATTGAAACTCCTAAAGAGCTTTCAAAAGCAATAGAATACCTTAAGAAAGAGTTTGAGATGAAAGATCTCAAAAGAACAAAATTTTGCCTTGGTTTACAAATTGAGCATAGCAGATGAGATATTTGTTCATCAATCAACTTATACATAAAAAGTTTTGAATAGATTTTATATGGATAAAGCACATCCATTTAACATTCTAATGCATATTTGTTCACTAGATATGAAGAAAAATGTATTTCGACCTCAAGATGATAATGAAGAACTCCTTGGTCTAGAAGTACCATATCTTAGTGCAATTGGTGCACTTATGTATCTTACTAATAATACAAGACTAGGTATTGCATTTTTAGTAAATTTATTAGCTAGATGCAGTTCATTTCCAACAAAATGACATTGGAATGGAATTAAGCATATACTTTGTTATCTTCGAGGAACAATTGATTCAAATAAATCAAATTTTAACCTAGTTGGTTTTGCATATTTTGGATATTTATTTGATCCACACAAAGCTAGATCTCAAAACATGTTATATATTCACATGTGGAGGAATTGCTATAACTTGGCAATTAGTAAATCAAACCATAACAGCCACCTCCTCATATCAAGCCAAAATTCTTGCTATTCAGGAGGCTAGCCGAGAATGTATAAGGTTAAGATCAATGACTCAACACATTTGAATATCATGTGGTTTGTCTTCTAGTAAACTCCTTCCAACAACATTATACGAAGACAACACGACATGTATAGCTCAAATAAAAGTTGGTTATATTAAAGGTGATAGAACAAAGCACATCTCATTGAAGCTTTTCTATACTCAATGTATAGGCTGTTGGTATTAATGAGTATAGATATTAAAGGTGATAGAACAAAAAGACGATATTACTGTACAACAAATTTGTTCGAAGGATAGTCTGGCAAACTTATTTACAAAATTACTACCTATTGCAACATTTGAAAAATTGGTGCACAACATTGGAATGCGGCGACTCAGAAATCTCAAGTGATGTTACCATGAGGGGGAGTAAATTTTATTTTTATAAGTATATATGAAATATGTACTCTTTTTTCTTCACTAGGATTTTTTTCCATTGAGGTTTTTCCTAGTAAGGTTTTAACGAGGTATATTTCATATATGTAATGGGCATCAAAAAAGGAATATTATAAATACTATTAATATAAGTAGATGCCCATTAAATGTGCTTAGTGGCCATAGCTAGCCACATGTCAACCCTTTTATCATCCAACATACACGTCATATGTCTATCAAATACTCACTCTTAGTGGCTAAGTAATCCATCACCTGCTAAGTAATCCATCACCTACTTACCACTTTTCCTATGAATAGAGGGCTTCGGTGGATTTGTAAAGACACACCAATATTTGAGAGAATTTCAAATAAGTGGGAGAAAGTGGAGAAATTTGAGATTTTGATTTTCCTAATTATTTTCTTAATTTTCTTAATTTTCAAATTTCCTTATTTATTTATATATTATATTATATAATTTTAATAATATATTTTCTCGATATTTTCTCTTTTCCTATTGTTCATTTTCTTCTTCTTCAACCTACGACTCCCCTCTATTTTTTTTTCTTTTCTTCCTTCTCTTTTCCCTCTTCGATCAACTCCGTCTTCTTCTTCATTTTCAAATTGGCCTCTGTCAGTTTCTGGTCAGTTCGACGAAGCCACGGGGAGTTCGCCGTACGCCGTTCTTTTCGTTATCTTCATTCGCGTTCAGCTGTAGCAACTGAATCCTCCGTCGTAGTCCACCGCACCTCGTCGCACGTGGACTCCAGTCTCCCTTCAACGATGAAGCCTCCATCCCCGACAGTCATCGAGCAAGCCAACAGTGATCCAAGTTGATCTATTTTGGTATTTTTGGGTAAGATTTTGAATGAGTTTTGGTATGCCCATCAATTATCAAATTTTGGTGCTAAATTTATTTTTGGATTTAAGTCGAGTTATTTTAATTGAAGGCTGTTGACGAATTTTGAAGCAATTGGAAGAATTAAAATGTGGAATATTTTCCAACAAAGGTTGAATCGAAATTCAACCCAACTTTAGGTAAGTTGTCAAATTCACATTTGGGTGAATTTTTGGTGAGTTCTTGATTTGGGTTTAGGTATACCCATCAAGTGATAATTATTCGTATAAAATAAATTAATTTTGGATTATTTTTCTTCAAGGTATAATTGGCAAATTGTGGAATAATTATTGGGTTTATCTCAATTGTTACTGTTGACCAAGGATTGTTGCTAATCTGGAGGTAAGAGATTTCTACTAATGGACCCATATGTAGATTTCAATGATTAAAAGAACTTGACTGCTATGCGTGAACTTGAATGACTAAAAGGATATGACTGCTAAATGTAGATGTAATGGTTAAAGGGACTTAATTGCTCTACGTAAATTTGAATATGTTGATGGATTGACTGAATTTAAAATGTTGTACTGATTGAATTGAGGATGGTTGGCTGTTATGTTAAAGTATAGATAGTGTAGGGTTGACTGAATTGACTGATATGTGTATAACTGTTTGAGGAATCGTTACGCTAATGACTGATTATGTATTAGTATGGGTAAATTAACTGTTTTGTGTTAGACTGAAATGATTATATGATGATGGTAGTGTGGACTGTATTATGAATTGCTAATGACTGCAAGGCACACTGCTTTATTTATAGGGTAGTGTGCCTTGCAGGTGTCCTACGGGATCACCACCTGTTGTGCATCCTTCGGGAGCACGAGACTGATAGGTGCATCTTCAAGAGCACTAGACTGATAGGTGCATCCTTAGGGAGCACTAGACTGATACGTGCATCCTTCGGGAGCACTAGACTAATATATGCATCCTTCGAGAGCATTAGATTGATTATGTGCATCCTACAGAAGTACCTCCCAATAGAAAGTTAATAATTTTTACCCCTAGCAGGACCGGTAGTGGGTCTCTTACTGGGTATATTTATACTCACGCTTTCATGTTTAACTTTTTAGACAAGGGTAATACGAGAGGCAGACCGACGAGGGACAAGAAGGAGATATGATCGTCGTAGGGGAATTTTCTTCAAAATTGCTTCTACTTAGTGTCTTTACTTTTTTCCAGTTTTGAGGATTAAAATGAGTTTCATGTTTAGAACGATTTGTTTTTAAGTAATTTATAAACAATACTTTAGAAATTTTATTTTGTTTAAAACAGGGTCTGAATGAAGTTCCTTTGATAATTATTGTTTCAAATAAATTTTATCGTATTTCGTGTCAACCAAAGGATTTTTGTTTAAAAATAATGACTTCAACTTAATCTGAAAAGTTGGGTCGTTACAACCAACGTGCACGCCATGATGCGAGGGGCATTGGGTAGATGACAAGCACGCACACGGCAACCCCTTGCAAGGTTAGCATGTGGCACACACCCCACCTTAGTGAGGTTAGCACGCGGTAGGCCACAAGGCCATGCATGCGCAGCCAGCCCCCTGCACCATGTCAATGGGCTCCAATGGGCTGTTTTCAAGTTGTTTTGGGTTGTCTTGATATTTTTTGGAATTATTAAGGAAGTTTTGGATATTTTCATGTCCAAGAAATTAATTAAGGATAGAATATGAATTTTTTCTAATTTTTTCAGAACAAGGAGGATTAGAAAAAATTCTGAAAAAATTCCCGAAACCAAGGCTATATTCAAGTGATTGTGAGTAACATCATGATTTCCAAAGTATTTATTGAACATGATTTTAGGCTCTACAAGCAATAGCTTGTGAGTAACACATTGATTTCTAAATGTTATTGTTAAAAAAGTTTTCAAGCTTTACAAGTAATATGATTTGTTGAACATGACTTCAAGTTCTTATACAAACCATGCTATTGATAAATGTTTACTGAAATAATATTTTCAAGCTACGTTATGATTTCATGATTCAAGGAAATATTACAAATACTTTCAAGGAAATATTTCATGTTTTTAAGTATTTTTTTTATCCATGGTCGATCTAACATGAGACATATTGTATACATGTGGTTAACTTCATACTGATGGTACAGTTACAAACCTATTTTTAATTATGGGTCATCAGGAAGGGTATATTATTATGCCTTAAAGGAGGAAGGTTAGCTACCCATCGACTGATCTGTCTTCGAACGAAGGGGTAAATACTGCCCGTGGCTATGTAGGACTGTCTTGGAAAAGCTATGCAAATGTTTCAAGTTTCATGTTATAACTGTTTATTGATAAATGTATTTAAGCATCGATTTTATACCAAAATGTTTATGAAAACTTGTTTTATAAAACCGTTGCTCACTACGTCTTTCGACTTACTATTTCAAAATGTTTTTCCATTTTTCAGGTTTAGATTGTGGATCTCCGTATGCTGAACTTACTGCTACCAGGCCAACTTAGTTTTTCATTATACAAGAACATTGTTTTGTTTCAAATTAATATTGTGATTGTTCTAATACTCATAACCTCATGATTTATTCAATTATCCATGATGCACTTTATAAAAATTTCAAATGGATCACACTATGGCTTTATGTATTTCAAGTTAAAAAACTTTCGCTGTTGAATGTTTTACATTTCCATTTCATGTGTCAGTTGAGGTTGTTCTGAAGGTAAATGACTTCGATTAACATGAGCCACGTCTCGGTACGAGCAAGCAGGTGCTCGGGGCGGGATGGGGCAGAAGTCAACTACCAACCATGCTTGTCGTCTTCTATTTTCATTGCATGGTGTACTTATCGTGTGATTGTTGGTTCATCGTCTGACTTGTTTACTGCATGCAAGTTCTAGTCCTTTTTTTTTTCAACTACAACTTTTGCTCCTCGTGTTGTAAACATTTTTTTTTACCAATTTTTGCATTCATAGATGTGTTACTCATAATACAGGATCTTGGGTTTTGTAAGCATGTAAACACATAATAGAGTTTTTCTTATGAATTTATCTCAAGTTAAAGTTTTCTCAAATTAATTTTCTCTTAATATTCTAAGTAAAAAGGTATAATAACTTGAATTTCTACAAGTTATCAAGAATCCACCTTCCATTCCCTCAAAGGGGACAAGAGATTGTACCCTGCAAGTTGAAGCATCAACCTGTCTCTCCATTTTAATTTTCTACTTCGTTTGTGTTTGTATCATAAATTTGAGGACTAAAAAATATCAAAATTTTTTAATATGGATATGAATACCTTTCGATCTCATTCATTCATATTTATGATCTTTACCATTTTGAGCGATCAATGTATTAAACGAGTTGAAAAGATAAACTAACAGTTCTTTGAAATCATGTATGAGTAGGATGTTCATCTTGCTTAATCTATGTTTATTTCAACACCAAAACCTATTGAGAGATTGGTTTAAGCATTAGCAGTTAACTGTCTGAGAGAGTGACTTAGATCACATTAAACAAGAGAAGAGAGATAAAATTAGATATTTGGTTTGAACCATAACATATATGTCTAGAGATACGAATACATGTGGCATTTTAGCGCCATGGAGTTAGCTTGTCTTAATTAAAGGTTGAAACATGAATGCTTGTCTATACAGTCCTTAGAGAACAGTGAAATCACTTTTGCCTCAACATGTATCTAAAGATACAAATATGTACAACATTTTGGTGTCGAGAGGTAGCTTGTCTTAATTAGAAGTTATGCGACTTAATTACTATCACTTTGAGAAATTGTTAGCAAATCATGTTTAGTTCTACTATCAATAAGTAATGTTATTCCTTCATTAATTCACAATTGTCGGCAAAAAAAAAAAAATGTCTAGTTCATTTCATTCACCCTCATCCACCATCCACATCACTCATTGTAAACCATCCAATCTTGTACATATTAATTTGTATTCAATAGATTTATATTGTCAATGCATATTGTTCATATATACCCATACGGGATAGACACACGCCATAAACAGAGAAAGATAAGTGTTTAAGACAAGAAGTTACTGTGTTTGACTTTAGACTCTCTATGTATATATTTTTAAGTGACTTGATTTAGAAAAACTTGTACTGACAAACTGTGATATATTTGTTCCTTTAAACATGGATTTATGATTTAATATTCGGCTCATCAACTAAAACCAACTCATACTAGAGCGTTCAAACAACTATGCAACTAACCTTTATGACACAATTGTTATGACAACATGGGTCTAGGCATGGATAGGGTAGAACTTAGGAATGGTGGATATTTACTCAGTTTAGGTATGGATTGGGTGTGATGATATTTTTGTAGAGAATTGTAAAAAATAGCAAATTTGACAAAATATCTACAACATGTAGCAAAATTTTCAGATTTGATCAATAATAGACATTGATAGTCATTGATATGCTTCTATTAGTGACATGGATAGACAGTGGTAAAAGTCTATCAGTGACTATCATTGATAGAATCCAAAATTTTGCTATAACTTATAAATATTTTAATTTATTTTGTTATTTAAAAAAATGTCCCTATTTCTAATTTTGTTTGAATTAATTCAAAATTAGTTAATTTGCTTCATTTGATTTGAGGAGTCAAATCATGGAATCAATCATTTTTTCATTTTCAATTTTATGAGTTTTGTTTATATTAAATTACAGCTTAAAAGCCAAAGAAAATTAACTAATTTGTTTGATTTGGTTAGTCAAAATTTACATTTGAGAAAGGAATTTTCATGAATAGAAAAAAATACAAAAAATACAAAAAAAAATACAAAAATACAAAAAATACAAAATATAGAAAAAAAAAATGACTTAAATGATAACAACGATAAATTTTCCTATATTTTTGTAAATAGTTTTAATATTTTACTATTTTTATTTTAGAAATGTCCCTTTAAAAGACCTTCGAAATCAAATTTATTTATTTTGAGGGGATGAAATATGTAAATAGTCTGTAAGATTTATGTTAAATAACAAGAAACTTTAGACAATTATATTATATAGTTAGATTCGTTTTCTTTAACTTTTTTTTTTCAAGAATAATTATAGAGTTATAAAAGAAAGACACCCAAAATTTTAAATATTTAATTGGTGGTTGATAATAAATAAACGTTACATTTTTTAAAACAACAAAATAAGTTAAAATATTTACCAGCTATAGCAAAAGTTTAGATTCATTGATAGAAATAGATATCTATCAATGCTAATAATAGAAGTATATTAGTGTCTATCAATGTCTATTATTGATAGAATTTGAAAATTTTGATATATGTTGTAAATATTTTGTCAAAATTTACTATTTTAGACAATTCTAAATAAAAATTAATTTTCAAATATAACAAAAAAAAAATGGAAGTATTTACCAAGTATAGAAAATTTACTAAATTTTTCCTTTTTACATTTAAATTATTTTATATTGCTATCCATAAGAATTTATGGAAATAAAAGTGGACTGAATTTAATAATAGAATTTGCAAAAAATTTCGTTTGAGATTTAAAATAAAGTAGAATTTGCAAAACATTAGGTTTGAGATTTGGAAACAATACTCAAATCTCGGTGGAATTTTGAAACGTAGAGGACTAAGTTAAAATAAACTTCAATTCAAAGAATTTTTTTGGGTTGTATTTCGTGTCTTAGATATGTGTTTCGTAATATATTTATAAATTGAATTGTAATTTAAACCCTTCTTTAAAATTTGTTTGATACAATGTTTATAAATTATAAAACTAATTATATAGTTACCCATACGACAACCAATCATTATTAATTTATTTGTAAACCTCTTTTTATGTTAATTCCTTTTAATAAAATTATTATTTTATAGTATTATATAATAAATTATAATACATATTTTAATTTAAAAAAGAAATGAGTTTGTAATATGGGATAATTTATTTAAAAATATTTGGATACAATTAAAAACAAAAATATGTATTTCAAAATTTATCAATATTTTATCCTTTGGATATTGGATTGGAATTGTTCTCATAAACCCTCAATTGAAGCTCTCATCATTTCATAAACCCCACTGTCTTCATCCTTCATTCTTCTCTCTATCCTGATAATTTACACCAGGGAGCTCCAAACTTCTTCACACAGAGCATTTTCCCCGTTTTCTATTGGCACCCAGTTATGGTATGTTCAAAATTGCTTACAAACTTGCTCAATTTTGGGTTCTTTTACTCTACTTATGCCTCCTTCATCTCTTTGATTTGCTTATCTTTCATTTTTCGCACACAAGTGTTGTTAAGTAGCATCTTGTAGGTCTGAAGAAAGGAAATTTTGGATTTGGGATTAAATTATGAGGTGTTTCCTCATGTTTAGTTTTAAGACGTCTCTTCGTTCTGTGAATTTGACGCCTAGATATGAAGTTAGCCAGGGAATGTGAGTATAAAAGAGAGATTATTGAGAGTAAATATATGTCTACAAATATGCTTGGGAGAGGAAGTTTGTACGAAGAAATTGGTATAATTAGTGTAGGAATGTGTAATGATAAGGTAGTGAGAGCCCATTGTCCCAACTTAATGGGTTTACATAACTAAGAGATCAGATGTTTGAATCCTCCGACTCCTGTATGGTTGAACTCAAAATAAGAGTAGTGAGAAAATATATGTGATGAGAAAGATTATTGAGAAAGGATTTGTGGAGACAAATTAGATAGAAAATGGAGTGTCTAAGCCCGTCTGTTTAAGTACTTTACGAGTTTCTTATTTGACACGCACTACTTTGGTTATTTTGAAAAGCTCTTCTGGACTTGTAAAGGTCCGTTCGATAATCATTTGGTTTTTCGTTTTTCGTTTTTGAAAAGTTAAGCCCATGAACACCCTTCACCCATGATTTTGTTGCCTTGTTATCTACTTTCTACCAATGTTTTCAAAAACTAAATCAAATTTTGAATACTAAAAAGGTAGATTTTAAAAACTTGCATTTGTTTTTTAATTTGGCTTACAGTTCTCTTTTCCTTCGTAAATTTTTTTAGAGGAAGTAGACTACATTTTCATAAACCGAAAAGCCAAAGCCAGATGGTTACTTAAAGAGGCATAAGTATTTGAATTTGAAAGTGTTTTCAATCACCTAAAAGTATTTCTACTATGTTAGAAAAGCACTCCCTGCATCACTTTAGCTTCGGGTTTTTGTCAGTTTGATAATTGATTGTTGTAAAGTCTGAAGACTCTTAAGAGAGAACAAATGAAGCATGTTCTAAGGATTGTTAAAAATTAATTTACGATGTTGGTTTATGGAATTAATTTGATTTCCATGGTTAGGTATTGACATAATGGATGCGTAAGCTTAAGAGGAGACTTGAGTTGAAGTTTTCAGTTAAGTCATGGTCTAACTGCAGAGTAATGGCCTAATAATGGGACATTTGTGAGTGTCTTTGTTTTTGTTTAGTTTTGATATGGATTTTGGTCTCATATGCGTTCCAAACATCCATGCCCCTGTTGCTCCATGTGCTTAACAGGCTTCAACCTATGCTAGTCTGGAAATAGAGAAAATGTTGATTCTCCAAGCCTCTTTCATCTCAATGACGGTTTCACCTCAATATGTAGTTCATAATGCTTTTACTTTGCGTCGATTTTTAACAGCTCCTACTGAATATCAAACTTTTAAGCCTTCTTGTTATTTTAGATATCATTCAGCCAGTATTTTGCCGAATGTTGTACACCATAGAAACAGCCGAAAACTTCCTTGCCTTGCTGTTTCATCTAAATCTAATTCAGGACATGATCCTGAACCTAGTGCTGATTCTAAAGTAAAACCAAAATCGAGAAGTCGCATTAAGAGAAGCAAAGCTTCTTCTGAAAAGGAGGAAGAAAATGGTGCTGGGATTTTTCCAACAACAATCCCAAGGAAGCCTCGACGTGGTTGTAGAAGTGAAGCTGCAGCTCTTGAAGATTATGTTCGCAACACGCTTGAACAAACATTTGCATCTATCCGACAGCAGAATGCAGAAGTAATGGAAAATAAGGGAAATGTATTCAAGGAAAAGGTTGATAATGAGGTTGAATCTGAAAGTAGTGATGATGAAGATGATGCAGACGAAGAAGAGGATGTAGAACAAAATGATGGAGCTGGAAGGAATAAGAAGAAGAAGATGGTGGTAGAGGAAGAAGATCCAAATTGGCCGCTGGATGCTGATGTGGGATGGGGAGTTCGAGCCTCGGAGTATTTTGAACAGCACCCTATCAAGAATGTAGTTGGGGATGATGGTGTCGAAATTGACTGGGAAGGGGAAATTGATGACAGTTGGGTGCAGGAAATCAACTGTTTGGAGTGGGAGAGCTTTGCTTTTCATCCTAGTCCACTTGTTGTTCTTGTTTTTGAAAGATATAACAGGTTGCTTTCTTCTACCTTTTGAAATTTTCGAAATTTGTGATTCTTACGTCAATAATGTGTTAAAAGTATATTGAAAATAATGATACTAATACAATGGGCTTCAACGTTTTATAGATTATTTAATGAACATGATGCAACATGCATTCTTGTAATACTACAAATTGTGATAAATGATAATACTGTAAGATCTATGTGCCATATTTTGAAATTTCTTGCAGATCATATTCCATGTTGAATCATTGATTATTCTGTGCAGGGCAACTGATAATTGGAAGACTTTGAAAGAACTTGAGACAGCACTGCAAGTGTACTGGAATGCAAAGGATCGATTACCACCCCGGGTATGAACTAGGTTGCATGTTTTTTAGCTGTTTGATTTCACAAAATTTAAATCCCGATAAGTCGAATCCTCGAGGCAAATCATTTGATTCATACTCAGTCTACCTGCCCTCTTCCCATAACAAACTTTTTGTTTCATCTGTTTAAATATTGTTCTGTTATGTCAGTTGAATTTCTCCCATTTTTCTTCTGTTGATATTCTCGTAATGATTTTTATACCTGATCTGTGTATTCAATGATTTCACTATTTATTTTACTTAGTACCTGTTGATCATTGTGTTTTTAAACTTGTGCCTCAGTCTGTTAAGATTGATATCAATATCGAGCGCGATCTAGCCTATGCTTTGAAAGTTAGAGAATGCCCTCAAATTCTATTTTTAAGAGGAAACAAGGTCTTATACAGAGAAAAAGGTCTACATTTTGTTTCCTGCTACATTTCATTCCAGTTTGTGCAAATATTTCTTTTAAACTTAAACCGACACGTGTGCCTTTTTGATATATTCTTTTGCAGACTTTCGGACGGCAGATGAATTGGTTCAGATGATTGCATTTTTCTATTACAAAGCAAAGAAGCCTTCATGGATCAATGATAAAGCTCTAGCTAGACCATTTTGAGCTCGAATCTCGTCCTCCTATTTGGATATACGCTCCAAGGTCAGAGGATTTATAGACATCAGGTAGGTTTGATTTCAACCAACAAAATAGTTTTCGAATACCATACTGGATTTGGAGTTATTTCAAATACAGACATGTTTTGAGTTAAAAATCAACATGTGATATAGCTCAAGTAAGTCGAGTTTAAGCGTCTTCCCACTTGACTACATAATTCTTGTATGTTTAAATTTTTTCGTTCGGTAGTGTAATATTGGGGAAAATTAATCTGAAGCTACTGTTTGCTGAATTCCATGACTTGTTAACTACTTACACGTTGGGTGCTATGACCAAAATTTAACCAAGAAAAAGAGAACCTTGCAAGTAAATTTGGAATTCCCTTCTAAAGGCCCACACTCAAGTATCCTTAGAAAATATTTGAATTTGAACATTGACATTTCCAGTTTAATATATTTGTATCGGAATTTTAACAAACGTCACAGTCAAATCAACTCTCTGTTACTGTGAAAAATTAAATTTGTGAAATTTTTTTTCTAAAAGAAACTGTAATAGATTTGTTAAATTAGAAAACGATAACTCTTATTAAAGTTAAAATGTAAAATAACCTACGACATACATGTTTATTGAATAGATCTACCTACATGATTTTAACTGAAAATATGTTTTTAGAAAAGGCCTTTTTAATAGTAATATGGATCATAAATAAAAGACGTCAAAGTTGTTTCGTATTAATCTTTAGGAATTTGTAACGTTAATGTTTAGGAATTGAATCGTTACAAATGATAGTTTAGAATATATTATTAATACTTCCATGAAAGTTTACATGTTAAATTTTTTATTTTTATTTTTAGAGGCATATAACAATTAGATTTGAAGTATTAACATATATGACAACATTTTAAAACTCATAAATTACCATTTTACCCTCCCACTTCCTTAAATTTAATGTACTTATGAAGCACCTACCTGCTTACCTATAATCAACAACTAATTAACTTTTTTACAAGAAAAAAATACACCAACTAATTGCAACCCTGTTATTTTCCATCACATTAAATAGTATGCATTCATTTATTTAACATTATGTTGTTTGAATAGTTCAAAATATGTGTTTTATAATTGTTATTCTAAAAAGAATGATTAAAAAAATAGCTTTTCTTTCTATACCTAGAAATGCATTGTCACATGCTTTTGAAACTGAACAAAATTTATTTATTTTTTAAAGCTATAACATTGGTCATTTTCCTTTCGTTTTGGGTGGTACACTAGCCGTACCTTAAGTAGCACTCTTTGCGATCTATAGTTCAAGTTAATGTGTCACAAACATGTTTGAGGTCATGGACGTGCATTTTGAGCTCAAAGTCCCTGAATTATAAAGATGCAGAACAAAAACACCAAAATGAAACAGTTGAATGATCACTTTAGACCAAAAAATAAAAACTGAGTCTGAGACGTCTTTTATCTATTATTTTTTGGAAAAACTTCAACATTCCTCCAAATAAGCCAATTTTATACTTAGAAATACCAAGTGCTTTTGAAACCGGTCAAAATTTGGTCTTTTTTTTTTTTTTTAAAGATTGAGCATACGTCATTTTTCGTTTGTTTCGAGCAGTACGTTAGTCGTACTTTAAGTAGCACTCTTTGTGACTTATATTTCATGTAAATATTTTTGAGCCAAGAGTCCCTAAATTACAAAGGTGCAAGACGAAAATACCAAAAAGGAAACCGTTGAAGAACCACTTTAGAATCCAAAATAAAAACTGAGTCTAGGACATCTTCGATAAATTATTTTTTAGAAAAACTTCAACATTCCTCCAAATGAGTCCATTTCATATCTAAAAAAATGCATTTTAAGGGGCTTTTGCAACTTGCCATAATTTGGTCCTTTTTTTTTTAAAGTTAAGCATTGGTCATTTATTGTCCGTTTTGGGTGGTACGTTAATCATACCTTTAGTAGCACTCTTCGCTACCTATAGTTCATGAAAATGTGTAAGAGACATGTTCAGGGTCATGGATGTGCGTCTTTGAGACAAAAATCCCTGAATTCTAAAGGTGCAAGATGAAAATACCAAAAGGAAACCGTTGACGAACCACTTTACACCCCAAAATAAAAACTGAGTCCGGAACATCTTTGATTAATTTTTTTTTAGGAAAAACTTCAACATTCCTCTAAACAAGCCCATTTTATAACTAGAAATGAATTTCAGAGGTTTTTAAAACTGGCAAAAATATGGTTCTTTTGTTTTAAAGCTCCAACATTTGTAGTTTTTTGTCTGTTTTAGGTGGTAAATTTGCCGTACCTTAAGTAGCACTCTTTGCGACCTATAGTTCATGTAAATGTGTCAAAGACATGTTTGTGGTCATGGACGTGTGTCTTTGAGTGAAGAATATCTGAATTCTAAAGGTGCAGGATGAAAATACCAAAAGGAACTCATTGATGACCACATTACACCCTAAAATAAAGCTTGAGTCTGGAACATATTTAATCAATTGTTTTTGGGAAAAACTTTAACATTCCTCCAAATGTGCCCATTTTATACCTAGAAATGCATTTTTAGTGGTTTTTGAAATTGGCCAAAATTCGGTCCCCTTTTTTAAAGCTACAACATTGGTCATTTTTTGTTCGTTTTGGATGGTATGCTAATTGTATCTTAAGTAGAATCTTCGCAACCTATAATTTATGTAAATGAGTTAGAGACATTTTTGGGGTTATGGACCCGCATTTTTCAGCCAAGAATCCCTAAATTACGGAGGTGGACGAAAGTAACAAAAGAAAACCATTGAAGGACCACTTTAGACCCCAAAATAAAAATTGAGTCTAGGACATCTTGATAATTACTTTTTTAAAAAATTTAAACATTTTTCTAAATGAGTCCATTTTATACCTAGAAATGCATTTCTTGAGGTTTTTGAAACTGATAAAAAATTGGTTCTTTTTATAAAAGTTATAGCATTGACCATTTTTCGTTTGTTTTGGGTTCTACGTTAATCATACATTAAGTAGCACTCTTTGTGACCTATAGTTCATGTAAATGTGTTAGAGATGTTTAAGATCATAGACACATGTTTTTTTAGCCAAGAATCTCTTAATTGCAGAGGTGCAAGATGAAAATAACAAAACAAAATTGTTGAAAAATCACTTTAGACCCCAAAATACGTACCAAGTATGGGACACATCTATGATCAATTATTTTTGGAAAAAACTTCAATATTCCCGATGAACCCATTTTATACCTAGAAATGTATTTTAAGGGGTTTTTTAGACCCACAAAAAATTGGTTCTTTTTTTTTAAAGCTATATATAGCAATGGTTATTTTTCATTCCGTTTGGGTGGTACGTTAGTCGTACCTTAAGTACCACTCTTTGCAACCTATAGTTGGTGTAAATGTGTTAGAGACATGTTTGAGATCATGGGCATGTATTTTTTAGCCAAAAATTCCAAAATTATAGATTTGCAAAACGAAAATACAAAAAGGAAATGGTTGAAGGATCACTTTAGACAGCAAAATAAAAACTTAGTCTGTGATATCTTTGATGAATTATTTTTTAGAAAAGCATCAACATTATACCTGGAAATGAATTTTCAGAAGATTTTATACTAGCAAAAATTTGGTCACTTTTTTAAAGCTATAACATTCGTTTTTTCTGTCCGGTTTGGGTGGTATGTTAGTCATACCTTATGAAGCACTCTTTGCAACCTATAATTGATGTAAATATGTTAGAGGCGACATGTTTGGGGTCAACCTATAATCGTTTTACCCCTGAGTCACTTCTAGTCCTTAAATACCCATGCTCCTTTAATGAACAACCAGTTTATGGTCCAACCAATAAACAGAAATCCCTCTCGTGCCATTGAGAGGATAAGACCCTTTGTTCAAGTCCCGAAGACACCATTTAAGAGAACACTCATCTACTTACCCTAAAGTTGGGAAGGAGTGAATTCCATCTTGTGTGATTATGTTTCTAGCTCCTCACTCGATCTTATCCTCAAAATGATAAGCATATTGAGTCAGCAATCTGACCACTCTCACTCGTACAAATTAAAGGACAATCGCTCACGAACAGGAGTTCATAATACACTCAAGATTAAGACTAAGTTACTTAGATCCTAATAAAATAGAAATCCAACTAGTTAACGGAGTTATATCTAGTGGTTACTATTTAGTGGTCCAGTCTTATTCAACTCATTGCATAGGATAATCATCTTATGCTTATAAGTTTTTATATTGTAACTTTGTAGATTGTCCATAAAAACATATACGCCTTGTCCAACTTCAAAGCGTATCAACTCACCTTCCTTGTCCAAACTTAACCTTAACACCTTGTGACCTGGGAATAGGGGAAACTTAAAACATAAATCAAAACTTAGTGAGTGATAGCCTTTGAAAACCTTTTTAGGCAAACAATACATGAAATCATTTTAATAAATATGGCTTTCATCGCCACATTTCATAGAACATAATCACACATTAGTCTTTCGTATTCCTTTCTTTACAAGAACATGAACTATTCCCAAGCATAGACTACTGTGATGTCCCTTTCATCAACAACATCCCTTGGAGAATTTTCTAGTTTAATTTTTCGTTGCTTAAGCTGCTTAACACAATATGCTCCTTTAATGCATTGGTCAGCTTCATTCCACCATGCAGTCCTTTCCTACATGGCTGCACCTTTATTGTTGCTTTTTTATTGTGCTCTATAATAATTTTATGAATAATTGGTTTATTGCTTAATTATTTAATAAAAGTTATTATTCAATTGCATGTTATTGTATTTATAATAATATCCATGAATATGTTATTATATACTAAATGTCCCTAATTGATTATTATTGTAGGAATAATAAAAAATTAAGATTAGTATGAGTTATAATTAATAACCGTAAGATGATTATATACGTAGAGTCATGAATTATAATCATATTTTCTTATTAGAGAATAAGAATTGGACTAACCTCTTTTGAGATTATTACATGAACATGTGTCATAAATGATCTTAAATAATTGATTGTTTTGATCCTTAGACATGAAAATTAATCTATTCTTATACAATTAAACATTATCTTTAACCAGATAATTATGAAGGTTGTACCTGAATACGTTATCAATTATGTAGTTGATAATAATTAATCAAGATAGAATTTATTCCTCTTGTTATGGAGAGATATCTCTAAGTTCCTCAATTAAGCATGACTGTGAAAATGCATGGTCGTGCTATAAATGAATTAATAAGGGTATTAATGTAATTTATTATTTCAGTATGCTTATTGATCGAGAAAGCAATTGAATTAGATAATGTGACTTTGTTCATGCCTTATATTCATTTATAGGTATCATGTGATGAAAGGATTAAAGTAACAATTATATTAGGTTATGTTAAATCACCGACTTAATTTAATATGAGTAGGCATAATATCTTGCTAGAGACCAATTATGACTTATGGGCTATAAAATGAATTATGAGTCCATTGCCATATTAAATTAAGAAAGACTTAGACAAAAGACCTAAATTTATTACGAAATTTCACAAATATCCTAAATTAAAATTTATTTTCTTGATTAGGATTTCATATATTTTTAGTACAATTATAACCTTATCATAATTATTAATTATATATGATTTTTGAAATTAAATTCAAATTATTTCCTTATTCACATTACAATTCAATTCAATTTATTATGTAAATGATAACTTTATTATTTATGCTATTAATTAATGTATCTTTATTATGGAAATAATTTGAAAATAGTTTATTAATTAACTATAAAAAAATATTTTCTAATATGAAATAATTTAATAATTAAGTATAACTGTATATTATTATTTTCCACCAAGTTAAGAATTTGAGAGCTTGTTTACTTCATCCTTCAATTTCGGTCTTTTCTTCCATCAATTTCGGTGTCTTCAATATCGTTCTTTGTCGTTTCCTATTCGGTCTTCAGTTTATTTTGTCCTTTCGTTCTCTTCAAACTTTCGGTTAGTTTTCTTTATCAATTTCTCACATTATTCGTTAGTCCATTACATCGTACTTTACCTAAAACGTGCTAACTTTTTATTCCATTATATTACTTACACAAATATACCAATTCATATATACAATAACACATATATAATGATATACAGTAAGACGTCTGAACTTTTCACTTCGGAAATTTTTTGTTATTTTCTTTATCATATAGTAATATTAAGTTGTTAGTCATATAAACATTTATATTTTAAATATACTGTAAACTACGACATTTTCCGATCATTTTATTCATATTTTTGTTTGGTAAAGTTTCTGTCAATAATATATACATTTATATACCACTGTTTAATCTACTTCTATTATATGATTTATCATATATATATACATCTTATTTATATTTGTGTTATGTGATTTGTTACATATATACTACTATATATATTAAATAATACATAATTTATAGTTGAATTTAATTATATATTATTGCATACACAAATGATGTAATCAATATATACATCTATATATATACAATAACACGTATTTAATGACACATATAGTTCAGTTTTTTTCCCTTCATGTTTCATATCATTTTCTTTATTTTTTTTCTATCCGATTAGTATTTTCTTTGATTTCTTACATATATACTACTGCATAATAAATTTATGTTCTATGATTTATTATATATATACTACTGGATATATTCAATAATACAGAAATTGAAGTTGGCATCCTCCCACCGAATGTAAAACGTTCAGTTGGTGATCAAAGAATGTTAAAATTCCTTCCGAAATGGAGTTTTAAATGTGGTCGTTGTGGAAGTATTGGCCATAACCGAAAGAGATGCAAGCTTTTCTTATTGAACTAGTTTTTTCTTCTTATTATTAGGCTTTTAGTATGTTGATTCAGACTTTTATTTAAAATATTCACATTTCAGTTTTTAATTTAGTTATTTTATTTTCATATTTTTCAAAAATTTCCATCTACTGTACTAGTTTTTCAATTTATTATATTTAATATACTACCCTTCATACATAATCACTACTATTTGAAACATAACTTATTATTTATTACATATAATATGAATATTTGAAATAAAATACATAAACAAGTTTAACAAATTAATAGCATAATCTTTCATATTTAATGTATTATTTCATATATACTATTCATAAACCAATTTAACATTCAACCACTTTTTCATACATTTCCCTGGATCTTCAATTCTTTCATCAAAGTCTCTACATCGCAAACAACTTTCATACATAATTAATATTATTTCAAACATAATGTATTATTTACTATGTAAGATATGAATATTTAAATAAAATACATAAACAAATTGATATAATAACATTTCATTCATAAAATATATATCGTATTATTCAATATATACTATAATTAGGTGGAATATATGAAAAACAATGCAAAACAAAAGAAAGAATGGACGAAGAAAGAGATTGGAAAATGAGAGAGAGATCGAGAAAGGAATAATTTTTTAACAAAATCACCAAAAGATAAATAATTAAGAGACAATTTTTATGTAAAATATTAGTCAATTTAGAACATTTCTAAAAAATTTGGAAACTTTGGGTCAATCTTGTAATATGGTATACCATTTTAGGCCATCTTAGTTAAAGACCCTTAAATTAACCTAAAGGGTCAAACACGAAAGAACTTGGTCGAATTTGTCTTTAGACTGGGTAATTAATAAATCCAATTGAAGAATTGGAATCTTATTAGGAAACGTAATTAATAAGTCTAATTAGAAAATTGGAAACTTATTAGAAGAAGTAATTAATAAGTCCAATTTGAGAATTGAAAGCTTATTAGGAATCCTAAGCTTATTAGAAAACCTAGAAAGCCTATAAATAAGACCATAAGGACTATTTTACATCCAAGCAAACACATAAAATTTATTCTACAGAGAGAAAATAGAGAGAGTCGAAATTCTCACTTTGTGAGGTTCTAGTAAACCCGAATTTGGGGAGTTGAATTCCCAATTCGTTTGTGGATACTGTTAGAGAACGCTTGTGATTTTGCAGTGTTTTAGTGCTACGAATTAGAGGATCGTTCTTATCAAGAACAAAGGTAATTCAATTTGGATAAGTTCGGTAGAAAGGTATGTTTATTCATGATTACTTCTTTATGCATGATCTGAAGGGATAAAAGCCCTATGGCAGCGGAAGAATTTACAGAGCCATTCTTCAAATTAATATGGGAATCACAAAATACCAGTACATTGGCAAAATTTAGAATCAAAATTCTAAATAAAAACTAAGAATGCTTTTAATTTAAAATATACAAAGAACTTACTTTTGTTGACGTCTCTGAATTTACAAACCACCAAATTGAGGACACCACCAGTCAGAGACCTTCCTATCCTCTGGGATGAGATTGGTTTGTGGAAACCAATTGGGATGGAAAAAAGTTTAGAGGTATTTGAGAGAAACTCTTTTCTTTTTGCAAAGAGAAAAAAACTTGGCTTTTTTTTTCTTGATTAATTCGTTAAAGAAAACTGTTTTCTTTTAGATATTTATAACTCTCTTCCCTTCTTGGAATAGGAAAGGGAGTAGGAGAGAATCGTGTGATTCTATTATTTTAAAGAACATTAAATTAATAGATATTTCAAATCTACTAATTAATAAACCATCAATCAATTAGTTAATAATTAATTAAATCATATTTAATTAATTATATTTCATTTAAATCATATTTAATTAATATTTAATTTACATCATATTTAATGAATATCTCTCCAATATCTTATAATTTTATATTAATTTCATCAAATCAAATTTAATTAAATAATATTAAACTAAACTATTAATTAATTCTCAAATTAATTAATAACTAAATTAAATATCTTATATTTAACTTAAGCTAAATTTGAATCATATTCAAATATAAGTTTCTCTCATACCCAATAATTTTAATATGAATCCAATTTACATTAAATTAATATTTGAACTCATTAAATTATTTTATTTCACATAAATTAATTTTGAATCATTTCCAAAATTAAATTTATATAATAAAGTTGGATAAACTTTATATTATAGTATATTACTACACATTATACTAATTCCAAAGTAAATTTGAACATTTCAAATTACAACAAATATAAATAAATCTCATTACCCTTTACGAGCTAGGAAGGGGACCTAAGGGACCTACAGATCAGAAGCTACAACGATCTGCGATTAATTGGCAAAACTCATTAACCACATTAATCAATACTCGTTAACTATATGTACACTCCACTAAAGACTCACAGCTGAACTCTTCTCAGTGTAGATATATTTTCTGTATCCATGGATATAGACCAATAACAGTAAGTTAGTCCTTCATGAGTGTTCGTAACACCATTGGGTCAATTTACCATTTTATCCCTGGGTTACCTCTAATCCTTAAATACTAGTGCTCCTCTGATGAACAACTTGTTTATGGTCCTACCAATAAATAGAAACCCCTCTCGTGCCATAAAAAGGGTAGGACCCTTTGTTCAAGACCTGGAGACACCATTTAAGTGAACACTCATCTACTTCCCCTAAATTAGGGAAGGAGTGAATTCCTTCTTGTGTAATTATGTTCCCAACTTCCAACGCGATCTTTTCCCCAAAATGATAAGCTTATTAAGTCGACGATCTACCACTCTCACCCGTACAAATCAAAGGACAATCCTTCGCAAACAGGATTTCATAATACACTCAAGATTAAAACTAAGTTACCCAGGTCATCCGAGAGAAATAGAAACCTAACTAGTTAACGAAGTTACATCTAGGGGTTACGATTTTGCGGTTTGGTCTTATGCAAACTTATTGCATAGGATGCCCTCACTCGCATGTCAACTACACAAACACGTTGGATCATTGCATTTGTATCAAATACAAAGTGAGCCATATCCATAATGTTACCAGGACAAGGTACCCAGCCTTATCCCTATACTCTAGACCCTTTAAGCTACATTGATCCCTGTATGTCTTTACATACTGTTAAAGTCTCATTAAACAACTTAGGATGTTAGTTTATTAGATATGAGTTATTAAGACAAAACTAATAAAATAATAAATAACAATTGTTACAATAATAACACTTTATTAACAACGGTCAATGGATTATATTTACAATTTAGGAGTTTTAGGACATAAATCCCAACATGATTTGTTTACGTTCTAGAGTTAGATAAATTTTTTTATATTAATTCCGCTGCCTCTAACCCTAGTTTTTTTTTCTAACATTTACTCCTTATGTGCACATAATAGGAATAAGACTAATGGTTTGTTCATAACATAATATACAATCATTCGACATAAAACTTTTCTTGAAGCATAATACAAGCTTTCTTACGAAATCAATGATTTAATAAACATTCAAGCATTATAAATTTGATAAAAAAATTTAGAAGAAAGCTTTAAGAACTTGAAGCATTTGAAAATCACTCACAACACAATTGCTTCTTCAGAACGTGTAATTCCTACAAAAGTCTTATTCTCGTCTAGTGAGTCTTTTGTTCAGTAGAATAACTTCAAGTATTTTAGCATAACCTCTCTTACTAATGACTTTTCTTTTCTATTTATACTAATCTTAAATTGGATTAGTCATCCTAAAATTCTTATAAACTTGCCAACTTAAAGTAATACATGCGAAAACTTAATATTTCTCATAACCATTCTTAGCTTAAACTCTTACACGTGACCCATTAAGTTTAATTAGAAATTTTTTCAGAAAATTCCTAATTCTCAACACCTAACTTTAGCTCACCTTTCACCCCAAAACGCCATCTTCTTTCCTCGTGTCACCTAGTTCCAACGTGTTTTCCTTAATTCATAACGCCTAACCTCAAAATTTGTTACTTAAACACTTATCTTCCAAAATGACCATTTTCTTCATATACGAGTCTCACATAATGTCTCTTGAACAATATGTGGTTGACATATATAAACAGTTCATGCTCAACTATAACTTAAAAGGTTTGAAGTAAATGGATAAATGTTAGGTGTCTTATTCTAGTAACATTGCGAATATGACCCATTTCTTAATTGTTACATGAGATGTAAGTGTTACAAACAATATGAACCATATTATCCATGTGATTGAGGTATCCTGTTCATAAACCAGATTGCAAAATAATTGGTTTTCTTTATAACATTGTTACTTAGAACCAATATTTTACTAGGATGACCATAGGAGACTAGATCTCAATCTTAAGTGAGTTGTAAACTGTTGTTTATGACGAAAGTCTTTTGATCTGTATGGGTGAAACTGGTTGCAATAGCCAACACGACAAGCTTACCATTTTGAAGATTTTTCTAAGTAAGAAGTTGTGAATTGCTTGATTCTAATTATATCGCATATGCGACATAGTGATTCTCATGTGATCTGTTGACTTGTAAATTAATTATTGAGGTTTTAAGTTTATATCTTCATGTGAGCGATAAGACTATACTCATGCTATAAAAGATGCAATTTGTATAATTTTACTTTGTTGCTTAAACCTTATGATTTGTCTATTGTGTACAAGTTTTCCTCTCTTTCCTAAGTGTAAGCAAAAAGAGAGGTTTTCTGGGTAAGCTAGGATCCATCAAAGAGATTTTATGACAATTGAATTATAATGCCTAGCTTTGTTCTTGTGCAGTATCTGTACATTATCAAAATTATATTCACAATGCTATGCTTTCTAAACTAATGCTACTATATACCATTAGAATGTAAAGAATGACATGAATATGGATATGGATATGGATGATTGTGAATGTTGTTGAACTAACTTTACAATGCATAAACTTCAGAAATAGTGAAGGCAGAGTTTCTATGTAAAAATTCAAAATGAAAGAGGATAGATTTCTTTGAGACGATATAAATACCATATTTAATTCTAAATTAAGGCGAGTAACCTCTAGATGCCTTAACTACATATGTTCACCTCTCGAGATACGCATGCTAAAGTTGGAACATGTGACTTATATCTAAGTACTTTTGGATGCAATATTCACGTTTCAACCTTTTTAAGACAAGAAACCTCTTGACGCCTAATGCCACACACACTCCCATTTTAATATATATGATAAGGTTCAAATCGCAAAATTGATTTTATTTCTAAAATCGCTTTTTCCTTATTTAATAAGGTCTCAGTTACTTGCTCTCTCAAGTAGTTAACTCCCAATACTGAATTCATTTTCTCGTAGAGAATTATGTGTGAATATAGGATGTAAGAATGAATATATGATATAAGAAGACTAAAGGTTAATTCGGTAATTAGGGAATATTCTAGGTTAATTCCTTTTTTACCCTAAATTGTAATAGAACTCTATAAATAGAAGACTTCTCCTTTTGTATAAAACATATTACTCATTCTAATAATAATAAATCCACAAGCTTTGTTCTTGGAGGATTTCTCCTTGAGGTTACTTAGGCTTCATCAATTTTGGTACTAGAGCAATCGTCTGGACTAATAATTGACTGCTGCCGGTGGAAGATCGGGAAACTCTTGTTGAAGTCGATCGTGAGAGGGAGCTTTGAATGTTGTGCTTGTTTCCAAACAACGCATCTAATTAGGGCGAACCCTTGAAATTCCAAGAAAGAAAGAATACAACAAAGATTTTTCAATAATGGACTTCTATCGATCAAAGAAGATGTCCACGAAAAAAACCAGTAGTAGGTATAGACAAGAAAATCAATTTTACTCCCATAAACAATGCTGAAGTTCTAATTCAATTGATTTGAAAGAAGAATTTCAACATTTCAATTTTGTCTATGCTCGATTTTGTCAAAGAAGTTATCATTATCCTAATTAGAAATTTGATTCTAGTGATTCTAGTGATTCTAGTGACTTTGATGATGTTTCTAAGGCATTTGGGATGGAATAATAAGACGAAAATATTAAAAAATGGCATTGCTTGAAATATTCTATGAATAAGTTTGTATCGTGGATCTATCATGTTGAACTCTAATTGAGTGACTATTAGGCGACTGAATAAGGTTATGCATTAAAAGGTACATTCCTATTTATGCATTGCTAACTTCTAAGGATATGCATGTCATGCAATTTTTCCTCTCTATCCCCCCAAGTGTAAGCTAAGAGAGGTTTTCTGGTAAATCCAAGGTCGAACACTGAGAATTTAAGCTCCTAAATCTCTTATTGCACAACTAAATCATGCAGTATAAACTATACAGTAAAATTAAGCACATTATACTTTTATCCTAACTATCTACACTAAGGTGCTTGGCGCTGCAAAGTGAGCATAGTGAGATGATGAAAATGGAAATTGAACTCAAGTCTAGGCATGGGAAAGAAGGAATAGCTTAATTATCTAATCACAAGGAATTTTCCTTTAATAATTCAAGGCGATCACTACAAGAATTTGGAATTTTCTTGACGCATAAAATTACGTTGAGCAAAGGAACTTTGGTAGAAGGGGTTTCTTCCGACATAGCACAGATGTCGTCAGAAGAGGGACTTTCTTCTGACGCACTGTAATGGACGTTGGGAAAATGTAGCGAATCCCCAACGTGCATAATATGCACGTCGGGACTACATGCAGTACTCCTGACGTCGGAAGTGTCACATCAGGCGAGTACGAAGAATTAATTATACTATTGGCTATCCTCCAACGTGACGTCAGAGACGTCGGGAGAAACATGACCATGCCCGACGCCATTAGTTTTACTTCGAGAATGTGTTGGATTTCCCGATGTTTTAGGGATACGTCGGGAGTTTCCCTTTTAATAAACCCATTGCATTCTGTGAATAATTTACAAAATCGAAAGGGAAAGGAAACGAAAGAGCAAGGAAAATAAGAGAGGGACCGAGAAGAAGAAAAGATATGTTGCCGTCGGTCCCTGCAGCTGGTCGTCGTTTCATTGTCATCATCTTCCGACGTTGGTTCTACTAATTCCGGTAAGTACTTTTGTTTTATATTAATTTAGATGTAGTTTATTTTTATTTGGATTAGACATTATGTTTTAGGAATAAGATTTTGAATTAGTTTTTGGTATTCAATTTGAATTTTAATTATTTTTTAGATTCATGAATTAATGTAAATTTAAGAGGGGTTGAATTGAAATTGTAAGGGAGGTGTCAAATTAAAAATTAAGGGGGGGGGGGGGGGGGGAGTTGAATTCACAATCAAAGAGGGGGTGAATTGAAATTTTTAGGAGGGTTGGATTGAAATTTTTAAGGGGTTGAATGAATTAAAAATGAACGGGGGAGGGGGTTAAATTAAAAATTAAAGAGGGGGTGAATAAAAAATTAAAGGGATTGGGGGGGGGGGGGTGAATTGTTTATTTTTTAACAGTTTTGTTTGTTAGAACGCTATTAGGAATTTGTTGTTGATTTCTTATGGCTATCTTGTAGTTATGGTAGCATCTTCTCTTTAGTGCAAACTTAGTTTATAATTTGTTAGATAGGAGGGTGTTTGGTTAGTTTGTTTTAGCTATCCTGCAGCTATAGTAGCATTTGTAGTTTGAACTTAACTTCAGTTAAAAGATTGGAAGGATTTGGCATAGCTTATTCTTGGACTAACTAAGTTTAGGGTTTGATAGGAGGAATATAGGACTAATGATCAAACATATTTATGTTTTAAGTTTTTAACGATGGACGAGGGTTGGATGAAAGTTAGGAATAAGTTCTCGGTTGAGTATAGAGAGGGTGTGTCCCAATTTTTAGAGATTGCCAAGTTCAACGTTGATGCTTACAGCCAAATAAGGTGTTCATGTAAGAGATGTATGAACTCAAATTGTGACTCATTAGAGGGTGTGAAGCGACATCTATTAACCATTGGAATATTCCCCTCTTATATAGAATGGATGTATCATGTAGAGGTATTGAACTTCTATATAGGTATTGAAAGATTTGATAAAGGAACTAGTAGTAACCCTTTTGATGAAGGAACTAGTAGTAACCCTTTTGATGAAGGAACTAGTAGTAACCCTTTGATGAAGAAGATGAAATGTTTAGTATGCTTAATGATTTACAAGCTTCGATTGAACACAAACAGGAAATAGAGAAAGGTTTGGAGAATGAGATGCCCTTCAATATTAGGGTAGATATAGAAGAAACAACAAACATATTTAAAGACTTGTTGAATGAAGCTCGTAGTGAGCTATACCCTGGTTGTTCTGAATACTTTTTTCTGAATTTTTTTGTTAAGATGATGCATGTAAAGGTTTTAAACGGTTGGAGTAACAAGTCTTTTGACATGGTGTTAGACTTAATAAAACGTGTGTTTCCAATGTGTGGTATCAATGTCCCTAGTTCATTCTACGAAGCCAAACAAAAATTCCATGATTTGGGTCTAGGATATGAAACTATTCATGTCTGTAAGTACGATTGTCTTGTATTGGAAGGAGTTTGAGGATTTGCAGTTTTGTCCAACTTGTGGTGAGTCTCGATCAAGGTTAGTCCTAATAACAAAGGAAAAAAATCTCGCAATAGATATTACGCCACTTTTTTTTAGTACTAAAATTACAACACTTATTTGTGTTGCAAGAAGGATCCTCTGACATGAGATGACACTATGGAAAACGTGTCCAAACAGATGATGTGTTAAGACATCCAACTGATGCGGAAGGATGAAAACATTTTGATTATGAATTTCCTGATTTCGCAGCAGATGCACAAAATGTTTGTTTCGAGTTAGCTTCAGATGATTTTAATCTGTCTGGTATATGAGTACCTCGTATAGTATGTGGCTTGTGGTGTTAAATCCTAATAATTTTCCACCCTGGAAATACATGAAAGAGTCAACTTTTTTCATGACATTGCTCATTTCCGATCCAAAATCTCCTGGTAGGGAAATTGATGTTTACCTTACCAGTAATTTCTTTCAGTTTTATGCAACATTGTTGTGGACGATAAATGACTTTTTGGCGTATGGTGACTTATCGGGGTGGAGTATAAAAGGGTATTAGGCATGTTCCATATGCATGTGAGATCGATCGTCCTTCAGGATAAGAGGAAAAATATCTTTCATGGGACATTGACTCTATCTTCCTGAGAACCATGTTTGACAGAGAAGTAGGTTGCACGATGGCAAGGTAAAGCATAGGGCTCCTCTAGTGGCAATGACTGGGCACGATGTCCACGGTGAGCGACACCTCGGGTGAGTGGTAATTTGATGTTAAGTGCGAACAATCACATTTAGTCACAATTTATTTCTACCATGACTTGCTTTGTACAGCAGAAATGTCTTAACCCACTCTGACTTCCAGGAGACATCAACAGTCTCGAAACTTTGAGTTGGAGAGGTACGTTTTGAAGAATGGTAGAATTCCAATTACCATAGCCCTAGAAGCGGAGAAGCCAATATCTCCACATGTTGTACGGTTCAACTACACATGTGAGTGAGAAATACATTTCCAGTCCGCTACTTTAAGAAGGCTGATGTTGGGAGAGAATACATTGAGTTGGTCAAGGGCACTTTATAGGTAAAATCAACACTATTTAGTTTTTTTGTTTAGACATACACATCAATATATAAAAAAAGCTAACGTATCAATTTTCTTTTTACTTTCTAACTATTTTTCGTGCTTGAAGTTATCAACGACCCGTGTAACAAAATCAAAAAGCCAATGAAGTCGATCATTTTTTTAAAAATAATCTAGGTTTGCCCTTCCTTAATTTCCATCTTCTTTCTTCTCTTCTTCTGCAATTTTTCTTTTATATTTTTTTGAAATCATAATATTTGTTTTCAATCAATCATAAATCTTGTATTATAATTTTTTTTCAAAGTGTTATTTGGTTCAAGATCGTGCACAAAATATAAAATATCTTGGTACACGATCTTAAACAAAAATTGTTGGGATATTGGTACAAGTTATGTTTAGATTTGGCTACACGATCGTGTACCAAATCTACAAGATTGTGTACCAATTATAAAAAATTTTGAAAAAAAATGTTGAGATATTGGTACATAATCATAATTTAGATTTGGGTACACAATTGTGTAGCCAAATCTAAATAATCGTGTACCAAATATAAAAGATTTATATTTGGTGTACACGATCTTTAAAAAATAATTGGAATATTGGTACACAATCGTTTAGATTTAGATACACGATCATGTGCCAAATGTAAACAACCAAGATCCATGATCGTGTACCAAATCTAAACAACCAAGATTGTTTAGATTTTGTACGCGATCATGTATAATTTCCTACACGATCACGTATATATCATGATCGTTTAAAAGAAGAATTATGTGCGCTAGTGGCCAATGAATCACTCATTGACTAAGGCATTTTTTGGTATTTTTCATTGTGGGCTTGTGGAATTTTTTCGTTTTCGAAATTGTTCTATACAATGTAAATATTTTGTCGGTTTATTATATATTTTTTGAAAAAAACCCCATAAATAAATATGTTTAAGTTAGTGTGTGTTGAAAAAACAATGTATACTTAGATGTATCCATATCTTAGTTTTTAAAAAATTAACGAATTACCATATCTGATCTTACCCTTATCGCGTATTTGTATTCGTGTCTGTGTTTCATAGCATTTGGGTCTTCGCCATCACATCTCAGCCATTGGTTCCTTATATCATTTTCCTAGGAGACTGATGATGGAAAATTTTCCAGCTCATTAACATTTTCTCCACTAAATGCAACGTGTTCTATCTCAGTCTCGTTAAATGTTCTCTCCTGATGGATTTCTCAAGACTTACAAATATCTTAAATCTACTGCAAGTATACTCATCAAGAAGAAATTGGAAATCATCCTCATCCATTAACAATACCGCAGAAGCATTAATATCCAACTTATACTTCACCTGCATGATGACGTTGAACTCTAATGTGTTAAATTTAGTCACTTTATATACCAGTTCTCTCATTGCATTGTATGTCAGTATGCTCAAGACTAGGGCCCCTTCAAACGACATCTATTATAGCATTGCTTCACCTCAAATCATGTACAATCATATTGCATGAGTATATGCTTCTTTTCCATCCTTCAAAGAAAAAAAAAACAAAAAACAAAAAACAAAACAAAATTACATTTAAAAAATTATTAATTATGAAAAATCCTCGCTACTCAATGCAAGCTACATGGCACACTCTTCCTTACTACTTGCTACATGTTACTAGATTCATGTCACACAGTCCTTTATGCTTCACGTTACTCTCACCTAACACTACCCACTAACTTGATGTTTACCAAATATTATGCCACTATCTAATGATTACTTGCTTTGTAGTGATCACACTGACCACGACCACTGCACACACTTGTTGAAGTTGCGATCAAACTTCTCACACACAATTTTAGGAAAATAAAAAAGGTGTTTGAGACTAGTTTACTTGATGGAATTGTTGAACACCTAGTCCAAATTGCCTTTCTATCTATTTATTTTTTAAAAAGTTCCAATTTTCCTTTGATGGGTTTTGTGTTATCTAATTGTAACGACCCAACTTTTCTATCTAAGCTCAAGTCATTACTTTAACACAAACGCTTTGTTTGACAAAAAAAATAGTAAACACCAGTTGAAACAACAAGGATCAAAGAAAACTTTATTCGGACCCTATTTTAATCAAAACAATAATCCAAATGTGTTTCTTTAAAAGCAAAATCCATAACAGACATTTAGTTGTTCTAACTATGAAACTCGTCTTATTTAACAAAACTGAAAAACAGTAAAACATTTAAGCGGAAGCAATTTTGAAAGGAAGTTCTCCTATGGCGATCACGTATCCTTCTTGTCCCTTACCGGTCTACCTCTCGTATTACCTTTGCCTGAAAAGTTAAACATAAAAGGGTGAGTATAAACATACTCAGTAAGAGACCCACTATTGATCCCCCTACGAATAAAATTATTAGCTTACTATTGAGACGTACTCTGCATCATAACAGTCTTGTGATCCCATAAAATGCACATAATCAGTCTAATGCTCCCAAAGGATGCACATATCAGTCTAGTGCTCCCGGAGGATGCGCTTATCAATCTAGTGCTCCTGAAGGATGCACCTATCAGTCTTGTGCTCCAAAGGATGCACAACGGCTGGTGATCCCATGGGACACCTACAACGCACACTACCCTATAGATAAAGTTAACAGTTTTCCCTCAGTCCATCCTAACATTTAAAACGGTTGACTCAATTTACAGTATAAACTACCATCATGTCATTCTTTCAGTTCAACACATATACAGTCAAATTACCCAATTTAGTACATAATCAAACATTATCATAACGGTTCCTCAAAAAATTAAACGTATACATAAGTGTCACTCACCTCAGTTCAGTCAATTCAACCTACAGTATACTACCTATGCATTAACGTAACAGTCAACAACTCATAATTTAATCAATTCAATGTCCTCAGTCCAGTCATCATAACTAATTCTACAAATTAGTCAACCCATCTCAGTTTAGTAAAAACCATACAGTTAAAAAGGTCATCAAATATAAATGTTCATATCAGTCAGTACGTCTCAGTCTCCGTTCAGTGGGATTCATACAGTCAATACATCTTAATTTCATTATTGAGTCCAGTAGTAGGAACCCTTACCTTAACTTACCTAAGCTCCTTGATCGAACTAAAGCCCAACGAAACAATCCTAAACATAAGAACAAGAAATTTAATTACTTTCACAACAATTTCTCCCATTTAATTTCCTCAATGTAAATTCTAACTTACCCAAGTATTGGCGAATCAAACTCCAACTAAATCTAAAATTGGTTGTGAATCCAAAGAACTCAACCGCTACTTTCAATACCTTCAAGGATCGAATAACAATTTAACTAATTATCCAACACTACAACCCAAAGAAAATACAATGTACAACAATAAAAATCACCAATACAACTTACCACCAAAAATCCCGATGAATCACAGTAAGGTAAAGGCAACGACAGACGAACTAAACTGAAAGACAACGTGCAAAGGTAGATTTGGGTGTGACTTGGCTTGGTTGGAGAAGTAAAGTCGAGTTACACGCACGATTGGAAGACACGGGACACGCATGCAACTGTTGTTCACAAACGGAGACAGACGCAGATGAAGAATGCGGCGGCTGGGTTTTGCCTTCAACGAAAAGTAGAGACGGGACGCGACGCTGACGGCTCGAACCCACGACGAATGGTGCTTTGGGTTCGTCGTTGCTGGAGACGGATTAGAGCGAAGATGCTCGACGACGCGCGACTGCCAAGGTTGCAAGGAGTGGAGACGCGTCGGCTTCGATTAACGGTAGCAGTGGCTTCGACGGTGAGGAGATAATGGGCAGAAACGGTCAGCGACGACGACTCTACTGATGGGTGGCGCGCGAGTTCGAATGGCGACAGTGAGACCTTGGTTGGCGGCTAGGTCGTGAGGAGAAGAAAAAGATGGAGAGTGAGGGGAAGATATGGCACGCAAAACGAAGTTGTTTTGAAATAATAATAATAATAATATATTATTCTTATTATGTTATAGTATTATTACTTTTCTTTTTCTTTTCCCTTTTTTTTTCATTTTTCCAAACAAATTAATTCTCTTCCTCACCAAACTTCATAATACACACCCATTTTTTTAATCTTAATTTAAAATAAGATAATTATGATGAGAATATATACCTAAAAAATTTGGAGTGTTACATTCTTTCCTCCTTAAGGAACTTTCGTCCTTGAAAGTTCTAATCTTTGAATAACTCTGGGTAGCGAGTTCCCATGTCATCCTCCCTCTCCCATGTAGCCTCTTCCACTTGATGATTTCACCACAAAACTTTTACTAATGCAATCCCTCTGTTACAAAGCATTTTTACCTCTCCAGCCAATATCTCAACTGGTTGCTCTACATAGCTCAAATTGTTATAAATTTCTAATGGTTCATAGTCTACTACATACGACGGATCTGCCACGTACTTCCTCAACATCGAGACATGGAACACATTATGAACACTAGAGAGTGATGGTGGCAATGCCAAACGATATGCCACAGGGCCAATTCTCTCTAGAATCTCAAACAGTCCAACAAAATGGGGACTCAACTTCCCCTTCTTTTCGAATCGTAGAGCACCTTCATAGGTGCTACTTTCAAGAACACTTTATCTCCCACATCAAACTCAAGATCTTTCCGTCTCACATCAACTTAACTTTTATGTCTACTCTGCACTGTTTGCATATGTGTTCTAATCTTCTGAATAGCCTCATTAGTAGATTGAACTAATTCCGGAACCATCAATTTCTGCTCACTAACCTCATCCCAACAAATAAGAGATCTCCAACATTTACCATACAAGGTTTCAAACGGTGCCATGTCAATAGTACCCTGAAAACTGTTATTATATGCAAACTCCATCAAATTCAAGTGAGAGTCCTAACTACCTGGAAATTCTAATGCACAAGCTCGTAGCATATCCTCTAAAACTTGGTTCAAGCGTTCTGTTTGACCATCAGTCTGTGGGTGAAAAGTTGTACTGAAATCTAACCTCGTGCCTATGGAAGTTTGAAGTCCCTTCCAAAACTTGGAAGTAAAACGTGCATCTCTGTCAGAAACAATCAATATAGGCACTCCATGCAGTCTCACAATCTAATCAAATATAATTGTCCCACTTACAAGCAGTATGAGTGGATTTTCCTGGGACGAAATGTGTCAATTTCGTAAGCCTATCAACAACAACCCAAATCACTGAATAACCCTTCAGGGTTCTAAGCAATCCTGTACTAAAATCCATAAACACATTCTCCCAATTCCACTCTGGCACACTCAAAGGTTGCAACAAACCTGCTGGTTTCTATCTTGGTGCTTTAACCTGCTAGCACACCAAGCACTTACTAACAAAATCTGACATTTCTCTCTTCATATTACGCCACCCATAAACTTGTTTCAAATCCTAGTACATCTTTGTACTACCTGGATGCATGGAAAATGGGGAACTATGAGCCTCAATCAATAACTCTATCTTAATTGCATTGTCTGTTGTCACAAATAATCCTCTCTCAAACATAAGTTCGTCATCAGAGAATATGGAGAACTCCTTAGCTTGCCCTATTTCTGCTAGGTGATACTTCTCAATCAAATAAAAATCAGTGAGCTGAACAACAACAATTCTTTGTCTCAAGGTCGACTGTACTAGCAACTGAGTTAACTGTGAGGTGACTTTCCCCACCGAAACTGAAATCTCAGTTCTCTCATGGTCTCTGTGCAAAGGAACTTGTCTAGTAATGAGTGCTGCAGAATATGATACCTTCCTACTAAGAGCGTTAGCTACCACATTCGCCTTACCTAGATGGTACAATCTCACAGTCATAATCTTTTACTAACTCGAGCCACCTTCGTTGTCTCATATTTAACTCCTTCTGAGTGAAGAAGTATTTCTGGCTCTTATGGTCAGTAAAGATCTGTATCTTTTCACCATACAAATAATGTCTCCAAATTTTAAGTGCAAAAACCACTGCTGCCAACTCTAAATCATGTGTAGGGTAGTTCTGCTCACGACTCTTCAATGGACTCGAAGCACAAACAACTACTTTACCTTGTTGAATCAGAACACCACCCAAACCTTTTTGTTTTTTGTTTTTTTTTTTTAGAAGCATCACTATAAATCATGAAACTCTCTGAACTATCACGTATGGTAAGCACCAGTGTAGTACAAGTTTCTACTTAATATTTTGAACACTATCCTAATAAGCTTTGTTCTAAACAAACGGAATCCCTTTCTTGGTTAATTGAGTCATTGGTGTAGTTATGCGAGAAAAGTCTTATACAAACTGTCAAACCTACTAAACTTAGAAAGCTACAAACCTTACTGACTATGAAAGGTTGAGGCCAACTGGTCACAACCTCAATCTTTGTGAAATCTATAGAAAAGTAATCTCTAGACACCGCATGGCCTAGAAAATATACTTGGCCTCCTCCAAAACTCACATTTTGAAAACTTTGCATACAATTTGTTGACTCGAAGAGCCTCTAAACCCATGCTTAAATGCTCCTCGTGCTTTATCTCTGTCTTGGAATAATCTAAGATATCGTCAATAATTATAATCACAAAAGTGTTTAAGAAATCATTAAACACTCTGTTCATCAAGTTCATAAGCACTGTTGGAGCATTTGTCAACCCAAAAGACATCACAATAAACTCATGATGCCCATATCTCGAACGAAAAGCTGCCTTAGGAATGTCACTGTCTCTAATCCTCAACAAGTGATAGCCTGAATGTAAATCAATCTTAGAGAACACACAAACTTATTGCAGCTGATCAAACAAATCCTCAATCCTTGGTAAATGATATATGTTCTTAATAGTCACCTTATTCAACTCTTTATAATCAAAACATAAGTGCATCGACCCATCTTTCTTCTTAACAAACAAAACTGGTGCACCCAAGATAACATACTTGGTCGAATGAAGTCTTTGTCAAGCATTTCTTTCAATTTCATTTTCAGATCTTTCAACTCTGCTGGGGCCATTATGTATAAAGCTTTAGATATAGGAACGAGTCTAGTTCTATCTCAATAGCAAGACCAGTTTCTGTATGGGGCAGTAATCTTAGAAACTCTTCTAGAAAAACATTAAAATACTCTTTCACCACTGGTTTAGATAACAAAGAAACCTCGATCTCCCTGGTGTCTGCCAGACTAGCCAAGATACTTCAGGTACCCGGTCAAGCAACTTACTAACTTTCGTAGCTAGGATAACTTTTAGTGGAACCATAGTTCCAACCCCTTTGTACTTGAACTAGCTTCTAGATAAAGGATTAGAAACTACCTTCTTACTGAACAGTCTATGTTTGCATGGTTTACATTCCATTTTTTTAAAACTCCAAACTAATAATGTTTCTTCACGATAAACTCAAAATAGTTTCTTAAAGTCACATCAAGATAACCATGTTCATTTTCCTTGTTTCTTCTCCAAAACCTTCATTCTAAAATCATTCAATGTGCTTGGTATAAACTTAACTTAACCATATATTTAGTTCCCTTTAAAAGCACCAACATAACATATTTCTTAGGTTTTCAGTCACAAAACAGTCAATTAAGTTGATTACGTCTTACTCCTCTGCCTACTCGACTACCTCTTTGAGCACCTTTACATAGCGATATTTTCCTAATATCTACCCGTAATTCTTTTAGTCTGAACAATAAACACTTCATGCATTCTAGTTTAACTTAGGCAAGGTCATGCTCATAAAATCATACATATAAATCATGAAAGCGTACTTGACGAGTGACGAAAGATTATGTTGGCACTAGGAACACAAAAACACAGACTTACATCATAAGTCAGTCTACAGAACCTAAAACTTAGGCTCTGATACCTAACGACCAAACTTTTTTATCTAAGCTCAAGTCATTACTTTAACACAAACACTTTGTTTGACAAAAAAAAAAAAAATAGTAAACACCAGTTGAAACAATAAGAATAAAAGAAAACTTTATTCAGACCATATTTTAATCAAAACAATAATCCAAATGTGTTTCTTTAAAAGAAAAATCCATAACAGACATTTAGTTGTTCTAACTATGAAACTCATCGTATTCAATAAAACTGAAAAATTGTAAAACATTTAAGCGGAAGCAATTTTGAAAGGAAGTTCTCCTATGGCGATCACGTATCCTTCTTGTCCCTCGTCAGTCTACCTCTCGTATTACATTTGCTTGAAAAGTTAAACATAAAAAGGTGAGTATAAACATACTCAGTAAGAGACCCACTACTGGTCTCGCTAGGGGTAAAATTATTAGCTTACTATTGGGAGGTACCCTGCATCATAACAGTCTTGTGATCCCATAAGATGCACATAATCAGTCTAATGCTCCCAAAGGGTGTGCATATCAATCTAGGACTCCCGAAGGATGCACTTATCAGTCTAGTGCTCCCGAAGGATGCACCTATCAGTCTTGTGCTCCAAAGGATGCATAACGAGTGGTGATCCCGTGGGACACCTGCAAGGCACACTACCCTATAGATAAAGCTAACAGTTTCCCCTCAGTCCATCCTAACATTTAAAACGGTTGACTCAATTTATAGTATAAACTACCATTATGTCATTCTTTCAGTTCAACACATATACAGTCAAATTACCTAATCCAGTACATAATCAAACATTATCAGAAAGGTTCCTCAAACAATTAAACTTATATATAAGCATCACTCACCTCAGTTCAGTCAATTCAACCTACAGTATACTACATATGCATTAATGTAACAGTAAACAACCCATAATTTAATCAATTCAATGTCCTCAGTCCAATCATCATAACTAATTCTACAAATCAGTCAACCCATCTCAGTTCAGTAAAAACCATATAGTAAAAAAGGTCATCAAATATAAATGTGCATATCAGTTAATACGTGCAAAGGCAGATTTGGGTGTGACTCGGCTTGGTTGGAGAAGTAAAGTCGAGTTACATGCACGATTGGAAGACCCGGGACACGTGCGCAACTGTTGTTCACGAATGAAGACAGACGCAGACGAAGGACGCGACGGCTGGGTTTCGCCTTCAACGAAAAGCAGAGACGGGACATGACGCCGACGGCTCGAACCCACGACGAATGGTACTTTGGGTTCGTCGTTGCTGGAGACGGATTAGAGCGAAGATGCTCGATGACGCGCGACTGACAAGGTTTTGAGGAGTGGAGACGCGTCGGCTTCGATTAACGATAGCAGTGGCTTCGACGGGGAGGAGATAATGGGCAGAAACGGTCGGCGACGACGACTTTACCAATGGGTGGCCCGCGAGTTCGAACGACGACAGTGAGACCTTTGTTGGCGGCTAGGTTGTGAGGAGAAGAAAAAGATGGAGAGTGAGGGGAAGATATGGCACACAAAACGAAGTTCTTTTGAAATAATAATAATAATAATATATTATTATGTTATAGTATTATTACTTTTCTTTTTCTTTTTCTTTTTCTTTCATTTTTCCAAAAAAATTAATTCTCTTCCTCACCAAACTTCATAATACACACCCATTTTTTTGAATCTTAATAAAATAAGATAATTATGATGAGAATATATACCTAAAAAATTTGGACGGTTACACTAATGGTTTTTTTGGAGGGTAATTTGGTAAGTGTAAGTGTAAGTGTTTGGTAATAATTTGCAAATGGTGTGATGTGTTTAAAAAATTTGTTTTCATTAAATTGATTTGATGGGATTGTGCAAATTATCAAGAATTTTCTTTAACGGCATGTGTTCATACAATTACATTCATTGTACAAGTGAAGCAAAGATCGGACAGACAAGCAAAGATAAGTAAGTATCCAGTAACCTGTAAAACATGTAACGAGGAATTGTGTGTTGAGTAGCATGCATCAAGTCGTCGAACATCGAGTATAGAGCGATATTCGTGAAGTCAAGACACGTGGACAGGTTTTAGGGGCAATATCAATACGGTAACACCAGATGCCTCTTTTCATTTACTTTTAAGAAGTGGATCATTTATATTTTGACCCATAAAGAAAGGGTTATAAATACAAAAAGACCTCCAAACATGTCAATTTCTCTGTTTTTTCAAATATTTGTTAATATACTTTTCAAAAATATTATAGTCTAGTTTTTCAAATTAATAAAGTAAATCTATCTAGTGCTTAAAATAATATTCAATTAAAGTAATCAAATAATGTTTTAGTAATTATTTAGTACTATTCAAGAAAACATTGGTCCAGAACAAGAAATGCAACCATTGTAGCATGAAGGACCAAGACTATATTTAAATTGACTTTGAGGCTGCTGTGTCGGTATTAGCCATTAATGCATTCTTTCACTAATTAAATACATAAACTTCTTCACGGAATACAGATTTCTTGAATTCAATTCAATAATATAGATTCTTTTAGGTAACAAAATAATTATATTGATGGAAATATCTTATAAATAATAGATAAATTCTTATAGATAAAAAGAAATATTAAATATAACAAAAGAAAAAAAAAGTTCAATTGAAGTATAGAAAATTAGATAGATTTTATCATATTCGTCTTTTTGCTATTAATAATATGTATTAAATAATAATAACGACAACTATAGACAAAATGAACTTAACTTAACAATAGTTCAAAGACGGAGATTCTCAATCTCTTTTTCATTATTATTGTACTTAAAAAATATTAAAATAATAATAATATTATTCAAACGATTGTTTCCAAATCTAATTTTCAGAATTATCGACTACTCTGTGCCAATGTAAATTATAAACATTGCCCCACTCTTTGCTTGGACGATCTCATTGGAGCTTACCCATGCAAGAGTATTTATACTGGAATTACTAATTCCTTAAACTTGTTGGTTTTCCTTCCCTTTTAATTAAAAAGAGACAAAAAAAAGGTCTAACTCACAACTAAAAATCAAATATACTGAACAAATAAAATATCAACAATTAGTTATAACCAACAATTGGTTATTTGTTCTAACCAACAATTAGTTATAGCCGTTGACAACATATCTATCACACAGAAACATATTTACTAACCTCTAAAACATATTCTTGAACTGAAATTTAAATATTTGATATCACATTTATTTTCATTTTCATTTTCAATAATAAGTGATAAAAGTCTTCCTAGAAGAACAGATTGAACTAAATAAAGAACTTTTCCTTTTCTTTATTTTTATTTTATTTTAGATAATAAATACTAAACGAAGAACATTGAAACATCTATCATAAAGATTCTGCAATTTTCTTTGAGATGCAATAGGCTGTGGATTGAATTGTGATCATTGGATTCACTCCAATTGCTGTTGGTAACACACTTCCATCACATACAAATAAACCTTCTGCTTCCCAACTTTCACCATTTTCATCCACTGCTCCTTCTTCCTCTGTGCTTCCCATTCTGCAGCTGCTCATCTGATGTGCTGAGCAGTACATGGTCCAGTACTTTTGCCTCGACAATGGTCCCCCAACTGCCTCAACTGAGTCAAGGAACTCCTCCAATTCTTCCTTGTTTGTACCTTGACATCTGATTCTTTGGCCATCACTTCTGTAGGTGCCAACCTCAGTTGCTCCTGCTGCAATCAAGATTCTCAATGCTTGCCTCAAACCGATTCTTAGATTTTCTTTATCGGTTTGGTTGAGTCGGTACTTGACATTGGCCTTGACCTTTATTTCTCCTGCACCTTGGTCTCTTATCAAAGCGAAAAGGTGAGCAGTTCGAGAGTACTTCACCATTGCATCTTTCATTTCGCGTCCGGAAGTCCATGGAAATAGTGCAGCAAATGAGGCCGGTCCAACTGCAGGGGTTTCAATTATGGCATGGCAATTGGAATATTTTGAGACTACCTTGTGCAGGGAAGTAATGAGCCCTCCCTCATATATTTTACCCTTAAAATCGGATAGTTCTTCGGGGAAGTACCCCCAAACCAAAGAAACTGGATGCAAATGAAGATTGGTACCTATGTTTTTATTACGCAATCCGCTCGCAATAAGTAGAGGGGGTGTCAGGAGAGAACCACAAGCAGAGATTGTTGCTTTCGCCTCGATATGGAGTTTTTTTGTGACGTTTTTGCTTCGCGGAGTTGCAATCACTCCTATGCATCTTTTTCTTTTACTTGTGTTATTTGTGTTCTCCAAAATGAATTTGTCAGCTTGGCAGCCTGTGAGGATTACTGCACCATATTCAACAGCATCAACCAGCCAAGTAGTATCAGTCCCTTTCTTGTCACCAACTCTACACCCATAACAGCAAGAGCCACAATAATGATCTTTTGAGGAATTTCTCGAAACCGAGTCGACTTTCAAACCAAGATTCTCACATCCTTTTCGAAGAACTTGATTTTGAAAGCTTTCTACCGGACATTCCTCCGTCACTCCAATTCTATCACACACTGCATCCATTGCCAATTGGTAATCGATGCTCCCGTACAAAGGAATTTTATAATCAGTAGACCATTCATCGAGAATGGATTTTGGAGTTCTAATTGATGCAGACCAGTTTATAGCAGAGCCTCCACCCACAGTAGTTCCAGCCAACAGCATAACCTTCCCATCGAGAGTTGACTTGAGTCCACCTGACTCATATAGTTCATTCATGGATGGACCTTCTAGGGAAGAATAATCTTCAGCCACGAAATAGTTCCCTTTCTCGAGAACGACTACCTTCAAACCCGATTTTGCAAGAACCGCAGCAGCCACTCCACCACCACAACCCGAGCCAACAATCACAAGATCACATTTGATCTTATAGGCATTACCATGTTTTTTATCTTCAATTACTTCAAGGCCTTTCTGTGAAAGAGACCGGAGAAGAGTGGAATCATCTTCATTGCCAGTTTCTATCATTCCCCTTTCAAGAGGCCGCTCTTTTTGGGTATGGTTCAACTGTTTTCGGGTGTCTACTTTATACCCCATCCCTTTCCATGCAACGTTTTTCGTTCCCTCATCGATCTGAAACAAAACAGAATAGAATCCTCTGTATAATAGTACTCAATAGTCAATACCAAAAAGAGGAACCCTATAATTGCTAACTAAATATTCAAAAAGAGGAACCCTATAAATGCCAATATAGATGAAAACAAATAGTGAAGGGGCCAACTGGAAAAGAAATGAGTAAGGCCCCCTTGGATAACACTTTCGTACTTTTACGTTTTTTGTTTTACTGTTCGAAAATTGTGCTTGTTTCTTCTAATTTCTTTTCTACGGCTTTCACATTTCTTGAGGAAACATTTAGCCAAATTCCAAAAAGGAAACAAGCTTAGTTTTCAACATTATGAAAACTTTCTACATCAGAAATAAGAAACTTATGGATGGAAATGGTATTTATACACTTAGTTTTTGAAAAAAAAAAGTGAAAAAAAAGAGAGAAAATTTAAAACTAAAAAGAAAAGCGTTAACATACAGGACAAGATGTTCTTAAAGCAAATTGTTAACAGAGCAGAAGAAATGTTAAACTAACAATCATAACAGAATATTCTAAAGCAATGTTGAATATGAACACCAAAACAAAATTATAGTAAAAAGAAACCTGAGAGTACAATTGAAAGAAAAAGTTACCCTGGAGAAGAATTTGAAGCAGCAGAAAATTTTAATAATCATGAAAGTCATTCTCAAAAGTACAGTATACTTGTGGTGAGCCATAGACCAATTCTTGAGAATTCGTTCTCTCTTCTCCAAAGAAATCTCAGAAAATTTAAGAAAGAAAGGCCATCTCCAATCAAAACAAACATTCCCGCAAAGCAACAATGTCCCAATTCTAAAAGAGAGAAGTCTCAGAACCAATTTCACAAGAAACACAGCTTTTGGATTAGCCCTCTCCACCAATAGGTCAGCTACCTAAAAATCCATATGAACAAACAAACAAACAAGTTCTCAGTACAAGAAGGAATAAAAGCTTAAAAGGAATTCAAAGTAAAAATATAACCTCATCTGGGATTGGAGCTTGAAAAGCAGAGGATTGGTAGAATGAAAGAAGAGATTGATCAAGTGGGGTTTCTTTAAAAAGAGGCACAGGGGGAATGAGGGCTTCACAGAAGGCAGCCATGGCTTCCATTTGAGAAGAAGAGAAGTCATGGTTGAGGTCTGTTCTTCGTCTTCTCAATAAAGGGTGGGATGGAACTTCTGTATCCTCCATTAATGGTTCTTGTTGAGCTTGAGATTTCCTCTCCGGTGGGGTTAGACTGAGCTCCGGCGAAGAAGTGTGATTAATACCGCAATAAATAAACAAAAGGGAGAGAGAGAGAGAGAAAAAAAAAGAAAAAAAAAGGATTTGATATCCAAAAGAAGTATCGAGTCCCAATCTTTATCCAATTTGAAACACGTAGCAAAGATTATGTTTAGCCATGTTGCTGGCAAATTGGAAATAAACAAATGGTCCAACAAATTTCTTCTTTAGGAACTAATTAATTAATTTTTTCTTTGTTCCAGACGTTTGTTGCTTTCTTAAATGTGAAGATGCTAAAGTTTTATTTTTTATAATCATATCTAGAATATTAAAGAAGAAAAAAGAGGAAATTTAACTTGTACCATTTATTTTCCACAAACTAACAAGTATATCACATTTGAAAATATGGGTTTTCTCAAAAATTAAAGGAAAAAAAAACAACAAACAAACGATGTGTCGTAAAACATTCATAATGCATCGGCAAAGGCTATGCTGACATAGAAAGACACGTCAACATGAGCGTCGTAAAAGATAAATGACGATGACTGAACGAAACAACGTTGGCATAGGGGTTTGGCCGACACATGATTTGTTGACAAGGTCAACACGTCGGCAATAAGCTAATGTCGGCGTTAGGTCAAAGCATCGAGAAAACTATTTTGCCGATGTCTAGTCAACGCATTGACAATAAGGAATTGTCGACGTCATCATCTACGTCGACTTAAGGGTAAGACCGACATGGCGTCGGCATAACTTGGAACGATGTCGAGTCGTTAGAGGCCGCCATTCGCGACGCCTCTTGTGCATCAGAAAAACATTTTTACCAACTTTTTTTTGTTTTTTATTATTTAATTTTTTTTTATTATTATTGGGATCGAATTCGATTTAAATTGATTGAAATTCTAAAACAGGTAACATAAAATTAATAAAATATCAAATCAAATATATATTAAAATTAATTCAAATATACAAAAATACACACGCTTGTAGGTAGAAAAATTACATGAATAACCTAACTAAAAACTGAAAACATAATCTAAGAGATACCGATGCAGTCCCCTCATAGCTTCGAATCTACAATGACACAAAATTAAAGTTTAAATATATCTCACCCTAATAATAAATGAAAGAACATAAACGTTGAAAATTACATAGATTAAATGAAGAAATCAAGGTCCTCTCGCTGCCCGAGTGAGCTTCAATCATCTTCCTCATTTCTTCCATCTTCTGAGCATTTTCCTCGTGCCTCCGTCTACTTTCTTCTTCTACTTTCTGAAGATGAGTTTTTAGCTCGCAATAACCTCCCTGTCATGCATCTCTCGCTCGTGGGATGTAGAGGAAGAATTACCAGCAGCGTGTTAAGACTTTGGCTTGGGGCTCCAACCAAGACCTTTTGAGTAGTCCGGTTGTCTACTCAAAACTGTCTCACATATCTCATCCTCAGATAGTGATTTAGAACCCTCTAAGGTGGGTTGGGACTGGATGGTCAGTATTTGATTCTGTAATACATTTTTTATTGATTAAGTAAAACGTGTAAATGAAATGTACATACAAAATAAGACTAAAGCATAGCAAAACATACATGAGCATCTGAAGACGCTGACAAAATGAATTGGCCTTCCCGAGCATGTGTTTCTTTAAACAACTCCACTCGATCGATTGGATGACCTTATTTTTCAGTGAGCTCGTGCGAGGCGCTGCTATTGTGGTTGTAGGGTTGCTTCGCTCTAGCAGCCCTATTCATCGTTGATTGCTTCTACATGCAAACAATCAAAATGTTACATAAAAAAAATGAACTATCGTTTGAGAACATTAAAATTTCTAAATAACTTGAAATTGACGAGCAAGGTAGTGATCACATAGGAAGTGTCAATCTTCCACACGATTCTTCAATTTGGGGGTGGGTTGGCACGTGCCCTATTCAGGATACTGAACTTCTTGAAATGGTGATGGTTCTGACCCCTGAACTCCTTCCAGGTGGTGTGCATTTGATGCTCAACGAATCGATTAAGTGTTGGATCTATGAAATTCAGCACGAAAAATTGCTACAAAAATAAAACACACGTATTAGGATTCTATATATATACATAGGTAATTAACATATATGTATGCGTGATTTTAAAACTTACCTATAAAGAGTCCTTCACAAGCTCAATATACTCTGGTATAACGTCAGTTCACTTAAGAAAGCAAACTGGAAAAGTATCTTGCGTTACCACGTCGATGGTGCAGCTGAAGCGAACGATGTGTGGCGAGATCGACTTATCCTATCCTGGAGCGATAGATATGAGGATCTTTACATTTTGTGCAACATATATCGTTACAACTCTAGGTTACTTGAGTTCTCGCATCTAGGAGTGCGAGTTGTTTGAGAGCCATCTACGAAAACAAAATAATTTCATAAACAAAACTTCAGGCTTATACAATTAATTGATTATGTAACGGTGACTAACGTGACATGTCTTCCACTTATGACGAACCTCCTCTGTTATTAAACTCCTAGGCGTTAAAATAAAAAAGATCATCACTATCATCGAAACCGGTAGGAAAATTAGCATGGTTGTACCTGAGTTCAACAAACCAAAATTAATTAAACATATGAGAGTACCATAATTACATGATGGCCACAACAAACCAATAAAATTTTTCAAGTATTTAAACAATTTAGAAATTTCATCAAATTCATCAGTTTAACAATTTCAATACATTTAAATCTCTATGTTGATCAGAATCACAATTTCAATAATTTAAACCCTAACATATTACAATTTTAAAAATTTCATTCACACATATAATTTGATTCTTATACAATTCAATATACATTTTAATTTAAAAACGCTAACAATTTCAATTTACAACAGTAAACATACATACAATAACAATTTTAATTTCAATTTAAGTTAACTTATTCGTAAAATAAATTTAATAATAAAACTACATACAATATACAATCTACACATACAATACACATACAATATATATACAATCTACAAATTATACATACAATATACAATATACAAACATTAATATATATTTATTTAGAAACGATAAAAAACAAAACAAAACATTCGACGATAGAAGGATGGGCGATGGAGGCTAGCAAGCACTCGATGGATGATGGCGAATAGGCGGCACGGTGGACGTCTTGGTCTCTCTTTCGTCTATCTCTTTTCTTCTTTTATTCGTTGTTATATGTTATGTGAACCCAGAACATTAAAAGAACTAGGGTTTTCGCGACGCACCCCGAAAACGTTGTGAGAACCAACTTCTCACGACACCATGAGTGACTGTGTCATTAGTTCTCTAATAAATGTTGCGCAGTCACTTATGGTGTTGTCATAAAGTTTTCAAAATCAATCAAATCGTCATACTTTCTTGCGATGCCGTCAACCGGTACGCTGGCCAAAGATTTGTCATAATGATTTAAATGTTAGGTTTTTTCCAACGTGGTCAACGTACGTCGGCATAGCTAACCAATGACGACGACATCATGTAAACGTCGCGATTGATCCACCTTTTTAATAATATTTACCACTTTTCGCGACGCTTTGCTCTCTTACATTGTCGTTATTGAAGCAACGACGACGTGTACATGCATGGCGTTGTAAAAAGGTAATATAATTTTTTTAAATAGAATGCTTTCACGACGTCGTCATGCATTGCGTCGTGGAAGCCTCATGCTATTGTGACATCTTCATGTGTACGTCGTCATTGATGACCAATGCCGACTTCCTCCTGAATGCGTCATTATAATCCTTTTTCTTAGGACGTCGTTTGTCTCGACACCTAGTGCTGTGTCGAGAGATTTCCAATTTCTTGTAGTGACTTTATAAAAAAAATTACTAAAAAAGACAAATCTATTTACACATGCACCCATATTATTATTATTATTATTTTTGATAATTTTCCTTAAAATGTTGTGCAGACTATTTAATTTTTAAGTTAAATTTATAGATTAAACGAATTGATATTAATTGATTCGCTTGTGTAAATTTAAAATTTTAATTTACAAAATTATAGGTCTCATATGTTTATAAAAAATCATAATTGAGATTTTACATTGATACATTCATAAAAGTTTTTGGTTAAATTGATAAAACGAGTGAGAATTTAAGAATATAAATTGTGTTAACCTTTTGTTGGTGTAATTTAATTGTTTTTAATTATATTTACTTAGAATTACAAATTTTGCCATACCATTACTGTTATCCTTATCTTTATTATTAAAGGTAAAAAAGGAATGTTAACAACAAATATGTCAAAATTTATAATTTCTTCTTTAGAAAATTAATACAACGTTAACAATACAATGTAATTTTTTTAGATGCAACTAGACTGAGCTTCTTCTTCTGCTCGTCAAACACTTTGCATTTTTTTATTATAGACTTGGAAGTGCCCCTCACAACATAAAAAATAATCAAATAATGGTTCCGCTTTTCATGTTATATTTATTTATATCGTTTTCACAGGGGTAAATATGGCCATAATTCTTTAAGAAATTTACTTTTTCAATTTCTTAGATCTGATGACTACATTTTAAAAGGTAATAATTTTATCTTTAAATTTTGTTACATTTTTACCAAGTTGGAAAATTACCAAAAATAAGATTATTTTGAGGGATGAGTTTTTAAAAGATGATTTTGGGACAAACAAGCATGTGAAAAGTCTACATTGCCCTTAAATTAAAAAATACCCTAAAAATCAAATTTATACAATTATTCTCCATCTCCCTCACTTTTTCTTCTTGAACAATAACCAGTGACCACACACTTCATATGGCGGCACACGAACTATTGGATGGAGTTGGCAACTTAGACATCAGCGACGACAATTTCGACAATTTGGATGCTACTTCATCTTCAAACGTCAGCAAAAACTTAAACCTTTATTTTGGTTCTAGGAGATAAAATCTAGGTTGCTTATTGATTTTTGTTGTTGCTATTGATGTATTCTTTTTCTATTTTTGTTGGTTTTTTAGGTTTTTAAGTTTTCTAATTTGTAAATCGATCTTAGCTCCAAAATGGAAGGGGTGAATTATTATTATTATTATTTTGCTTTACTTCTTGAGATTACTATTATTGGTTGATTTTATGTGTGGGTGATTTAAAGGTAATTTAGATGGTTTAAAACATGTTTCAACAAGTTTTGAGATACAACTTTTTATACTGTTACCACCTCATACCCGTTTTACAACTCCTAAACATGTGTAAAAGTACTCCAAAGCACTCCAAAGGACTTAAGAGAGCTAAGAGTTTTACGTTTGGAATGCATAGTAAAAGTTTGGAATGTGTGAGATGTATGTGTGAGACTGCGAGATATGTGTGAGATACGTGCAAGACGTGTGCGAGACTACGAAATGAGTGCGAGACTACAAGATGAGTGTGAGATATGTATGAGATATGAATGAGATATGTGCTAGATGTGTGCGAGATAACAGATATAGGTACCTAAAAGGCTTCCTAAACATGCGTAGCATTCCAAAGAACTTAAGAGTAGGGGTTCGCATAGACACTCGAAAAACCAATCTGAACTACAGAAATCGAACGAACTGATCTCCTAGCAAAATAGCCCAATCTCGATTGACCTCGACCCTAAGATGGCCCGAGTTCTAGGCTTCTTAACTTCTCTTCCTTCCATCCTGGCGAAACAAGCATCGGTTGATGAGGATATAAATTTGATCAGGTTGGTTGGACTTTTTTATATTTAGGAAGCCTTTTAGGTACATATGTATTATCTCGCACACATCTCGCACATTCCAAATTTTACTATGTGTTTAAAAATCACATTTCTACCTCTCTTAGTTATTTGGTGTGCTTTTACGCATGTTTAGGAAGCCTTTTAGGCACATATATATTATCTTGCACACATCTCACACACATCTCGTACACATCTAGCACATTCCAATTTGGACTTTTGCTAGGTTGAAATTTTTTTAACTTCCTTCATTGTTGCCCATGTGGCTTTAATTGGGTAATTGTAGATCACATTGAAGTTGCAGATCAATCCAACTTTTGCTTCAGTTCCAGTCGTCATATCAATCAATCCCATGTAGGCCCCTTTTAGTGGTCTATTCAGATCTCTCGTCAATTATGGCGTCTCACCCATTCAAGCGTCCCTCTTTATGGTGGGGGTGGTATTCTTTTATAGGTAGCTTTAGACGGAAAACTTCTATTCCTCTGAGATTGTCAGCGCTGATTTCGGTCTTCTGAGGTCACATCACTTCAACTACCATTTTTGTTCTCTAGTGAGCCTCCTCGTGTGATGACCTGGTTCCTCGCCTAGAAGCGTTAATCGCCAAATGAGTTCCCATCGTGTAGTTCTTGCGCAAGATGCTCTGCTTCACTAGTTTCTTCTTTTCCATTCATTCTGCATTTAGACATAAAACCACGTAAAACAGGCATAATGCTTATGTAAAGTGTATTTCTAAATACTTATGTATTTACAACGTAAGTTACACATTCTCCTTATGTGTTTTGACCTCATTATTCTAATAAAAGAGGTTGTAATAATGGATATTTATACACGTTATCAGGCTAAATATTTGAACTTGATCCACGTTTATGTCTTTATATAAAGTTCAAGTCTATATTAGATAGTCTCGGGACCTTAGATTATTGGATTTAAGATTGTATATAGTATTATATTTTCACTAATAAGTCCTTAATAACTACTTTATTGAATAGAATATAATTCAAACTACAAACTACAAGTTTTAGGACATAAATTTCAACACTATCCACTCAATTTTATCCTTGAAATGGAAGGCTTATTGGGGCAACGTTATTGAGCTGTCCTCATCTATCCAGATCTAAGGATAATCCCACGTGAACAGGAGTTCATAATTAACTTAGAATTAAGATTAAGTTACCTAGGTCATAAACAATCGAATTAGTCGATTTTATACAGTAAATGGTCTTATAATGTAGAAGTGACTATTTCATGGTTCTAGTCTCACGCCCTGTTCCAAATTACATAACATAACTTAAATAAAACTTAACTAAATACCATGCAGCAGAAAATAAATCGTTATACTTCTCTTATTAATTCCATCCCAACAAAACAGGTTATGAACAAATTTTCTCAACAAGAATTAAACAAAAAAATGTTGAAAATCTTCAAAATTTTCAATCTTCAAAGATTCTTTAGGTTTTTAGTTCGATCGTGTAGCTCCTTGACTGATCGCTTAGCCGATATCTTACCTCCAACTGGTTACTTGTCTACCTAATCGCTTACCTTTCTGAATGATCGCTTATCTCATACAGCCTGGAGAGGAAAAACTTAAAACGTAAGTCAAAAGACTTAGTGAGTGATGCTTTTGGAAACCTTTTGGAAATACAGTTCATAATCATTTTCATTTAAACACAGGGTCACTACCTAAATTCAATAACACATTTCAAATCATAAATACATATTAGTTTCACTTATTCCTTTCACCAAGACATAAACCATTCTTGTGCATGGACTACTGTGACGACCTTTTTATTAACATCCTTGAGAATTTACTAGTTAATTCCTTGTTGCTTAGTCTTCCTGACACAATAATACACCTTTTATGCATCATGATCCTGTCTCATTCCACCATGCAGGCCTTCTTTACATGGCTACCTTTACTCATTATGCGTACATAACATCTAGCTCATTGATAGATAAAGGACTAATGACCTGGACATAATTTCACATTCATATGAAACACATAAAACATAACATAAGCTTTCATTCGAAATCTCTTTGCAAACATTCATGTACGAAATATCAATACAAATCATTATAAGATTAGAAGAAAGCTTTTAAAATCTAAAACATTTTGGAAAATCACTCACTGTCTAAATTCCCTTTCTCAGAATGTACAGCCCTCCTCTACAATGTGTCCGATCTTTTAGTTTTTATCTTTGTAAAATCTCATATTAATCCTCCTTTTCTTTTGTCTTCTTCTCTTATTTATATTAATCATAAGTTGGATTAGTCATTCTTTAAACTCCTATAATTTTGCCAGCTCCTCCTAAACTAAATTCTAGGTCTTCGCATGCCATGACTCCTGGAAACCACCCCACTGATTTAGTAATTAACCTCGAGAACCTCTTTAATTTCCTAGACGATCGTGTAACATTCTACACGATCATTTAACCTTTTATACGATTGTTTAACATGTTACATGATCATCTATTTTCTTATACAATCGTTCTCTCTTTTACACGATCTTTTATCCTTATTTTTTGCCTATACGATCATCTAGCTTGTCTTACACGATCATTTGCGTTTTTATACGATTGTTTAACCAAATCATCTTTTATTCAGGAATGGGTCTCACATGCAGTTTTATGTAAAATTTTTACATAGGATGTCTCCACTTTCATGTCCGATTCAGAATCATATCATTTGTACTAACTACAAAGCGGATCGCATCGATAGTATTTTTAGAATGAAGTGCACAACCTTATTGATATACTAGATTATTTAGGATATACATATATACTCGAACTTGATCCATGTTTATATCTCTACATAAAGTTCAATCTACTCAAGATAGTCTCAAGACCTTATTTTATTGGATTCAAGATTATAGTATTCAATTTCACTAATAATTCTTTAATTGAATAAAATATGATTTTAAACTGCAAACTATGAGTTTTAGGACATAAATTTCAACCCTCAAACCTTGTCAAACAAAAGTTGGTCTATCATATTGAAAAATAAGATAATATTTAGGTCTAATATTTATTAAAGATATCCAAATTTGAAGGAATTTTGAAATATATAAGATTTGGGTAAGATTATGTGTTATTTGAAAAAAGTTAAATAGAATTGATGTAACTTTTACTGTCGCCTATAAATGGTCAATCAAATAAAATTTATATTATATCAGTCAATGCTACCTATACTACTAAGTAGTACGAGTGACAAGATCGGATCGAACATTTTCTCAATTATATAATTTGTAGGTCAAAGATAACCTATGGGAAGGTTTTGTAATGGATTGATGCAAAAGAATAAAATTGCATAAACTAAATGAAAAAATTAAAAGTTTTAAATAAATAAAATAGACACCCTAGCTTGAGTTGTGTAGATATTTTCCAATTTAAAGTACTTGGTCCTTGAATTCTTGTCACCAAATTAAGTAATTGGTATACCTGAACTAATTTAACAAGACAAGCTAATTAAGTTGTCTTGAACAACTAACTAATACAAGTTGATCCGATGAAAAGCATACAAAATTCAATTCGGCCTAATTGCATTAAGTTTAGAAAGTTAGGTTAAATATTTAATCACTTTCGAGCACCTAATTATTCAACAATTTGTTTGATTAGAATAAATTATTCAACAATTTGTTTGATTAAATTATTCTAAGTTGATTAGAAGAACACTTATCCAATTAGATTAGTAAGCTAACCTAACTTGTTACTACTTTGGGATTAGCATACAACCTAACAAAGCAAATTACACATCAATCGACAACGTACATCATAAAGATCACACAAAACGTCCGACAATATGAATAATATTTGTTGAAAATATAATTGAAATCACAATAAAAATAATTTAGCTCATATTCTCAAAAATACATTGAAATTTCAGCTCATATTCTAAAAAATACATTGAAATAAAAGGAAATTACTAAAAAAAACCAAGCTAGGAAGATGGTACCTTAGTCCATTATAAACATATCGATCGTTAGTAAAAGTTTAGTTACATCAATAAAGCAAAAATAAAAAGAATTCAAAATTGGAACGGCTGGAATCAGACATAAATTAACCTAGGCAGTTGTAGCCACCTATAATTTTATCGATCCCTTTTTAATTATTTTGAATCAACACGTGAATTTTGCAATAAATTAACTAGCAATTTGCAACTTCCACATTTCCTCATCCTCATCCAAAACCCCTAAAGAAGAGCTAGCCTCCAAAACCAACAAACTCCTTCTCCTTTCTTTCTCCTCCAACAAAAAAAAAAAATCAAACCACCATCCAGATTAAACCTACGAATTTACATTAAAAAATTGAAAAATCCTAAAAAAATCCAAAATTCTAAAAACACAAAATCCGTTTTTAACTTATTTGGAGGTTGTATTTGATAGAGACTTTATCGAAAAGATCCACATTTCACACAACGGTTTTCAAAATTACATTGTTCAACCTTATTCTCTCTCATAAAGGCCTTGAAAAATAAGAGAAAGAAAGGGTATTAGAAAAAAAAGATTGTTGTTGCTATTATTTAATTCCTTTATCTCATTTTCATTTTATTATCATGAGTGATGTCTTGTTTATTTTTTTACCTGCATTTTCTTTGGCATATGTAACTATTAGAAAAAATGTATAAACATATATTTTAAAATTGGGGTCTTTTAAAAAATATAACAAATCGATAAAATATTTACATTGCAAAGAATAATTGAAAATAAAAAAAACCCACAAGTCGATAGTGTGAAATACGAAAAATACCTCAATCAATAAACAATTAATTGGTTACACGCACGTAAGTAGTCTTCTTCTAAATGATAATGATATACGATCGTATACCCATAGCTAAACGCTTTTGTACCAAATTCAAACGATCTTGGTACACAATCTTGTACAAAAACTAAATTGGGTACATCAATACATGATCATTTAGATTATATTAACAAGATCGTGTATTTGAAACCCCAAAATTTCTTAAACCTTTGGAAATTATTAAGTTGTCAAGGATAGAAGAAAATAAAATTTATAAGAAAAAACAAAAAGACGATGAAAATATTTGGAATTAGGTTTAGTTTTGAGAAAAAGAGAATTGTTGAAAAAATTGGCTAAGTGTCAAAAGATTTGTAATTGGATGTTTAGAGGTTGTGTGTGTTGGAATTTATGTCCTAAAATTCGTAGTTTATAGTTAAAAATTAGATCCTATTCAATAAAGTGGTTATTGAGGATTTATTAGTGAAGATAAGAATACTATAATCTTGAATCCAATAAACTAAGGTTCCGAGGCTACCTAGTGTAGACTTGAACTTTGTGTAGAGACATAAACGTGCATCAAGTTCGACTATATGGCTCAAATGGTCTATAATATATGAATAAGGTTTAGCGCCTTATTTTGGGAACACTATGGATGCAACCCGTTTTGTAGTTAGTATAAACGATGTGATCTTGAATTTTTTGTAACGCCCTTAAAAAAAAAAAAATTATTATTTTTTTTATTATTATTATTATTATTATTATTATTATTAATAAAAACAAAAAAAAAAACAGACCCCTCTCTCTCTCTCGCGCGCGACAGCCCCCCCCCCACCCCCATTTTTTTTCTTCTTCTTCTCCTTCACCCAGCCCTAGCCGCCGCCGCCAACCACCGCATCCCCTGGCCGCGCCGTTCGGAGTTGCAGAAGAAGAACGTCGGCCGACCTCTGTTCGAGAAGCCGCCGTCCGTCTGCGCCGAATTCCAGCCGTGACGCTTCGCGAAACCCCCCCTTTTCTCAGATCTGTCTTCTTTTCTTCTTTCCGTCTGTCCCAGCCGCAGCCTCACCGCCGTTCGTCCCAGCCGCAGTCGCCAGTCCCAAATTGCCAGCCGTCGCGTCTCTGCTTCAAGCGTTGAGGGACGTTGCCGGCCGAGCTGCTTCCTTGTCCTGGCCGCCGTCGCCAACTCCCTTCCACGACCGCCGGCGCTTTCGTCTCCCTTAGCGGACGCCGACCGCCTAAACTACACTCCGACCGCGTCTGTCTCACGTCCACGACGCCGCCGTGACGTTTCGTCAGCCAAACGTTCCGCGCCGCCGCGACGTCCGTCAACTGTCCCGCGCCGCCGCGACTATCCGTCTTCCAATTGAAGGTTCTCGTTCAGTTTCCGTTCAACCGAGCCGCCCTCAGATCCACGCCATTCGGTCTCCGTGCAAGCCGTTTGTGAGCCACGCGTGTCGAACCTCTTCTCTAAGCTAGCCGCGGATCCGACGTCCATGTTGTAAGTTCATTGGTAAGAAAAATTTTGGATTTAATAGTATTGCTCTTAGTTAGCATAAGCTTCAAGGTTGGCTAATTGATTGGGTATTGTTTGATCTTAAGGTGATTTTTGAGAGGCGGTGTTTGGATATTTAAGTTTCGAAGCGAGCCTCATTGGAAGTGTTGCCTCATTTGAATTGGGTAAGTTGTGAATTTCGCATTTTGATTGATTTTAAGTGAATGATGTTGTTGGAGAAAATGTTGAGTACTTATCTTAATGTTTAGGTTGTTCGCGGTTTACAAATTCGATCAAGAAAAATTTAGTAATCCTTAAGGTAAGGGACTTTCTACTGGACTCAATAACAAGAATTAAGATGTATTGACTATATGGACTGAATGTTATATCTGGACTGAGTAGGGATGACGTTTATGATGTTTGGTTGGGTGTGGACTGAAAGTTTAACGTATATTGTGCTTGACTGAATGAAACTTATATATGTATGTATGGATTGACGTGGACTTGTTATCTAGCGTATGTTGTGACTGCTGGGTTATTTATGTTGATGACTGATGTAGTGATATGTTTGACTGTCCTTGGGTGAAATTTGGATAATATGGTCGTTCGAGGTTAAATGGGGAGCTTATGTGATAAGGAAATTTGACGGCATTGAGCATGACTGTTAAGATGTTTAAAAAGGACTGAGGGGATAAATTATTAGTTTCCTAGTGGATAGTTACCCTGCGGGTGTCTTTCGGGATCATCCCCTATATGTGCATCCTTCGGGAGCACTAGACTGATATGTGCATCCTACGAGATCACAAGACTGTGACTGTGTAGGGTACACCATAGGATGCTAATAATTTATTTTTCCCCGAACGGGACCAGTAGTGGGTCCCTTACTGAGTATATTAATACTCACCCTTTTTATCTTTAACTTTTCAGGCAAAGGTAACACGAGGGGCAGACCGACGAGGGACAAGAAGGACTCGTGAATTGCCATAGGGGACTGTCTTTAAACTGCTTCCGCTGACGGTTTGAAAATATTTTGATTTAACTAAGTCTACAAATAGTTAAATTTTTTGTAAACAGCATTTGAAATTTTGTATTTTTGAAATAGGGCCCGATTAAAATTTCCCTTCGTTTTCTTACGGTTTCAACTGAATCTTGCTGTGTCTTTTGTCAACAAACGGTTTTGCGTCAAATTGACGACTTAGACGGTCAGTCCAAAAAGTCTGGGTCGTCACATTCTTATGTAGAGACATGGAAGTGGGGGACATCCTATGTAAAGAGTTTACATAAAACTGGAACCATGAACTAGTCACTTTTAAGTTATAACACTGTTGACTGTATAAAACTGACTATTTTGATTATTGATGACATAGGTAATTTAATCTTAATTCTAACCTAACTATGAACTTTTGTTCACAAAGAATTATCCTTAGATCTACATAGGTGAGGGCAGCTCAACGACACTGGCCCAATAAGCCTCCCATTTTAGAGGTAAAACTAGGTGGATGGCTAGGGACATAGGGTGCAAAATGGAATTCACTCCTACCTGTTTTAGGGATAGTAGATAGATTATTCTCTTAAGGACTGAATCCAAGTCTTGTACAAGGGGCTCCACCCTCTCATTGACCCGAGAGGGATTCAGTTTATAAGTTAGACCTTAAACCAATTGTTCAATAGTGGATCAGTAGGACTTGAGGAACAAGATGTAATCTCAAGGGTAAAACGGTATTTTGACCCAGCCGAGATTACAAACAATCTGTGAAGGATTAACTTTGTGATCATGGTTATATCAGATGGACACAAATATATCTATAGTGAGGGGAGTGCAACTACAGAACTTTAGTGGAATGACCAAGTTAATGAATGTTGATTAGCTCGGACTAAAAGGTTTAGCCAGTTAATCTCGGATCTTTGAAGCCCATGATATATAGGTCCATTAGGTTCACATGCTAGCTCATATGGAATTAGCTTAGAACAATATGTTGGAATAATTCGAATTGTTTGAATTAGGTAAAAAGAGAGAAACCGAAGAATTATATGTGATATAGTCATCAGTTATAAGTTTGAGATAGAGCTTTATGTTTAGATGTGATTTAAATATTAAAAATATGAATAAGAATTCATATTCGGAAGCTCAGGACTGAGAAAAAACGGTCAAAGTTGCTAAAAGTCAAAATGTTGACTTTTGACTTTGAAAAGTGAAACTTTAACCGGCTTTATATTCAAATTTGATTTAAATTTTAGAAAAATGAATGCAAATTTATGCTCAGGTGGAAATTAGTTAAGACGGACAAAATGGTAAAAAGTCAAAATGTTGACTTTTGACTTTGACTTAAATGGTCAAATGACCAATTTTTCCCTTGACTTTGTGAAAAAATTCAACATTCTGTTGGATAATCCCACTAACTCTTAGTGGGCTAAGTGGAAGCTCATGGTGATGAGTCATGCAATAGTTGCATATAAAATGTAAGAGGACTAATTCCATTAATTGTAAGTGGAAAATGAGGTGTCGAATTTGGGTGAATAATTACATGCGATAGTTGCATGTAATTAGACTATTTAAATATCTTTTTTCAATTATTAAAAGACTTTTGAAAAATTTTATATGGTATTTTTTTTTACAAAATCATACCAATTAGTTTTCTCCCAAATCTTCAACCTAATTCCCTCCTCGAATTTCCATCTCTCTTTCAAATCCCTCCACCTTTAAAGTCCCACAACTTGGTTCTTAGTCTAAAGAATAGCCGGTCAACATTAATGGTGGTCCCGATTCATGTTTGTGAGGAGTTATTGAGAAAACGAGAAGCTACAAGGGTACTTATTTTCTTTAACCCTAATTTGCTTTAATTAGGACTTTTTAAGCATGTTAATTACTAAATAGTTTAGGGTTTATTAGAGTAATTTTGATCCGTATTTTCGTTGCGTATGTATCATTTTCCATCAATGTGGACTGCAAAGGAAGGCCAAAAAACCTCTAAAGGAGTATCATTGGACGATAAGATGAGACTTGAGAACCTCTAAGCTTAGGCGTTTATCATGCTTTGTCGTTTGGTGCAAGGGCTATGCCTGAAGCTTGAAGTTAGGCGATATAACCTTAAAAGAGGCTATCTAGGCATGGGTTAGGCGAGCAAGTAAGCTTGGGCGAGAAGTATGTTTGGTGAGAAGACATGGGTGAAAGGCATGGCTATTCGAAGAAGTATGCCTTGAGAGGTTAGTCACGAGAGGAAGACTTGTTAGGTGAGGAAGCAAGGCTAGGCAATTAACAGGTTAGTTGGGCGGCCAAGCTATGCGAGAAGGCCATAGAGGTTGGCTATGCGATTAAGACAAGTATGTGGCATGTTGTAAACAATCAATTAAGGACTAATCCAGGTTTCTTAACCATACAAACATGCATTTTTGCAGCCAAGGAAGACGTGGAGGAGATGATGAGGTGTAAATGGAAGCTTAAGAGGTGAGTCTAATCAAGATTAAGTGTCACCTTAATCTCATGTAAAGACTTCTATAAATAGGCAGCTTCAACATTGAGTTTCTCACAAGTTACTTGTGCAAAATCACTCAAATTGGTCTTTTCAAAAATTGAGTCTAGTTTGTGAGAAAGAGCTGCTGTTCAATTTGGATTCGAGAAGGTTGGTGATTGGTTAAAGATTAGGCGAGGAGGTCATTTTCCAGAAGAATTTGAGCAAAGTGCACTTTCATAGGGCTACAAGACTCATTACTTAGAATTTTTCTTTGCAAATTTGAGGTAAGAAATTTAAGACAATTTAGAGCAACGTTTTAGAAGGAAGTTTTATCAAATGAGTTATGAATTTTATGTTATGAATTTTCAAAATCGGTTTGTTTTTCTAGACGAATTATAAGTTTTTGACCATGTTGGAGGCTGGCCGAGTGACAAGGTAAGATTAAACGAGATGAGTGTGCGTTTTGAGGTTATAGAGGTTATTTTGAGCATGGATTGATGTTGGATGCACGATCTATGTGCTAGATGCTAGGCACACGACCAATAGAGGCGTGTGGAGTGCCCGTGCGTAAGGTTAGCACGCGAGGATGCCCAGCGCATGGCCAAGGCCTAATGCGCACCAGCAGTGTCATAACATGATTTTGGGTCTTTCTGGATAATTTTGGAAAGTTTAAGTACTCATTTGTTATTTTCTTGGTGAAAGGGAATTAATTGGATCATTTCACCATATTTTCAAGTCAAGAAGAGATCGGGCAAATTTATAAGCCAAGGATTTATGCTTGTATCTATGAGTAACACCATGATTTCGAAAGTATTTATTAAGAATGTTTCCAAGCTTCATAAGCAATAGCTTATGAGTAACACATCGATTTCTAAATGTTATTGTTAAACATGATTTCAAGCTTTACAAGCAATAGCTTGTAAAATGAATTATGAACATGATTTCAAGTTGTTATTTGAAGTTATGATTTATGATAAATGTTTATAAACTGTTATTCAAGTTACACTGTGTTTGAATGATTTCATGATCAAGTTCAAAAGGGGGAAGCTGGAAGGGATGAACTCTTCCTCTCTCTTGTTCTAAGCTCTCACCTAGAACTTAAAAGAAAGGAGGAGATGGACGATGTGATGGACTTGCTCCTGGCCAATTTTCTGCACACATTGTTCATATCTTTAAGAAGCTACATCGACTTTGCACAGACATCCTTTTGTCATTTTCCTGGTTTTCGAGCCAACCCATTTTGTTTGCTAGTGTTTCATATCCACTAGCTTAAAAACTTGCTTGTCATCGTGCAGCTGAATGCGACTCCTCGCGTAGACGTTATATCGCCAAGCTCCATTTCTTTTCCCTAAAAGCCTATGATTAGAGCGCTTAACAGGGATGTGATTTTTTTGTATTATGTTATTATAGATTAATCAAAATCGTCTACTTTTTTCTTTGTTTTCTTCTATTCTCATGCCATTAAGCTTCACTATTTTACATAAAAGACTACAATAACTTGTATGTCTACAAATTATCAGTCACAAGCATTGTGTGCTTAAGTCATTGGCAACAAGCTCGACTGTGAGACCTGGAATTCTTCCCTCGCCTAGACTTGAGATTCACACTCAACCAACATCATGTGAGTTACCTGAGATTTTTGCCAGCATCCCGTCATATTCAAACATTCTTAGACTTAGAATTCACACTCAACCAACGTCTCATCACAACTTGCTTAGACCCTGAATTCTCCCTTTTCCAAGACTCGATATTCATACTCAACCAGCATCACGTGAGTTACCTAGGACTTCCACCAGCGTCTAGCATCAAGAACACATCACAACTCCCTTGACTTGAGATTCGTCCCTTGCCTAGACTTGAGATTCACACTCAACTAGCATCACACGAGTTAAGTGAAATTTCCAATAGCATCGTGCAATAGATCAACCATACCACAACACCCAACCAGAAGGATACAACAATGAACAATAGCTCATAGCTTACCCTTAGCACATATTATCATAAAATAACAAAGGCATCTCACAAACATAATCATAGAGAAAAAATTGCTTACAAAACCACGTTTACAAATAATCTCTTTTTCGAAACGAGAGTCATAAACAATGGTTTAGAAATCTCATTTGTCATTCACAAACATTTATTCATTATAAAGCTTTCATAAAACATTCGATTATTACGAGAATCATTCACAACAATGCTTATAAATCATTTTATCACTTATAGAAGAATAGTTATATTTATTCATAGAAAACATTTAGGGGGCGTTTAGGGTAAGGAGTGATTTTTGGGAGGGTTAGTGTTATGATAATCTTAGAATTATAATAGTCCTAGTGTTATGATAGTATGCGTTTAGGAAAAAGATTATGATAGGTAGTGTTATGATAGTATATGTATGAAGAAGGATTATGATATATACTATTTTGATAGTATGCGTTTTGAGGAAAGGATTACGATAGGTAGTGTTATGAGAGTATGCGATTGGGGAAAGGATTATGATAGTAGTGTTATGATAGTATGTGTTTGGGGGGGATTGGGGGAAGGAGTGAGAAATATTGAGGAAGGAGTGAAATAGTGAAAAAGAGAGAAATGAAGAATCATGGAAAACCTAATCCTATGTTTTCCATAATCCTCCCCCAAATGTGGAGTGTGCAAACATAATCCACTCCACTCCCCATAGTCCTAGGGCCAAACACCCCCTTAATATTATCTTAGAAACTACATTAAAATCTTATTTTGTCACTCACAACCATTTGAGTTTTACAAGGATCACTCACATAAACAAAACTTACAAACCATATTTTTATCACTCACGAAAGATACTTAGCCATAACTCGTTCTGTCTTGGCTTTTGAATTTCTCCTCTCGTCCAACGGTTCCTCCAACTGGTTGATCAACATTCAAAACTCTTTCTTCTCACTTTTATAAAAAAATGTAACACCTCTGGATAAAACTTCTCTTTTTTCTTTGGTTTTCAGGCCTATTTATAGTGGCATTTCTCATCCAAGGGTCACTTCTACGCTGTACACATATCGCCTCACTAACTCACCACGCTATGCAGCCAACCCAAACTCAACACATGTAGCCTAACCATCAGTTGATATTTGACTTTCCCTTGAGATGCACACCTTATCTCCTTGGGAAGCCAAACTCTTAAATCTCTTGATCGTTCTTTTCTCTTCTTGAAAAGTCACAGTCGTTCACTTTCCCACAGAGAGTTATCAAGTCATCTTAACAAGAAATTTACTTCCTTGCCTCATTCGCTTGGGTGCAGATACTTCTTCTTGCAGTACCACACTAAACGTCTTGCTCTTGGCATCCAATGCATGCTTCCTTCTCGCCAATCGTTCTTAACGCGTCACTTACCATCTTCTAGCTTGGTAACTCGCTCTTTTCTCTTTGCATCACCTATTCTTTAATTAAAACCCTTCTCGCAAATCACGACCTCACAACTAGTCCCTCATTTTTGGAATTTTATCCTCGAAATTCTTCTCCATCGTTCTCTTTCATTTGTACAACGTAAGACCTTCTCGCGAAACTTGGTGAACAGAGTGAGAAGCTACTCCCATGTTTTACTTACCACACTCAAAGAACTTCTTGATCGCTACTCCAATGCGATCCACAACCAAAACCGAATTTAGCTTGCTTACCAAACCTTTCATAGCCTCCCTTTACTACGCCCATTTTTGTGCCTAATCTCTTTCCTTAAAACTATTCTTGTCCTCAGCCAATCCACTTTCAACATGCATGGCTACTTCCACCAACTTAAAGAAGTCAAAACAATTTGTGCTTCTCGTCACTGGTACTCGGATGGCCGTCCTTAGACCTCCTTCAAAACGCTTACACTTTACTTCTTTATCCATTACAAAAGACATACTTTGAGATAGTCACATCACCTTGCTTTAAACATAAGAATTCCCTTCTTTTTGCATCAACAAACTAATGAGGATAAAACTTCTCCTTGAATCCTTTCAAAAATTCGTCCCACATGATAAATTATGCACCTTCTATGCTTGCCGCATGTAGGATTGATAACTTGTAGAAATATAAGTTATTATAGCATTTTAAGTATAATAGTGAAGTCTTACCGCATGAAAATAGAAGAAAAAAGAGAGAAAAAGTAGGAGATTTGATTATTCTGCGAAAAGCTTAACACAATAAAGCTTTATCCCTGTTTGACTATGTTTCAATGCTCCTATAGCAGGTTTCTAAGCAAAGAAGAGTGAAGCTCAACGAATAGCACATTATACGTAAGGAGACCCAACCAACCTCTTCAATCTTTGTATATAAATAGAGCTTTTCACTCTAGAACAAGGTGTGCACATTTGGCCGGAAAAGCAAGCTCCTCACATCGTCCACCCTTCTCTCTTTGAGTTTTAAGTGAGAGCCTAAAATAAAAGAAAGAGAGATTCATCCTTTCCATTTTCTCCCTCAAATATAGGCAAAATCAAAGCTAAAGAGGATGAGAGATCAAACTCTGCGACGTAACACATCTATTGTATTTCCATTTTGTAATTTTTATATTGTGTTGTTTTGTAAGCAGAACTTCATTGCTGAAAAGCTAACATATTATTTATGAAAACAATGCATTTCCTTTTCCACTTTCTCATATTTCTTGTATACTCCATGTCTACGTAGTTGGTTAACTAAATAGTAATAAATGATGTTTTTGATAGTCTGAGAATCATAATGAATGCAGTAAGAGTTTTGCTTAGTTAAGCGTCAGTATCGTAACCTTGTTCATTGGAGAGAAGGGCATGGTATAGATCGTAATCACTAAACAAGTGAGAACCACTTTTAGCTAAGCAAGTGACGAGTATAATGTAGCAATGCATTCTTGTCGCCAAGCTCATCATTTACATACATTACTAAGAAGTTAATGTGTAAGGTGAAAGCACTGAAAGGTGCCCGTCTTAATTAAGGAGTAGCTACTGCTAGTACATTCAAGATGATTAGAGACAAAGCATAACTTAACTATGAGTATTTGCATCCCAAAAGGCGAGAAAGTATGGCAAAAGTGCTGAGAGGTTGCTCACCTTAATTCTTAGTTAATAAATGCTTTGTATTGCCTTGAGTTATTGAAGCATCGTTTATCACAAGTAGTTGATTCAATTTTCTTTCCTCGCCATGACTATGCTGAGTTCATATTTCATTACTCTATACCACCATGATCACCTTGCACAGTAGTGTAAATAGTTAAGATACTTAGTATTTTGTTCATATTTTTACTGTATATTGTATATCACATGGTTTAGTAAGTGATTAGATAAACTAGGAGCTGAAATTTTATGTGTTCGACCTTGGACTTACCAGAAAACCTCTCTTCGCTTATACTTAAGCGATAGAGAGAAAAACTTACACGACAAAGTTTGACCATCATGTTAGCAACGCATGAATAGGAATGCGCCTTTTATCACATGGCCCTATCAGTCGCTCTTTAGTCTACAACGAAGAACCCTGATGTTAATTCTAAGATCATAACACTTAAGAAATTATAGCACACGAGTGAAAACAAGCAAGGATCCACCAATCCTCACCATTTTCTTGTAACAAGCACGTTGCCAACTTTACCTTCCTTTCCCAGAACATTCCATTACTCTAGAGCACTTCTCAATCAAACTCAACCAAACTCAACCACTTTTCAGCATCTGCTGAGTTTGTAGTTCCTTCGAAGGTCATAGCTCCCAACGCCTTCAACCTTTCAATACTAAACTTTTTTCCTGACTTGCTTAACGTCTGTGCAACTTTCTCAAGTACCATTTCTCCCCTTTCTCTCATTGCATCCTGATTGACCGAGTGAGCTTTTGCATTCATGGTAGTGCGCAACCTATCTTGTCCTCTTCCTTTCCTTGGCATGGTGTGATATCAAACCAATAAAGTCCATCATGGAACAGACTTTGAAGAAGCGTTTGCCCAATATCCCGATCCTTCACATACCAAACTAAAGAGGTTGCCACTTGTATGGACACAAGGAAGCCACCTAATTTCATGTAAAGGTGAGTTCTCTCTTTGCACTTACTTGTGTTTTACTTTTTCCCCTTTCTTTCACTTGTATGTAGATCTATGTTTACAGAGGATTGAAGGAGCTCTCAAGACTTTTCTTCTTCTTTCTTTCTTTACTGTAATTTTTGGTTTTCTTCTTTGCTTTTTACTTTGGATGATGGTAAGATGAAGAAGAGATGAAGAGAGGAAGAAGGAGATGATTTACACACAGTGTTTTAAAGTGGTTCGGTAAATGCCTACGTCCACTGTGCTTTGGGAGCAAGGTATTATTTCTTTTCAGTTTTGTTGTATTTTGAAATATCAAAGAGATACAGAGTATTTATAGACTTCCCTATGTCTCTTAGTTAAACTCTAGTTAGACAAGAAGTTTAAACTAATAAATTTAGCTATATGTCCTTTACAATAGGAGATAACTATTTTAGTAAGAGTTTCCCACAAAACTCCACCTAAAAAGATATAGAGTGAAAAATTTTATGTATGTCTGGACTCCCAAAGCATTTGATGCAGTCACTCCTTCTCGGGTTTCAAGAACCCGATTGTTTGAAGACACTTGAGGAACTTCGTTCGAGTGACTACCTTTGTCAACATATCAGCTGTGTTTTCACTGGTATGAAGCTTGAGCACTTCTACTTCCTGTTTTTCAATTTGTTCTTTGATGAAGTGAAATTTAATACCTACGTGCTTTATTCTACTGTGATATTGTTGGTTCTTGGACAGATGAATGGTGCTTTGGTTATCACAGTAGATCTTTACAGATTTTTGTGATAAGCCAAAGTCCTTCAGTAGTCCCTTTGGCCAAATAGCTTCCTTAATCGCTTTTGAAAGAGCTATATATTCAGCTTAAGTAGATGATAGGGCCACTACAGGTTGTAGTGAAGCTTTCCAGCTTAGTAGGTTGCCTCCAATTAGGAAACAGTATCCTGTTAGTGACCTTCTCTTGTCCAAATACCCTGCATAGTCAGAATCTACAAAACCATAAAGCTCAACCAGTTTTTTAGGACATATTTTATAGATTAGTTGAGCATTCCTAGATCCCTTTAGGTACCTAAGGACCTATTTGGCTGCTTCCCAATGCCTTTTGCCTGGGTTAGCCATGTACCTGCTAATTAAACTAGAAGAGTAAGATAAATCAGGCCTAGTAGAGATCATTAGGTACATTATGCTCCTTATCACTTGTGGGTAAGGGATGTTTGCCATGTATTTAACATGGTTGGGATCTTCTGGGTTTGGACAATTAGCAGTTGATAGTTTGAAGTGTTGCGCAAGAGGAATTACCACTTGCTTAACATCTAAGATATTAAATTTTTTAAGTACCTTATAACAGTAGTTACTTTGGTCAATTGTTAGAAGCCTCTTTGTTCTTTCTCTTGTGATGTCAATGCCTAGAATTCTCTTAGATTCTCCAAGTTCCTTCATATCAAATTCTTCCTTCAAGGCTGTCTTTACTCTTTTAATATCAAACTTTGATTTTCCTGCAAGCAGCATGTCATCTACATACAAGAGTAAGTAAACCTTAGAAGAATAGGAATTTGAATTTATAAATGCACAACTGTCATAGGAACTTTTATTAAAACCAAGTTTAGAAATGAAATCATCAAACCTTTTGTACCAACATCTTGGTGATTGTTTTAGACCATAGATGGATTTTTTAAGATAACATACCTGATCTTCTTTACCTTTTTCAATGTATCCTTGTGGTTGATTCATGTATATGTCTTCTGTCAAGTCACCATGTAAGAATGCTGTTTTAACATCAATTTGTTCAAGTTCTAGATCTTCTTGAACAACTAATGAAAAAAACATTCTTATGGAGGTTTGTTTTACAACCAGTGAGAATATTTTATTTTAGTCAATTCTTTCCCTCTGTGTAAAGCCTTTGGCTACAAGCCTAGCTTTATATCTAGAAGGTTGAAGACTGGGAACTCCTTATTTAAGTTTATAAATCCATTTGCAAGATATGGTCTTACAATTTCTAGGTAGTGTTACCAAGGTCCATGTATTGTTGATAGTGAGTGATTCCATTTCATCATTCATGGCATGTATCCAGTGTCTAGCATTACGGCAGCTCCCTGCCTCATCAAATGTTTTTTGTTCATCATCATTTAGATGATTCACATCATTTAGGGCAAAGTTACACAATCTGCTTCACTATATCTAGAAGGAGGCACAATGGTCCTTCTTTGTCTATCTCTAGTCAAAGAATAGTTTGATAAATCTTCTTCTTCTTGAGTAACTTCTTATAGAGTAGGTGGCAGATTGATACTTGATTTTGTTTCTTCCTCAATGGTACTAGGAAGTTTATTTGATTCATGGTTTGGTGGGTGCTCCACCTCAATCTCGTTTAGTTTATAATTTGGATCAAGTGTTTCATTAGGTTTATCAAGCATAAACATGGTATCTTCCTTAAAAACCACATCTCTACTAGTTATACACCTTTTTTCTATAGGATGCCACATTCTAAACCCTTTAACTCCCTTTGTAAAACCTAGGAACATACATTTTATAGCTCTAGGTTTTAATTTCCCCTGACTTTGATGGACAAATCCTATACAATTAAAGATTCTAAGGTTTTGTAAATTAGGAGGATGTTTAGATCATATTTCTTCAGGTGTTAGGAAGCTTGTAGAGTGATGAGGGCACCTATTAAGGATGTAAACAGTATAAGAAATAGCATTTGCCCAAAATTTTTCTGGAATTAAATCATTAGACATTTGACATCTAACCCTATCCATTAAGGTTCCATTTAACCTTTCAGCAACACCATTTTGTTGAGGGGTATAACTAACAGTCCTATGCCTCATTATTCCATGTTCTTTACAAAAGTTATTGAATTCCTCATTACAAAATTCTAAACCATTATCAGCTCTTCAACATTTAACTTGTTTAGAAGTTTGTTTTTCTACCATGGTTTTCCATTCTTTAAATTTTCCTAGAGTTTGATCTTTAGACTTTAAGAAATAAACCCAACTCTTTCTAGAGCAATCATTGGTAAATGTTAGAAAATACCTGGAATGATTTAAAGATGGTATTTGTGAGGGTCCCCATAGGTCGGAATGAATGTAGTCTAGGATAGCTTTGGTGTTGTGATCAGCCTTTTGAAAACTTTGTCTTGTAGACTTGCCAACTACACAATGCTCACAGAAAGATAGCTTTTCAGCCACTCCTTTAGGAAGAATTCCCTGTTCTAACAACATTTTTAATCCCTTTCCACTTATATGGGAAAGTCTTCTATGCCACAAATCTCCTTCAGTTAGCATATAATTAGAAACAATTAGGGCAGCATGGTTCATGGACACTTCTTTGATGAGAAAGAGTCCATTGATTCTTAAACCGACAAGAACAACCTTGGAGTCTTTTAATATTTCAAACCTTTCAGCAGAGTCCTTGTATTCACAGCCTATAGAGTCTAGCATGCCAAGGGAAATTAGGTTTCTTTTCAAGGATGGAACATGCCTCACATTCCTAAGAAGTGTTGTTGTCCCATGTTTGAACTTAAGTGTAACAGATTAAATGCCTACTATCTTGCAAGCATTGTCATTTCCCATGTATACTAGGCCTCCATTCCACAGTTTGTATGTTGTAAACCATCCCTTTAATGGTGTCATATGGAATGAACACCTCGAATCAAGTACCCAAACAGAGCTTGTTCTACTACTGATGCTTTTGCCTTAGGTTCTTCTTGTTGTTTTTCTTTTTGCTTCTTTTGATTTTTCTTTTTCTTTAGGAAGAAACAATCTTGTCTAAGATGTCCCTTCTTGTGGAAAAATGTACATTCAAGCTTTGATTTATATTTCTGATTCTTGTGTTCCTTTGATTTGCTTTTGCATTTCCCTTTTGAAAACAAACCTTCACCATTAGCTTGATCTCCTTTATGTGAATTAAGTTCCAATTCTCTGGTTTTTACTGCTCAAATAACATCATCTGTGGTGATTTTTTGTCTTCCATATTTGAGAGACATCTTTACTTCTTTGTATGTTTCTGGAAATAAGTTGAGTAGATAAACGATTCATTTTCATCACCAATCTTGTCTCCCAATTCTTTGAAATCTGAAGACAGCTTCTTGAATTCTCCAAGATTTTTTGTCAAAGATTTGTTGCCATCCATCTTGAAGGTAAAGAACCTCTCCTTTACGTATGCACTGTTAGGTAGATCTTTGGACTTGTAGATTTCATCCAACTTTGTCCACTTTCCATAAGCTGTTTCCTTCACCAATGACCTCCCTAAGAACATTGTCACTTAGGTTTAAAACTATGGCACCATAGGCTGCATTCTTCATAGTTTCTTTGTCTTCTTGAGTCATTCTTTTAGATAGCTTTTCTGTATCCGTGAGGGCTTTCAATGTCTTTTGTTGGCCGACTATGGCTTTGATCTTGGCTTTCCATAAGGTAAAATCTGTCTTGCCATCAAACTTCTCAATATCGTACCTTGCTACTGCCATATTTAAGTTTCTTGCAATCAAGAATGTGATTCTTGGAGCTTTCTTGAATCTTTCTGCAGGCTCTGATACCAATTTGAAGGGGTTGCCACTTGTATGGACACAAGGAAGCAATCTAATTGCATGTAAAGGTGAGTTCTCTCTTTGCATTACTTGTGTTTTACTTTTTTCCCTTCCTTTCACTTGCGTGTAGATCTATGTTTACAGAGGATTGAAGGAGCTCTCAATACATTTCTTCTTCTTTCTTTCTTTACTGTAATTTCTGGTCTTCTTCTTTGCTTTTTACTTTGGATGATGGTGAGATGAAGAGGAGATGAAGAGAAGAAGAAGGAGATGATTTACACACAATGTTTTAAACTGGTTCGGCAAATGCCTACGTCCACTGTGCTTTGGGAGCAAGGTATTATTTCTTTTCAGTTTTGTTGTATTTTGAAATATTAAAGAGATACAGAGTATTTATAGACTTCCCTATGTCCCTTAGTTAAAATCTAGTTAGACAAGAACTTAAAACTAATAGATTTAGCTATATGTCTTTTAGAATAGAAAATTAATGTTTTAGTAAGAGTTTCGCACACAAACATGAAGGTGAAATTCAAAGAAAACATTATTATTCTTAGAAAATTGAGACACACTAATCAGGTTTTTAGTAATTGATGAAACATGAAATAAAATACTAAGAACAAGTGAATTTGAAGGGGTACTAGATGATTAAAAAGTTAAGGAACCATCATTGTGAATTTACAAATTTGACCCATTTGCTGGATAGATATGATTTCCTCTACCATACTCAAATTCAGTAGATAGGTTATTCAGACTATGAGTAAGATGATTTGTGGCTCTCAAATCAGGATACCAATCGCTATCCAAGTTTAGATCTGAGGATGTAACCACAGTAGACATTTGTGGATGACCAAACATATTAGTAAACATTTAACTAGTAGAGTTTTGAGAAGAAGTTGATGGATTGGAATATAGAACATGGTGAAAGAAATAACAGTTTGCAATATGTCCAATCTTGGTATAAATTTAAAATTGAGGTTTGTTTTGACCTCCTTTACCTCCTCTGTTTGATTCTCCTCCACCATGACTACCACGTTGGTTATACTGATTATAGTGATGGTCATTGTAATGAGAGGACTGAGCATTGTTACTTTGATTTCGTCTTGCAGACGTTTCCCCTTCTTTTTCAGATAGTTAAGGCAACAACCACAGTAGGTAAAGAATTTTCAATACTAATTTTATTTGCATTATTCGATTCCTAAGTGAGTAAGAAAGAAATAACATCTTGTACAAAGGGTGAACCAGTAAGAGTAGTGATAATAGATATCATAGATTGATATTCATATCCCAACTGAATAAGAATATATAGGATATGGTCATCTCTAGATATACACGTTTATCAATAGATGCAAGGGCATCTACAAATTGTTGTATCTTCATGAAGTACTCTTTCAATGGAATAATCCTTTTTTTATAGTGTAAAGTTTGTTTTTAAATTGGATTGTTTGAGTTAAATAGTGAGATGAGAAAATACCTTGTAGAATTTCCCAAATTTCTTTTGTAGGCGTATAGTGTAGCATCTAATTGAGGATTTCATCACTCATCGAGCCAAGAAGCAAAGAGGAAATAAGACAATCCTATCTTTTCCATACTTTGTATTCAAGATTCGGAGTCCAAACGACCGATCATGAGAAAAATGGCGTAGTATTTGTAGAAGATCTATCTCAAAGAGTACTGTTGGAAGCAAATTACAGTAAGGATTGCAAAACTTCTAAAGTTGTTCAATTATTCAAAGGATTAATTTGATGGTTTTGAGCAATCACTTCTAAATTTGGTGATTGATTCAAGCAATCTTAATGCAAAAAATAACTTTTATATTTTTATCCAACCACACATCTCGCTTGGTGCATCTCTTAGTGTATTTTCGGTGCCACCCATATTTGTTGTCGTATCTCTCTTGGTGCCACCCATATCTCTCAGTGTAATCTCAATGATTTCTCGGTGATTATTTTACAACCCATATCTCTTTGTAATCTCCATATTTCTCAAAGATTATCTTAGAGATTTCTCATCAAATATGTCACGCCCCACCCTAAATTTTGTACCACACGACCAAATGGAGAGTGTGCCGCCTAGACATTCAACACCTACCTCTTGTGGTATAACGTGTTTAATGTCTAGTAAGCGAAATGACTCTTTTATCTTGTCTCTTAGAGAACCTCTTCCACTTGAACCTTAGAGACCTTCACTTCTTTTACAGCGGAAACAACTCAAGAAATTTAAACAGTGGAATAACTTAAACTCCTTCTCTTTATTAACTTAAAGATTATTGAAGTACAATTTTATAAATTACACTGTGCTTTGCATAAAATAAACTAACTTCGGTTTTCTCACGCCTCCTCCATCCACCAAGCTGCAACCTTTTGTGTTGGGGTGGATAAAACTCGGTGGAACTCTCTTGGCACAAATACTTAGTATCCACTTTAACTATTGCCCCTTTCTCTCCTTGGCCGCTTCAATTGCTTTTTTAAGGTTGGTGCTTAGAGGTGTCAAGCTTCTCTTTCTCTTCCTTACCTCGTTCACCCTACAACCTCAGGCGAGAAGACAAGCTTTAGGGCTTCTGTTCCCTGACTTAGCTTCTTAAAATTCTTACGCCTCTCTTCCTTAGATTGCTGAGGTTTTGGGCGTTAAGAAGTTGAAACATTACCAATCGACTTCTTGAATGCATGATGAGATGCCTCAGAACTAACCTTCACATGGCCTCAACGTCTGACAACCTAGGGAAGGGAAACACTTAAAACATAAGTTAAACGAATTTAGTGAGTGACGAGTTTTAAGAGAACCTTTTTAGGAAATCACAAAGAATCCCCAAATTTAATAAACATCAAGTCATAACAAATAAGGTTATTCGCACCGAACAGTTAACACACACCATATAACCAAAACAAGCCAGCATCTACACAGTGAGCTCTAAAACACCATACACTAAAATAATTCCACAACAACCTCATTCTGAGACATGAAAATCTCCCCTCGCTTAGACCTTGGATTCACTCTCGCCAGTGTCACACGAGTTATCTGAGATATCCAATATCATCTCGTCACGATCATATTATTAGACTTGGGAGTTGCATTCCACTAGCGTCTTATCATCATCTTTCTCAAGCTTTTTACAGCGAGTGCGGTTTCGATTTATGTCCAAAAACTCGACGATTCTAAATATAATTCATTCACCATTACTAATAAAGTGTTATTATTATAATTTCAACAAACCTTATTGATTACACTATTAGTTTTGTCTTAATAGCCCAAATCCAATAAACTAACATCCTAAGTTGTTTGATGAGTTTTGAACAGTATATAGAGACATACAGTGATCAATGTTCGAGATCAACTTAGAGGGTCTGTAGTATAGGGATAAGGTTGGATACCTTATCCTCGTAACACTATAGATATGACTCACTTTGTATTTCATACAAACGCAGTGATCCAACGCGTTCGTTTAAGTGACATACGAGTTAGGATATCATATGCAATGAGTTTATATAAGACCGGACCAGAAAAGAGTAACCACTAGATGAAACTCCGTTAATTAGTTAGGTTTCTATTTCACTTCGATGATCTAGGTAATTTAGTCTTAATCCTGAGTGTATTATGAACTCCTATTCGCATGAGATTATCCTTTGATTTGCACGGGTGAGAGTGGGAAGATTGTCGACTCAATATGCTTATAATTTTGGGAACAAGACCGAGAGAGGAGTTGGGAACATAATTAGACAAGATGAAATTGACTCCTTCATGACTTTAGGGTAACTAGATGGGTGTTCCTTTAAATGGTGTCTTCGAAACTTGAACAAAGGGTCCTACCCTCTATATGACACAAGAGGGGTTTATGTTTATTGGTTGAACCATAAACAGATTGTCCATTAAAGGAGCAGCGGTATTTAAGGACTAGATGTAACCTAGGGGTAAAATCGTAATTTGACTTAGTTGGTGTTATGAACACTCATGAAGGATTAATTTACTGTTATCGGTCTATATCTGTGGACACATAAATATATCTACAGTGAGAAGAGTTCAGTTATGAGTCTTTAGTAGAGTGTACACACAGTTAACAGATATTTGTTAATGTGGTTAATGAGTTTAATTAATTAATCTCATATCGTTGTAGCTTCTGATCTGTAGATCCATTAGGTCATCTTCCTAGCTCGTAAAGGGTAATGAGATTTGTTTATATTGGTTGTAATTTGAAATGTTCAAATTTACTTTGGGAATTAGTATAATGTATGGTGATGCATTATAATATAAAGTTTATATTTTAATCAAACTTTATCATATAAGTTTAATTTTGGATATGATTCAAAATTAATTTATGACAGATAAAAGATTTGAATGAGTTCAAATATTAATTTAATGTGATAATTGATATTAAAATTATTGGTTATGAGAGAAATTTATATTTGAATATGATTCAAATTTAATTTAAGTTCAAAGGGAAATTTTTAAATATAATATATTTGATTTAGCTATTAATTAATTGAAAAGTTCATTAATAGTTTAGTTTTATTTCATTTAATTAAATTTAATTTAATCATTTTTAAAAAGAGGAATTTTCAAAAACAGCAAATTTTACAAAATATCTACAACTTATAGCAAATTCTATCACTGATAGTCATTGATATGCTATAGTGATAGAAGACTATCAGTGATAGAATCCAAAATTTTGCTATAGCTTGTAAATATTTTAATTTATATTGCTATTTTTAAAAATACCCCTTTGCTTAAAAATCAACAAGCAGTAATTGTAATCGTGATAAGGATGCTCCTAGTTCTAATTAAAAATAAATGTTGCACAAACTCAAATGTACATTTCATCAATAAAACCATAGAAATGGACCCATTTGCTTAAACATCAATCTCGATTCTTGATACATTGATTGGGAAAAATCTCGACATTACACAAAACCCTTAAATAGAAAAGTCAAACGGTAAAGTAAACCACAAGAGATCTAATCTCTTCGTGTACATTGAACCATAACCCCAATAAAAACTACAGAATACTAGTCCAAATGTAACCCAATTAAAATTTTCCCTAACCATTTGCCACACCCATAATCCCAATCTTCTTCAAACACAATGAAAAGAAAGGGAAATTGAGGAAGTACTAACCGACATCGCTGGAAATGAGGAAGATAAAATTGTCAGAACGAGAAGGAATCCACCGATGATCGCCAAAAAATTGAAACTTAAACAAATTAGGAGCAGAAAGTTTGATTATGAATATAGGATTTCCCCCTCAATACGGACATCTCTTCGTCGCCTTTAATAAAAGAAAAATTGTTATGGCACGACAAAAAATAGTAAGTTTGTGAAGGGAGGTCCATCCACCGGCGAGAACAACGTTGTCAACAAGAAGATCAACAACGAGAGAAGGAATGAACACTTGGTTTTCCAGCAGATGTTGCAAATTATAGAGGAGAATATGGTGGAAGCACAAGCTAATCGAACCGAGTTGCATTAAAGAAGATGTTGAGAAGAATGTCATCGAAAATGGTAGAGAAAAGGGAATCAACCATGGAAAATAGAAAATGAAAAGAAGGGTTTGGGAATGGAAGAGAGAGTAATGAAGTTGAAGAAGAAGAAGGGTCCGATATCTTTCATCGCAAGCGAGGAAAAAGGTTTTGATGTGTGAGAGAGGGGGATTTGAATGGATGACTAATTACTTAAGTGAGAAGGACGCCAAATGAAAAATTTCACTCCGCCTCCTTTTTTTCATCTTTTCCACCTTTTTGCTATTCTTTTTATAGCAATTTTGATTAAATGATATGGTTAGATGTTATAAAAAGTGACATTTGTTGGAGTGTGACAAAATCTAAGTTCCTAGTAAGTATATATGCATCTTTGAGTTTATAGAGAGCAAGTAGTATGTCATGCTAAGACTAAATAATATGATAAAAAAAATTGGAAGGAAATGAAGTGTTAATATACCAACACATTAAGACCTTGATACCTGCCTGCCAATTGAAGCATAAACTAATCCCAAAACATCAAAGACCTCGAGACACAATTTCAGGATTTACTAAGTAAAAAAAACACATTTTAGAGGCAAAAATGAGAACAATGCAATAGTTGAATTCCTTAAACATTCAAGGAAAACAATATAGGAACTAGACAATAGAGGTCGGAGATGACATACATATGAGACACAGTTGAGCATTTCAATTAAAAATTAGCAAGTGTATGGTATGTTTTTTGAACGAGAAATAGAAAAAAAAAACAAAATGAGACAAGTGCTTAAAAGATACATGTACTCCTAAAACAGTACTTTAAAAAAAGAATTAGGAAATAAGAGTAAAGGCATTTAAGGATAGTTGTAGAAAGCTGAATGAATGTGCAAGCCCAAACTATTAAGTTTCAAATTAGCAAAATCAAGTAATGGAGGGACAAATGGAGTCGTCGGTGTTGGAGATGTCTATTGGCGTCGAATCAGTGGGCAATGTGAGCGAATGAGGGAGACGTTGGTGCTTGAATTAGACTAGTTGGGAGAATGATGAAGATGTAGAGGTTGTGTATCAAGATCAAAAGCTTGGGTGTTGGTTGTTCGACGCAGATGGAAGACGGAGGAGACGAGTGACCACGTTAAGATGGGAGAGGAAGTCTAATGTGCGAATGGGATATTGAGGGTTTTCGTGGAGAGAAAGGGTGAGATGAAAGGAGGGAAATAAATTTATTCATTGGAAAGAGGGAATTTTTATACTTTTCATACTGAACATAAAAATGTTAGCTATACTTGACGTTTTTTCCAAGTCAAGTAAGTGTTAACTATACTTGACGCAAAAAAACCATCAAGTATTATCTTCACTATTTTTTATGCGAAAAAACTGTCAAGTTAAATCTAATGTAGAATAGTTCGAAAAATTTTACTTTTTTAAAACTATACTTGATTTTTTTTTTGCGTCAACTAATTGTTCACTATGCTTGACGCGAATAAAACGTCTAGCAAAAACTATAGTCCACACTTTTTCTTTAAAATGGTCAATACATGACATTTTTTGAATAAAAACGTCAGGTATGTAAAAGTTACTAGTGTTAAGTAAAGCAGATTTTGTAGTAGTGTTGATGTCAAGACAGCCTTTCTTCATGGCTATCTAGATGAAACCATATACATGGAACAACCCAAAGGTTTTGAGGTTCAAAGAAAGAAAGATCTCTATTGCTTACTTAAGAAGTCAATCTATGTGTTGAAATAATCACCTAGGTGTTGGTATAGAAGATTTAATGACTTTATAGTTGGTTTGGGTTTTCAAAGAAGCTCATATGATATGTGTGTCTACATAAACTCAAAAACCTATAAGGACAAGGTCTACTTCTTACTCTATGTTTATGACATGCTCCTTGTCGGAAGCTCTAAAGATGACTTGATTCATGCCAAAGATTTTTAGTAAAGAATTTGACATGAAAGACTTGAGGGAATCAAGGAAGATCCTAGAGATTGACATCACTAGAGATAGAGACTAATCTATACTAACTATTAGTCAATCAACCTATTGTGGAAGGTAATCAGGAGGTTTAACCTAACAAATGCTAGATCTGTAACTCTCCCTATTGCACACTTTAAACTATCAGCTGCAAATTCTCTTAATGATACTGAAATTGAACAGAAATAGCAAATGGAGAATGTGCCCTATAGCCAAGTTGTGGAAAGTCTAATGTACTTAATGATCTCTACAATACTTGGCTTATCCTATTTAGCAAGCCTAGTTAGTAGATACATGGCGAATCCGAGAAAGAGGCATTGGGAATCAACCAAATGGATACTAAGATATCTAAGCTAGTCTAAGTGTGCCAAAGTAATCTACCAAAAGGCATAGAATCAGACCTAGAACTAATTGGCTATGTGGATTTTGACTTTGCCAGTGACAGTGATAAGAGAAGAAGCCTAACAGAGTATGTCTTTCTCTATGGTCCTAATTTCATCACTTGGAAAGCAACCCTTCAATCTATTGTTGCTCTCTCAACCACATAAGCATTATACATAGCTCTATTAGAGGCAATAAAAGAAGGATTGTGGCTTAAAGGATTGATGATGGATTTTGGAATATATCAAACAGTCAATTGTAAAAAGTTATTGTAATAACCAAATCACCATACATCTATCCAAAAGTCCACAATTCCATGATAGAACAGAACATATAGACATAAAATTTAATTTCATCGGTGAAAAAATTGAAGCAGGAGAAATTGAAGGTTTCAAGGTTCATACCTCTAAAAATGCTGCCGACATGCTCACCAAGTTTGTTATGAAGATGGAGCTCCACAAAAGTTTTGAGCTAGTAGTCTTTGACTTACATAAAAAGGATGATAAAACTCATAAAATGGAAGGATCACTAAGCCCAAAAATGTTGGATTCAAGGTGGAGATTTGTAACAATTGAATTCCAACATAAGAAGTTTTTTCTTCTATTATTTACTTTTTCATGTAAACACCTCTATGTAAAGGTGTATAACAAAAAATAACATAATACTTCTTGTTCATCTTATACATAGAAAAAAAAAGAAAAAAAAAAAAACAAAAACAAACTTGTACTCATCTCAAGATTTTTCAAGAAAGCGATCATTTCCATGGATGTAGGCATTTTGGCCGAACTACGTATATCCTGTGTTTTTCTTCTTCTTCTTCTTCATATTCAATTTGTTTTCTTCGCCTCTATTTGAAAATAAACTCCATTAAAACTAGGGTTTGCAAGAGGAAGAGGAAAAGTCATAAAGAGAAAAAGAAAGGTAACTTTACTGTCATTTTCCCTATTCTTTCTTGTATTCATTCTTTTGTGCAAATTGAAGAACAAATGAAAAGAAGGGGATTCTGCCACGTGTACCTCAGAAAACAAAAATTTGTTTTCTTGTCTACCATGTTTTCTCTCCGGTTGTCCTCTACTTTATTTTGGGCCTGCAATAATAATAAAGCCCAACAAAAACAAAGAGAGAGAGAGATGGAAGATGAGAAGAACGAGAAATGTAAGTGTCAACAATGGAAATGGCCCTACAAAAAACAATAATTAGAGGGCAATGCATATAAAAAAGCTAAAAAAGATATTGCCTTTCTCATTTATACGCAATGTCTGCAAATAATGTACTTTGACAGTCCAACAGGTCTAACATATAAAAACATTCAAATTCATAATAGCATTAAAATTGCAAAAACAAGTTTTAATAAACTACCAAAGGAACAAGAGAAAAGGAAACTAAGAATAAATTCAAAGGGGTTTAGATTTAGGATTTTAAATTTTCAATTACCTCTGACAGATTCATTAATTGCTCATGAACCCAATGGACTATATTAAAATTACCCCTACACACCAGGAAACTTCACAATAAGAATGGGAAGATTTTAGCTAACTCTTAAAATGATTTCATTCTCTGTAATCATTTGTACATCTATCCATTAATGTAAAAATGAAACACATAAAGAAAAATAAATGAATAAACAACAATACGATGGCGCAAGAGGTGGTGACAAAGACAAAGATGAAGAAAGTGATGGCTACGGGCAGAGCAGCCACTGACGAGACGATGCACCGACCCTGACAACGACGATAAGTCAGCCCTAATAGCCACAATAAGAGCAACCCTAACACCTCTCTTCATTTATACCATCCCCTTCCCCTTCTTCGTAGATTTGTAAAGAGGGGATGGCTTTTTTTAAGGCTAACTATCAATGCCACAAAACATGCATCGACAGTTAGCTCAGAACTCTTGACGATTTACCTACTGCATCAGGAGAGGCTCTATCTCCTTATGTCATATCTCCCTATAAAGCCCTAATCCCATACAACCAACGTAATGAAGACCCTACGATAAGGATAATGCGTGAAGAGACCTCTGTTGGAAAAACACGATTTGTGAAAGGATTATGCGATGAAAAAACCTTTACGCAAAGAGTTTCACGTGACGGACAAATGGATAAGTTAAGCTACTCACCTAGAAACAATGATGTGAACTAGATGTTAGTAGGTCGGCAATTGATTGGACCTAATCGTCCAATCAAAATTTAGGATAAGAAGTTGATAGAGGCACCTGACATTTTAACAGTAGGCCACTTAATTTAGAATAAGAAGTTCTTTTCTGTCACGAATGAAATCCGTGACAGTTGTATACAGTCATAGTATCGGAAGTCATGGAAAGTCTTTCCATGACCGTTTTCGAAAACTGTCGCAAAAAGTTTTTTCATGACAGAAAATAAATGTCGTTAATTATTATTTTTTGACAACAAAGAACTGTCATATTTTATATTATGACAACAAATAACTATCATCATTTGCGTATTAACGACAGTTAAAAAAATGTCACAAATTTGTTTATTATGACATTTTTAAATGTCAAGGATAAGTCAATCGTGATAGTTTTTTTAAAAATAAATGTCATCTTTTCGAAATTGACGACAGTTTAAAATGTCACAAATTCGTATTTTATGACAATTTTTCCTGTCAAATATATGTCAATCGTGACAGTTTTTTTAGAAAATTAAATGTCATTGTTTTGCTATTGACGACATTCTTTTCTTGTCAAATATTGGGCAATCGTGACAGTTTTTTTTATAACAAAAATGTCATTGTTTTAATATTGACGACAATTATGGAGTGTAACGAATTCATATATTATGATATTTATTTCCTGTTGTAAATTCCTCAATTACTATCGTTTTTCCCTGTTCTCCTTGTCGCTCCGTCATTACACGAACCATTTGAATGACAATCATGTTATAATACATAACACCCATATAGAAACAAATGGTCGACACTTTAATATATATACGCTATAATACACTTTGTAATATTCGTACATTTCAAATCAAGTTTGAACAATTTACAAGTATGGAGTTACAACTCTTAATCAAAACCAGTGTAAATACCATCATAATACATATAACTTGATTTTCTGTACAAGCATAAACAACCAATCGATAATCCTTCACCTCTGAAAATATTCTTTGTTTCTACAGTTTCTGCATTCCTGATATGCTACTTGTTTCCTTTTGTCTCGAACTTACCTTGAAAAATAAGATAGAAAATGAGATAATATTCCTGAAGAACCATACTCAGCGTATAGTCAAATGACAAATGGAAAAGAAGAAAAATATATGACACCTATTGGATGATATTATTTATTATAGTTCATTTCACAACTCTACTCATGTTTTAAGTTGTAATTGTGACTTTTATCTTTGTGACTTCTAAAGTATGGGCAATACTACAATCGAAAACATTATCATCGATTATACAGGTCTCAAGGCAACTTAAACTGTGGACTACGAAACAAGAACTCCAATAGAAACTGTAAAAATAAAAAATCACTCCATTGTGTCCAATTGGTGAGCAGTTTGTTCTGTCCTCGCTTATAAGAAAAAACATGATGATCGATTATGTTTATTATGTCATAAAAAAAGTGAGAAAAGCTACATACCACAACAATGATAATTACAAGATCATCCCAGTGCAAGACTATCACTTCCAACCTTTTCCTTTAGGGGCGGGGAAAACAAAGTGCTTACCTTCTGAAAAATCTTCTTTTGATAGCGATACCTCTGAGAAAGTAAACAAATGAGTAACTTTTATGAGCATGATTTCACAGGAAGAACAAGTGGGAGGTAAAAAACCCAATTTTGCAGTTTGATATTAGTTGATTTAAGTTACCAGAAGGAACTAACATCATTGATACTAGCTGCAGTTTCAAAAATGGTCATAATGTTAACCATTGACATGAACAAAAAACAAAGTTCTAAATTTCAACGACTTTGAGAACTAGTCGTTATGTTATCCATATCGTAACAATATATCAAAGCTATGAAGTCAAGAGCGTAGAAAGCACCTTTGAGTAATACTCATGACCATTTTTATAATCCTTGTCCCTTAATGCAATATCTCCAAACTTTTTCATGTTTAGCAAATGTTTAGCTGGTTCCTACAAGATAAATTGTTTCGCATTATACAAATGTCATAATTCAACCTAAAAATCTCAAAGAAGACAGGATGCATGAATGAAAAATATTTGGCATGATGTGCCAGCAAAATTATAGTTGCTTACTATGGAGTCAAACTAAAGAGATTCTTCAGAAGTTACCACCATGGTAGAATACACAATCACAAATGATAGCAAACACCTCTCACCAAGAAATAAAGAAAAAAGAAAATAATATTTTGTCTAAGATCAGTTAAACATGAGCCATAAATGTGAAGTTTGTATAATATTGGCAACTGACCTTAGAGCATGATTAAACCTACAAAACAGAGAAACATTGAAGAATAGAACACCAATAATCTCATGACAAATAAACAATAAAAAACCTGAAATGAAATTAGTTTTGAAGATCAATATCCAAATCCTTTGTTCCAGTTAGATTGACAACTATAGTAGCTAAAACTAGCTCGACAATCTTAGCTTTTAGCCACTGTAGTTGTCAATCTAGCTGGTAATCGTTTTGAAGAAATCCCTTCATGTTGAGCTAAGTACAAAGGAATAATCTAGAAGTTACTATCAAGGAAGCATACATAAACATGTTGACCCCAATCTAAAGAACCATTCCTATATAAGCAAAACTATGATGGATGTTTTTCCTACAAAGAACCATCAATATATCATAGAAACCATCAAAGAAAAGAATTTCAATAAGCAAAACATTTAGGTCTAAAGTGTAAATAAAAGACAAGAAATATATAGAGTTTTGAAAATGGAAAACAATTAGGGAAAATTGTAAATAAACTAAGGTAAAAGCCCAAATTTGTATCTCTTCAAATAACTCCTTCAAGTGTCCAATAAACTACTTCAAACCTGCAAAGCAACGTAAGCAAAGATTTTTTTCTAATATGGTCTTGGCACAATGCAACAAACTATAAGTCCAAAATAAAGATTTTTATAAACTAATCAATTTAATAAATTTCTATTTGGTAAAGGCCTGGAACCTAGTAAGTAATTGTAGAAGCTAATACTTAGATCCTATCATAAAAGCCACACTAGAAGTTTTATGCTCTAAACTAAAGTAGGCTGAAGAGTTTAAAGATTGCATTCACAATAATAAAAGGTATTATTGGGCAATACGAACAAATATTATCCATCCATATTGCCTTACAAAAGGAATCTTAAAAGTATAGTAACAAAAATTAGTTAAAAAGCACAAAATTCTTTCACACAGTTTAAATTCAATCTCATATCTTTCATCTTTGTATTACAATTACAAAACAAAACATAACAGATACACACCCTATAAGTCATACTCATCATATTAAATTCTTTCTATGGCTAAACAATAATACCCTAAACAAAGAATCTACACCCTATAAGTCATACACATACATATATAATGCAAAACAAATATAAGGCAAAAAAAAAGGTTTTTTTAACTCTTGAGACATATCATCAAACAATTTATGAGCATAAACCATTTGATTCACCAACACAAACATATTTTCCAATCTCCTCACACAAATGAACCACATAGATTGGGAAAGCAAAGAATCTGAAAGAACTAAAAGGAATGCGCAGCCACTAGAGAAGATGAATCTTCTAATTGAAGCTGATAATTCCAAGAACTATTATAAATCCCTCACTTCTAGCATTTAACTAGACATTTGAGAAAAACTAAATGGAATTGTACCACATAGCTGTAGATTTCTACGATGAATGAGCGTTTTTTTGCCTTTCCACATCATTACCAAATCTCTCATTATACTTCGTGCGTTCCTTCTGCTAGTTAGTGAAACTAAACTAAATCACTATTTACTAATCCAACTCTTCTCAACCTCTGCCACCTTATTTCTAATTGGAGTATGATTTTGTAATCCCAAAGTGCTCTTTTGAATAAACTTTGAACTATTTCCTTCATCGATGAAATCATTTCTTATCCAAAAATAATTTTAAAAAATCATGAATATCTCTTTCAAATAAAATCTATGTAAAAACAAATTTTAAACACTCATATACATTTATTGTCAAATCATATCATTCAAAGAACATAAGCAAAGTAAATTAGAAACCACATACACATATTGCAAATGTTCAAGCCTTCCAAGTTCAGGAACAAGATGTCCAGACAAATTAAAATTTCCCAAATCCCTGAAAATCAAAACCAATAATATAATCAAACAATTACCCAAATGGGTAAAATTTCACTTCCATCTTCAAGTATTACAATTCGTCAAATTTTAAAACCAACCCATATAATAAAATACAAAAAACAAGAGTATTCTAAATATATATATAAAAAAACAATTAGCAATGAAATAGTAAAAAAGAAAAAAGAAAAAGAAAAAGAAATTGTACACTCGGGTAACACGGTTAGCCTGATTACAAGTGATATGGAACCAAGTACAATGGTTAACAAGAGCAGGATTTCAACTCTGAAGAACGCGATCAGGATCGAAGAAGCTACGACGGGAAGTGTAGAGAGCATCACCTTCAGAGTTGGAAAAAGCAAGAGGAAAAAGAAAAGTTAGGATTAGGGAAAGGAGAAAGAAAAAAGTGGAGGAAATCCATAAGCGAGTCGCCGACATGGCTAACCCTGTGACTGGAAGATTGAAGAAAAGGGGTGCAAAATTATGTGGATTGATTGAAGAATTTGAAGGGGAAATTGGAAGAAATTTATTGAGAAAATTTGAATAGGAGAAATGAAAGGTAGGAAAAGGTCGGCGGCATTTGGAGTCCTTGAGAGAATTCATGAGGTTGGGCTTTGCGTGAGGGTTTGAGTGAATATCGTAAAAATTTATTTTAATAAATTATTTAATGCTTTTACCTTTTTATGACAACAAATAACTGTCATTATAAGTGGAATCCGAAAACTGCGTTTTTTCCCGCCAAAAACGCACATTTTGACCTTTTATGACAGTTTTTTCTTCCTTCCTTTCAATTTGGGATTATACAACTATCGTAATATGTCATTTTTGTTGTAGTGAGAAATCATTCCGGCATGGAAAATCGATCTCACCAGAGAGATCTATAAACAGAAGAATTTGGATTATTTGAAGTTGCTTTTACCCTGAGTTTTACCCTAAGGTATCCAATGACTAAAAACGAGGAACGAGCTCATTTTTGGTAGGGATTCCGAGTAGTGTAAGGGAGACTTTTGTTTAAGGAAGCTAGGCTAAGAGCTAGTCAACGATGACTATGAGTGGTTCTTCTTATTAAAAAGAATTTCTCAAACGTATTTAATTCCTTAAGTCTATTTCTATGAAAATCGTGATGATATGAAGTTCCTTTTGCCTCTAAATTCTTAAAATGTGTGACATATGAATGAACTGAGAAACTAGAATGAGGAAAAAAACTACTTACGTGGAAATGTGTAAACTTTCAAGAGAAATAAATGTTTTGAAAACCAATTCATCTGGACATTATATGGTGATATGATGTAACATGTGACATGTGACCTTGGACATTATGATATTGGTATTATTTGAAAGATAAAAATGCTTATGTGATGTTAAAAAGTTAAAATGAGATATTTTTGTACCCTACGATATAATGTCTTATCCTTATTGTGTGATCTAGGATAAGATGTTCTATTCTTGTTGTGTGATCTGGAATAGAATGTCATATTCATGTTGTGTGATTTAGAATGAGATGTCATTTGCTTAATGTGTGATCTTACATTGGACGATGCATTATGCGTGAGAAAATCGATGGTACTTGTCAGTGCATTGAGATTTCTCTGTATAGCTATAACATGGAAAAAGAGTGTGGTAAACGCTTGAGCCAAGGAGGGTACACAAAAATGTAACTAAATATGCAGGATGAATCTGCGACATAAAATTCTAGTATGTAAAAGGCATAAGACGTGATAAACTTTGAAATTGTTGGTTGACATTTTACTATAATACTTGTTCTAGTAAATGACTATGTGGCGATAAGGCAAACTTTATTAATTAAAAGCAATTGATAAAAATCCCACTCATTAGGTGTTTTCACCTAATCTTTCAAACGTCTTGTTTTTATCCCCCCCACCCCACAGGTAGTGAAGGACATCTAACATTGAACTTTCCGCTTTGATAGCCTATCATGTCTTCTTAACACATCGTTTTGATAGTTGCTACTGTTATCTTGCATAGCATGTAGAAGCCATACGAGTTAAGTCAAGTCGCTATTTTGAGTCTGTATTTCATTTTGAAAGACATTGTCCCCATTTTAGTACTAAAAATACTTTTTGTACTAAGAATCAAATGTACTCTTTTGAGTTGTTTATTAATGAGGTTTTCTTGTTTTATTCAAGTTCAAATTTTGCGTTTAAATTTTTTGGTTTAAGAAGTTGTTCCGCTTACTAGAGTTCATCGTGTCATCTCGCAGGAAGATACGAATTGGATGATTAGGCCGCACGCCTCCACTTGATCACATGAAGTGACATTTGGAGTGGGACGTGACACTCCCAACAATGTAAAATGACGTCAGAAGATTCATAATATCTTGTATTGGCAGTCCTTAAGAGAACAATTTATCTACCAACCCTAAAATATCCCTAACTATCCATCCCGTCTTACCCTTGAAATGGAAGGCTTTTTGGACCATTGTTGATGAGTTGCCCTCACCTATACAGATTTAAGGATAATCTCGTGTGAACAGTAACGCAGGATTAAGATTAAGTTGCTTAGTCATTAATAAATGGAATAGTCAGTTTTATACAGTATACAGTAGACAGTGTAATAATGTAAAAGAGATCACTATTCCATGGTTCGATTCTTATGTAAACCCTTTACATAGGATGCTCCCATTTTCCACTACTACAAAACTAACAATACTTGACGCTTTTACCTGTCAAGTATTTGTCTACTTGACGCTTTTCAATGCGTCAAGTAATCCAATGTCAAGAATAATAGAAATTTACTTGCCAGTTTTTAAGTGTCAAGTACAATTATACTTGAAAGGTAAAAACGCATCCAGTATATGAGATTACTTGACTCTTTTTACGTGTCAAGTAATCCAATGTCAAGAATAAGAGGTTTTTTTGTTTGACAATTTTTAAGCGTCAAGTAAAATTACACTTGACAGTTTATAAACACCAAGAATTTGTTTATTCTTGACAAGTTTTGCATGTCAAGATTTTTTTTTCTTTCAAATGAAAAATTGTACAATTTGAAATATTCATATAATTATATTGCACCTATTTTGAAGTCCATTCAAACACATAAGTAGAGTCTTTAACATTACACAAAGTTTCTAAACTACACATATTAATTGAAAAATGAATCAACCCAAACTTTCCATCAAATAACTAATACTTTAACAAATTGCATATATCACTGAACCATACATTTAGTTAGAAATTACATGCTTAATTACAACAACCCAAACTTCATCCATATGAAGATATTGTTCTACCTAGCTCTATGTTTAATAAGAAAAATCTTAAAGTCTGTAAAATGTAAATATGAGGAAAAGCTAATATTTGGTCTATGCTCTCGATTCTTTCGTAACATATCCTTAATAAGTGTTTTCCTGCATGTAGAAAAAAGCAAGAGTTTCAACATTAGATTGTACAAGAAATCAAGAATTAAGTTTTAGTTTACAAAGTTGGTTCTTCAAGCATATTATCTTTTCATTAAGAAAATACATATGAGGGCTATAATGTGCAGCTATGGTCATAAATGCAATATAAAGAACTTACACTTTTTTATCACTTCCATTGCAAGTGGAAAACACAAGAACATCTTCTCCAAGCCTCATGGTAATATATGTAGCTGCGTTGCATACCTAATAAGATACTACAATTAGTTTCAAATATTATGCAATAAAATGAGTTATCTACAATTACAGACCATTTCAAAGCAAGAAGATTCAATGAATTTATTAAATCCTACCCAATTTCTTCATTAAAAGCACCACCCTTATGTAAGGGTGTGGTCAGTTAAACTTGAAAATATTATATCGAACTTCATAGCATTGACAAAATGTTATAAATTTTCTAAAGCACTAAGATACTCTTCCAAAATAAATTGATCGAACAACCAATAAGAATCTAACAAACTGCACCATTAAGAAATGAAAACAAAAATTGAACGCTAAATTTAGACCAAAACAACAATTAATTATCAATAAGATGCCATGAAAGAGAGATTTAGTAGCTCCGAAGAAAAACATCGATCTTTTTTATTGATTTTTTCTGTGAGGCAACCACACCATATTCAAAGCAAGAACTAGAGGCAAATGAATAATTCTTTATTGGTTTCTACAGAGACTCCACAACATACAAATTAAACTTAATTCTCAATAGAAAGTTGGTCTTCACTTGACTGAAAAACGCCTAATCACTTACATATAGCAAAAACCGTACAATAAAAATAGTAAAAAACTATAGTAACCCAATGAGTTAAATGGCCAACAATAACCATCCACCATTCTCTATGCTTCGTACATCTTGTTCCCACTCTACTTCAACAAAAAAAAAAATAAAGAACACAAAATGGCTCGCTAAATTCATAAAAAAGAAATCAAGCTAAGATAATGAACATGAAAAGCTGGGAGGCGTGATAAGAACATAAAAATGGACTGAAGGAAGTTGAATAGCTGCACTGATTTGACCTTTAGTTTGCAAAAGTGTAGCCAGAACACTTAAAGCACCTAAGACTTGTACATCGTCCTCAGTATAATATGAGACAACATAGCTCCCTTGTTAAACCATACATTATGGGATAGTTAGGAACAGACTACTGACACAATTAAGTATTATTTGGATCAATATTCATTTAAGATTGTCGATATATTGTAGAGTCTATATATAAGGAGGGAAAAAGTATCTGCAAACAATCAGAAGAAGTTAATGACTTTCAGAAAAACAAAAAGAAACATAAAAATTTGAAGTTATGAATGGAACAAATAGTAATATTGATGGTTCCATTTGGTTTTGTTTGGTTGTGTACCTGTACGTGTAGGTCCATATAAACAAGTGGTGAGTGTGTGTGTGTCGATACAACCTACTGGTTTAAAGGTCATCCTAGTAAATAAAATAAACATGATACAAAAAACAACCATCCTACAATAAATTATCAACATGGAGGGTTTTTCATCTATTCAAACTTGTTACCACCAAAAGGACCAAAATCCAACAACAAGCGTTGCTTCCTTGGTATGGACATTTTATCTTTCAGTACCGTATAATTGAAAAGTTGTAAATTAATAGATGTAATCCACTTACTATTAGATCCAACATAAAGTGATTTTCTTTCTGTTGAACTTAAAGGTCAAGACATTATATCAAAAAATTTATGTAACATCAAATCATCTAGGTTTTCCATGATGAGTCAATGATTGGCCTACAGACAAGGCGCCACTACATGACAAAAAATCTACTAACTTCCCCATTTGAGATATGATCTTCTGCGTAAAATACAATAAAACTCTACTACTATTGTAACATCTTTTGAAGTCTGGCCTCTGATACAAATAATATAAACAAGAGAGTCATAATGCATCTCACTCATCTATATCAATCCCCTTCTCAACGAACACATCAAAAAATTAAAATATTCCAAAAAAATAAGTAAATATAATTTGCCAAGTAACAAATTATGATAGGTATTGACCGAAATGCAGTTTACTATTTTTCCTAAACAAACTCCTTTGTAGATAAGGACCAAAGATAGGAAAGGAATAGAATATGAACTCGATGATCCTGCAGGACTGCAATTGCTTAAAGAAAGTGGATGGTGAAAAAAACAATATATAGTCACCACTAAACCTAAACACACATAACAAAATATCCAACAAAAAAAACGTATACAAAATTATCCATTTACCAATCTAGACAAATGTGACCATTGCTATAGATATGTTGATGCAGAGGAGCTGGATGCAGAAATACAACCTGCAGCAAAAATCAAACACAATACAATCGATTAATGCAGTTGTTAAAGTAGTAATTGGAATATAAATGATCTCAAGCCTCAAGGTTGAATGGATTATATTTAAACCTGTGGGGCTTCAATTCGGTAATATGCTCAAGAAAGTGGACCTGAAGCTGATAGGTTTCATTACCATAGAGAGTTTCGGGGCACCGCTGACTTCAATCACCCCACCTTCCAACAAAAGAACCACCCAAAAATGAACGTCAAATTTTGAAGTAACATTGAGTGCAGAATCGAATAAAGAGAAATAACAAAAACAAAATGAAACCAAAAATGCCCATACACTTGAAGAAGGACCGTTTTTAATGTCTCATACCTAGCTCTTGGAAGGTGGGTATCTCCCAAAACTTGGTGTAGAATTTGTAGCAACTGAAACTATATCCACTGCAAATTCATTAGTTCTAACTTAAAGTGGTTGAACATGATCAAATCCAGCATTATTTGCTTCTTCAGTAACTTGTTTCTCATTAGGGATATTTTCAATTGATGTTGATGCACCACAAAACAAAATTCAAGTTCAATTAAGGATGTTCTTAGTAACTAGTTTCTCATTAGGCAATTCAAGTCATGACTTCACCAGAGGCATAACAGAACAAAATTACAAATAGAAAGCAAAGCAAGTTCAATTTAGCATAAGAAACTAGGGGAAGTATTCAAACAAAAATAATTTCCCAATTAGAACTCAAAAATCTCTAGAAAACACCCATTTTAATTAAGATATGAATCAATATGGTACTCAATCGACCGTCAAAACATTGCTCTCCACACTTGGAAGGCTGAAACCTTCTCCAACTCCTCGACCTACTTTTGATCTTTAGAGAAACTCCTTCCACAAAGTTGTTGGACTACACAATAAATGGAAATTGAAAAAACATACCGACTACAATGAAATTTTGCAAAATTCTAATTGCGCTATTTAAAAAAATCCAATTGCATTCGAATATTCAAAAAACGACACTACAAACTATATTTTCTTGGTGCATCTTAAATATATACTTAATTTCTTGTGTTAAAAAAAAACACCGTATGAAAGCCATACATAAAAGAAACATGGACTTGGCTTTTCACAAATATCTCAATTTGAATCTAGTAATCCTGAAATTCACACCAAATTGATCCTCTTACAAATCCATAAACAGAAAATTAGGCGAAATAAGAAGAATCAATGAAAAAGTAGAGAAAAGTAAAATCAGTAAAAAAAAAGTGTAAAGTTGAGTGAAACTGAAATGAAAGAAGGTCAAATCTAGAGAATAAAGGTGAGAATTAGTTTAGTATGGTAGAAGTGGGAGTGGTTAAATTAGTTCAATATGAAGAATGATGGAAGTGAAAATTTAAAAAGATACAACAAAGCACACCACACGAGAGCAAAATAAGTGAATAACTACAAACTTAATTACCAATAACTCTCAAAGAAAGATTAAAGAGAGCATCAAAATTGAAAGCATCCTACAAGATATATACTAACAAACAATCAAAAAGTTTCTGCCCTCGTTAAACGTTCTTTTGTTCCTTTAAGCAATCTTCTAAGAATTGTTGATAACTATAAACTAGTGAGAATGCTAAACATATAGTAGAATGATGGCCTTTGTATACATAAGTTCCATTAGATAGGAGCATAAGAACATAAGTTCAACAAGCATACCAGACTATGAACATTTTGGCAAGTGTTGCCTTGCCAATACATTCATGTAGATACTATCCAATATAAAAGACAAAATACTAATTCCAGACAAAATATCACTTCATATAAAATATAGTCAATGCAAATACATGTGTTAATCATACATTTCGAAAAAATCTTCAAATCGTACCTCCTATCCATGACCTTTGAGTTTTTTCTTAACATCCATATTTAAGTCCTCAAGCTTGGAACAAGCCTCAAAGTCAATTATATTTCATCGAGTTATTCAAACCAATGATTAAGAAATCAATTTGTAACACCCCGAGCTCTAAGGTAATTGATTTTAATCAGATTGCTCTATTTCCAGGATTTTTTTTTTATTTGGTTGGGTGTTAGTTTACTTCTTTTGGCTTGGAAGAGAAACTTAATAAATGGGAAAGAAAATAAGGGAAGGAGGAAAAAGGTAATAATAATAACAATAAGATTTTATTATTAATTATTAAATATTAGTATTATTATTATTATTATTATTATTATTATTATTATTATTATTATTATTATTATCATTATTATTATTATTAATAAAAAAAAAAAAAACAAAACAAAACAATTTCTCTCTCCCCCTCTCTCCCTCGCGCGCGCCAAGTGTCACAATCGTAGCGTTTCAACCTTGAGACGGACGATTGTGCGGCACTTGTTCTAACTCGATGAACAAGTCAGCCGATCAAAATCCGAAAGTTGCGGGTAACGTCGACGTATGTCGTAACCTTCCTTCGCGTTCTTGGGAAATTTTATTTATAAAACGCGGGAAAGAAAGAAATACATTGAAATAGACGTTACAATAAGCATTAAAGACTGTCAGTTGCAAGGAAAAAGGGTTGCTTGCAAAGAGTACAACTAATGCTTGGGCGGGGATTCAACTGGTGTGCCTCCCCTATAGTACATTTTGAACATTTTCAGCTCTGGTAGGCTTGCATATGAAAATGCCGAAACGTCACACCCAAGCTTTATGACTACAAACGAAATGCAAATGCCTAAACTAAGTATGGTGCTTCAAGATAAGATAAGTGGGAGCTAATCGGAGCATATAACCAAAGGTAAACACACTTTGGAAAAATATGTCCGTGACACACTCCCCCACTTAAACAGTTGACGTCCCCGTCGACTGGCAAAGCTGGAACCCTTCGATCTTCTGCTTCCATGCTTCACGGTCTTGGTACGTCTTCCACATGCTTCTTCCACGAGGAGGCTCTTCCACTTCACCATGAACTTGTGTTTCCTCCCCGTGGGTCTTCTTCTTCTTTTCCTTGCTTCCTTAGCAAGGACTTCTGCTAGTTCCTCGTGTCTTCTCACGAGGTGACGATCTTGGTGTCTTCATAACCGAGTCAGTTTCAGGTCGCCGTTTGACAATGACCCGGTCTCCCACACTAAAACTCGAGGGGCGATGTTTCTTATCTGCCCACTTTTCCCACCACTTCGAGGCTTCCTCTCGATCGATCCCAACGATGTCTGACTTCCGCTTCCACCTCTGTGTAACGCCACGAATCCGAGGACCCTTTCTCATGCAGGGAAAATCAACAAGGCGCGACAATACATGTGGTCCGCCACCAACACTCTCTATTGGACTTCTGTCAGTTGACGAATTATTCCCAGCTGTGACACAAGGTTGGGTTGCCTTCAACGACTGACCCCCACTCCTTTGCACTAACTTACCAACCCTCGTCAAACTCATGCCATTTTGAGCGACAGAGTTTCTCTGCATGGACTCTTGTGGCACGTCTCGCATTGAGCCATCAGCTTGACATGCCCATGTACGAGTCGACCTATATGGAACTCCATGATTGCTCCTCTTACTCGCTCCTTTCCTACGTTCTGACCCAAAATCAAGTTTGAACACACCTCTCCGTCTCCTTACTTGATTTGAAGTCAGATTTGGCTTATCGAAAGGGCTGGCAACATCGTTGCTCATCCCTCTGACAAAAGTTGATCTATGGGAATACTGCCTCCCATCCCTCAGACTGTGTACTACAGCAAGCGTTTCTTCTTCAAACACCGTACAACTGCTTTCTGTGGCACTTTTCTTCTGACTCTCAAATGCGATGGGGTGTCCATTTTGCACTATGACACCACCCACCGCATGATTAGACGCCTCAGCGTAGGCTATCGTAGGTTGGGTCTCACTCACGGACCCAAGAGTTGGCCCTCTCCTCGGGGCTTGCTTCAGGACACGGTTGTTAACACACAACCGTCCATTTTCTTCCTTCCGTAAGAGGACTTGAGCTTCATACGGAGTCTTTGCAGGTCTAGTGAATCCTGCCCTCGACAATCTCTCTGATTGTCTCTGGAGTCCAGTTGACTCTGACTGCGCCATACGACAATTATTGTTCGTAGGCAATTCTGACATGGGCAAACTATCACGTTTCCCATCACAACATTTCTCCACGACACACCTTGTGTCCTTCTGAACACGGCCCTCCCTCAGTTGCATGGCCGAGATCATTCTCAGTCCTTTGGGTTGCCGAAGGTCTGTCTGCACAATGGTGGGGGTAGACCCCGTGATCACCAGACATCTAGCTGCAGGCATCATGATCACTTGATGTCCAAGAAGGAATTCCATTCCAAGGACTATGTCAAAGTCATCCATGCCTACAACTACGAAGTCGACGAAGCCGCTCCATCCTCCCAATTGTATCACCACTCGTTTCACTACTCCAACGACGGGTAGAGCTGTAGAGTTCACGACCTTCATTTTTCCCGCATCCTTCTTCCAATGAAGGTTCAATCGTTTGGCTTCGGCCACCGTTATGAAATTATGAGTTGCACCGGAGTCGACCATAGTGCTCCTTGCACGCTTTCGGTTGATCCAGGTGTCAACATATATCAGACCCCCTTTCGTACTTCCACTTGTCTCCCCCGCTTTCTTCTGAAGGGACGACAAGAGTCTTATGGCTCCCACTCTGACATTTTGGATTTCCTCCACTTGCCCATCCTCCTTCTTTGGTTGACTCAGCTGGTCTTTTGAATCCGCAGCCAAAGAAGCTTGAAAGGCATAGAAGGCCGATTTATCCGGGCATTCCCTTGCCAGATGTGGCCCGTTACATATATAGCAACTGATGGGACGATTCGACGTGTTTGTACCATCATGTCTTTGACGATTCGACGTGTTTGTACCATCACATCTTTTCCAAGTGTCCCTTGTGTTGGCTGGGAAGGCTTGCGGTCTCTACCGGGACTTCTGTTTTCACTGGCAGCCTTGGGAGAATTCGGTCGGCTGTTTCTATCTCTTCCGGGTGAAGAGCTTTGATGACGTCTCGTCTCTTGAGTGTCACCAGACAGATCAAACAAACGTTCAGCTATGGCATAGGCTGACGTGAGGTCTTGAACTTTCTGCTCATACAACTTAGTCCTTGCCCACGGCTTCAGCCCTTAGACAAAACTGAAGATTTTGTCTTTCTCGGTCATATCTGATATATCCAGCATCAGCCCAGCGAATTGCTTCACATACTCCCGAATGGCTCCAGTGTGTTTTACTTCCCACAATTTCCGACGAGCCAAAATTTCAACATTCTCGGGGAAAAATTGCGAGCGGAGTTCTCTCTTCAAACTGTCCCAAGTATCTATTGTGCAACGCCCTTCCTGAATGTCCACATACCGGGACCTCCACCACAACTTTTCATCTTCAGATAGACGCATGGTCGCCAATGTCACTTTGGCTTCTTCCGTATTGGTGTTCGTGGCTTTGAAGTATTGCTCAATGTCGAAGATAAAGTTTTCCAGTGCCCTTGCATCTCTTGCCCCACAGAAGGGCTTGGGTTCTGGGATCTTTATCTTGCCAACTGTAACTGCTCCTCCAGCTGGAGCTTGAGTTGCCAATGCTCGCATTGTGAGGTTCACCTTCGTGTTCACCTCTGCGATTTCATTTCTAACGACATCCAGGATGGCTCGAAAATCCTCTGTCATGCCGTTTATCATTTCCATTATATCTTTCTGGGAGTTATCTAGTTCAATAACTCGTTCTTCAATTTGGGCAGCAGCGCCCGCCGAACTGTCCCCACGATCGTAGGTGACATTTCCAATTCTCATAACTCGTGACTCTAGAGTATCGACTCTAGCTAACAAATCTCGTATAGGTAATCCGTCTAGACGACCGGACACCGCATCGATGGCATCGGCTTTCTTGGCGACTTCCTCAAGTCGCTCCTCAAGAAATCGGATGGAATCAGGAACTTCCATCAGGTGGAGCATCCGCTCTTCGATCCCCACCAATCGTTCTTCATGGGTCTTACCCGTTCGGTTTACAGTCGACATCTTTCTGTCTTAACTGTCACTCAGCCAACTTAGGCTCTGATACCACTTGTCACAATCGTAGCGTTTCAACCTTGAGACGGACGATTGTGCGGCACTTGTTCTAACTCGATGAACAAGTCAGCCGATCAAAATCCGAAAGTTGCGGGTAACGTCGACGTATGTCGTAACCTTCCTTCGCGTTCTTGGGAAATTTTATTTATAAAACGCAGGAAAGAAAGAAATACATTGAAATAGACGTTACAATAAGCATTAAAGACTGTCAGTTGCAAGGAAAAAGGGTTGCTTGCAAAGAGTACAACTAATGCTTGGGCGGGGATTCAACTGGTGTGCCTCCCCTATAGTACATTTTGAACATTTTCAGCTCTGGTAGGCTTGCATATGAAAATGCCGAAACGTCACACTCAAGCTTTATGACTACAAACGAAATGCAAATGCCTAAACTAAGTATGGTGCTTCAAGATAAGATAAGTGGGAGCTAATCGGAGCATATAACCAAAGGTAAACACACTTTGGAAAAATATGTCCGTGACACCAAGCCCCCCCCTTCATTTTCTTCTTTCTTTTTCTCCTTCCGTGTGCCCTAGCCGCCGCCGGCCTTCCATCAATTTTTCTTCCTCTTTCTTTTCCGTTCAACCTCACGCCGACCGCCTAGTCCAACGCATCCCGAATTGCCAAGCATCCTTGCATTCTTGTCGTGTTCTTCGTCTGCCGATAGGGGGGTGTCCGCCGCAACGCTTCGCCAGTCAACCACCGGTGCGCTGTCGCATCCTTCATCTGCTACCCGAGAAGCAGCCGTCGTCGGATGCCTGTCGTGAATCTGAGTCAAACCCTAGTCGAAGTCGCAAGATTCGAGCCGCGCACGTTTCTCCCGTCCGACCGCATTCCTCTTCTCGCCGGCGAAACCGTGGGCGCATACGTCTGTGAAGCCGCCGCGCCTTCGTTCGGCTTCGTCCGCGCCGGTCTTCCTCGTGAAGCCAACCGCCGCGTGACTCCCTTCCTTCCAACAGCGAGCTTCAAGCTGGCCTATGCTCCAATCTTCTTCACAACCTTATTTCGTTTAGTCCGTGCTCCGCTGCCTCTGTTCCGTCGCAAACCGACAAGGTGTTGTGGGTAAAATTTTAAGTTGTGGGTTCGTAGTTGCTTTGTATTAATTCAAGTATTATTGTTGGGTTATAAGGTTTTGCCTTTGTAAATACCTTGAGATGTGATGGTTGTTTAATGGGTTGCTTTGACGTTTGTTCTTGAAGGCAATATTGGTGATGTGAAGTTAGGGACCTTGAATTTTGCCATAAGCTTCGTTGGAGTTCATTTCTCCACTTCTTGGGTAAGTTGTGAGATTTACATATGGGTGATTTGAATGGATGAAACTGATTAGAAGGATGTTGATTTTTTTTTGTTTGGTTATGTTTAGGAATATTTATTGGAATTTGTTCGATTGGAGAAATTGCATAAGAGTGAGGTAAGGGACTTCCTACTGGACTCACTTATAACCTTGAGATGTGTTGGGCTGCATAATTATATTGGAATTGAGTAGAAATAATGGATATGCTACATGTGTTTGACTGTGGACTGGATGTTTAGTTAAGATTATATTTCGACGAGGATATAAATTTTTGTATGGATTTATGTGGTTTTGGTGTCAATTGTATGTGGTGACTGACTGGCTATGTAAATATGCACATATGGTTGCTGAATGACTGAAAACAGTAAATGTATTTTTATAGGGGATGGGTTGAAACTGACGGATGGTTGTTTAGGTTGAGTGTAGGATACACTGTTGTGGTTGCGTTCTTATGACGGAGGGGACTAATTAGTCATACCCTTGTATTTGGAGGAGAATGTTATGAGTATTTAGTTCGTTGACTGATAGACTGATATGTTTTGACTGATCTTAGGCTAAATTGGAAAATAAATGGTTGTTGGAGGTTAAGTGGAAAGTACGTGATGAGGACGTTTGACTGGGTTGTAAATGACTGTTAAGATGTATAGAAGGGACTGAGGGGTAAATTATTGGTTTCCTAGTGGTTGTTACCTTGCGGGTGCCTTACAGGATTATCACCCTTTTGTGTATCCTTCGGGAGTACTAGACTGATATGTGCATCTTTCTGGAGCACTAGACTGATATGTGCATCCTTCGGGAGCACTAGACTGATATGTGCATCCTTCGGGAGTACTAGACTGATATGTGTTTCTGCAGAACACTAGACTGATTTATGCGTCCCTTGGACGTTAGACTGATTATGTGCATCCTACGGGATCACAAAACTGTGACTGTGTAGGGTACTCCATAGGAAGCTAATAATTTATTTTTCCCCTAACGGGACCAGTAGTGGGTCTCTTACTGAGTATGTTATACTCACCCTTTTATATGTTTAACTTTTCAGGCAAAGGTAATACGAGGGGCAGACCGACGAGGGACAAGAAGGAATCGCGATTTGCCGTAGAGGACTGTCTTTTAACTGCTTCCGCAGACTGTTTTATAAATATTTTGTTGAACTAATTTTACAAATAGCTAATTTTTTTTGTAAACAGTACTTTGAAATTTTTATTTTGAAATAGAGCCCGATTAAAGTTTTTTTTTTCTTCGATTTCTCATGGTTTCAACTAAAGCTTACTATGTCTCTTGTCAACAAACGGTTTTTGGGTAAACGTAACGACTTAGACAAGGTCTGAAATGTCTGGGTCGTCACACAATTACCACAAATAAACCATGTGAGAAAATAAACCTAAGGGGTTGGATAGAGGGCAGAGCAGGGATGGAGACACAGTTAGGCTAATATTGAAAATGCAATTGCTTGTCTGTTTTGTGCTTGGACATGTGTGTAGAACATAATTGCAATAAGTCACCAAGTCAGTTCATTGCGCGTAATGCACTCACCGTAACTCTCTGTATAGCATGCTTCATTTATAGGACATGAGTTATGGGTCATAATAATAGCATGTAAGATGCTCACTATGTGCCTCTTCATCGTGTGATGCTTAAGTCCTCATTGAGTATAAGTTTTCTTACTGCTTGCCCAAGTGCAAGTGAAACAGTAGGTTTACATGGGTGATCCAGGGTCGAACACAGGAAATTGTTTACAGACGTTAGTTCTAGGATCCCCTTATTATTTAGGCCAATTGAAAGAACTAAAGAATAACAAATGTAAGAATTGCTAATTACACAGCGAGAGTCTGTAAGTCGAGGCTCAAAAGATGGTGCAATGATGCAAACTAACTTGTCTCCAAGGAATGAATGGTGGGATGTCCATGTATTATCATGCAACTAGATAGTGTGATAAGCTTAATGTGACGTAACTCACTAAACCATATTTATGATTAAGGCATATGCTTATCTCGAAGTCATTATATGCCACAGTTGACTAAGTACGACTTTTGTGAGTTATATCTATAAAGATTTACTTATAACCCATATAGGCTTTCGCGATTAAGGATTGCTACTTCTCAGTACCATTGTCCAAACTTGCTCTCCTTTCAGGATGCAAATGTGAGGAATAACCTCGCAGGAGTGACAAAAATCTTCCTCGCTCAGTTAATTAGGTTCTAACTACTGTTCCTTTCAAATAGTTGGCAACTAACGCTGACCCGATGATGTAATTAGCTCAACTAACACGATATAGCTTATAAGCAATTCTTCTTATCAAGAACTTATCATCTACCTAAACAACAACGAACACACTAAGAGATGGAAAGTATAGAGATGTTGGATTGAGATGTTATGTGTGTTTAAAGAAATATGAAAAATGTAGGTCGTAGGCCAATATACAATATGTACAACACACAATATAAAGAATGTAAACTTAAATGGGGGACAAGGACATAGAACAATGTTACAGATTAGGAGATCGAAAGAAATAACCTTATTTTTTTCTATCCCCGTTACAAGCTCTCTAAATAGACCCATGTAGGCCTCTAATGGTCTATTCAGACTTCTCACTAGCCTATTCGAGCCTTCTCTTCGTGAGGACAAAATGCTTGTATAGGCTGATTTTCGGTGGGAAATTTCTATTTCTCTGAGTGTGTCAGGGCTGACATCTGGCCTAATGAAGTCACATCACCCCAACTACCATCGTTGTCTTCTAGTGAACTTTTCTCACGTGATGACATGTTTCCTCTTGCTAGGGTTGTTAACTGCCAAGTGAGTTTTTATTGCGTGGCCTCTGCACAAGATGTTCTCTGTGGTTTGCTCCATTCTTTTTTCCCACTTATTCTGCAAGGTATGACACTTATGTAAGCTGTTATTTCTAAATATTTATGAATTCACAACATGACTCACGCGTTCTGATCATTTTCTTATGTGCTTTGACCTCATTACTCCAATAAAAAGGGCTATAATAACAGACATTTATGTGCATTATCACATTCCTCTTTAAAGACCCACCTTTCCCTTTTTGTGTTTTGATACTTCTCAAAACACGAGCAAGTTTTATTCGTTATTTAGAGTTGACTCTCATTGCATACTACTTGCTATGAAAGTATTTCTAAGTTCAAAATGCGGCAAGCTTAATACTCAAAATACCCTTGTTCATTCCCCACAGTAAATCTTATTTTCAACTTCAGAAATGGCTAAAAAATTTGAAAGCTTTTGAATCCTTTTGTTTGGCAACAGAATGCTTTTTATTATATTTACATTAGATATAGCGTTGAGTGAAAAATCATCGGTACTCTATGAGTCGTTTCTCTGCTCAACTGTAACTCTTACTCCCTCTTATTACTCAACCCTTTAAAAAAAATTACTTTTGAAGCTTTGCCTCTTCAGTTTTGCAATAGGAGGCAACAAAGAAGTTATTTTAAATGAATCAAAAAACACTAGCTTTTTTAAGGTTTTTCACTTTTGGCTTAGTCTTAACTTTTGTTAAAACGCCTTACTTTTGCGAGTCTTATGTGGTTTTTTCAAAAAGTTTTCAAAATTTTATCACGGATCTCGCACACCCCCAAATTTAGAGGTTAGCAAAGGCTTCATTACTAAAGGTGAATGATAGGATTAGTCTCAGAAATGTTCTACAAGAGTGGTTTGAGGTAAAGCTTGCACTCCTAATAAACTATAGAAATATTTTCTAAGTAATGTTCCTTAACAAGTTAAACACATAAATAATAAGTGAAACTCTATTTCGCATATTTTATTTCATTAAAGTGTCATTGAATCACAAAGGATAATTAGAATGCTACAAAGTGGGCAGTAAGGCTTGCGACAAGAAAGATTAAACGCATAAAGAGTATATCCTATGTTGTGACTCGGATTGTAAAAGAAATAAATAAAAAGAAATAAAGATTACATAAGGTATAATTATAACTTTAAGGTGGGTGGAAGTAGGTGCTTTATAGCTTGTGGTTGGTTTGGATTAGAGGAGAGGAGATTGGCGATGTAGAGTTGTGGGGAGTTAGAGTCTAATTTGCTTAAGGGGAGTTAACTTTGGAAGCAAAGGCTAGGTGAGCAGACCTTCTTCTTCTTCGTTGGATCTCACGTCGAGGTGTCATTGGAGTCATGAGCCCTATGGGGTTCTCCTCTCTTCGACTCTAAGGCTTCCTTCTCTTCTCGAACGTGTTTGCTCCACTTTCCTTTTCACCCCCATTTGCTTGTACTTGCAAGTGATTCCTTAATAATAACTCTCTTTTCCCCCTTGAGATTGCGTACTTCCTCCCCCTACAGCAGCTCTTCACCGCTTCTTTCTCGAACTCCTCAAACGGCTTCTTCTCCATCTTCTTCACTTTCGTTCCTTCTTTCAAGGGTCCGAGTTTTTCTTGTTTAGCCTTTTCGTGAACCCTTGTGTCCAACCCTATAGATTCAACAGCAGGAGAGGGAGTCCTTTCCAGTGGAAAATTTCTTCCATCCTTCTCAACATTTTGTTACACCTCTTCTTTCTTATTGTTACTTTTTCTTTTATTCATGTCCATCTTCCCACCTTCCTTTGCTTCTTCCCTGACTTTTTCTTTTATTCCCATGATTTCTACCTTGGCCTTCTCCATCTTCTCTCGCTTCCTTTGTCCTTTGTAAACTTATAACATATTGAATCGAGAAGGTGGATCACTTAGTACTCAGAATATGGTGGTCTTATGAGGGATTTTGTACGGGAAGTATTTCTTGATGAAAGATAATAGGAATATGGTGGTCTTATGAAGAAGAATTTTTGGAATGCCAGTACTTTGAAAGTTATAATAATTTGTGGATTTGTGACTTGTTGTGTTTGGCTAACTGCTGAAACTTAGAGTTTACAAAAGTTTAAATAATCATTCTTAACTAGGGTTAAAAGATGTGGTTACCATGCGGTTAAGGTCTTGTCAAATTAAATGTGGCATGATAAACCTGACAGATTACTCTTGGCTCGAGGTATGGGGCATTCATTTATTCTTGGAAGTTTAAGAACTCTAAGATTTGACCAGACGATTCGTACTTCCTAAGAATCCTAATGCATCCATTGAGATTTCTCTAGGTCATCATCCGAAAGATACATTGATCTTCGGGTTGGTTCAAGCAATCACATATTACTCTGGTACCTTGAACCTCTTCGTGCAATTGGTTAATCGCATGATTCACCACAATCAAATGCTTTGTCCAAACTCAAAGTAAGACTCTACTCTAACATCTATAAATCAATTCCCTGACAACGGAGCCAAAAACTTGCTTGTCTATTTTGTGCTTGGACTTAATAGTTTCGTGTGTGCATAGCACAATTGCAATATGTCACCAAGTGAGATCATTACGCGTAATGCGCTTACCGTAACTCTCTGTATAGCATGCTTCAACTCTAGGCGATGAGTCATGGGTCATAATCATAGCATGTAAGATGCTCACTATGCACCTCTTCATCCCGTGATGCTTAAGTCCTCATTGAGTACAAGTTTTCCTACTGCTTGTCCAAGTGCAAGTGAAATAGTAGGTTTACCTGGGTGATCCAGGATCGAACTAAGGGATATGTTTACAAACGTTAGTTCTAGGATCCACTTATCATTTAGGCGAATTGAAAGAGTTAAAGAATAAAAAATTTAATAATTGCTAATTATACAGCGAGAGTCTATAAGTCGAGGCACAAAAGAAGGTGTAATGATGCAAACTAACTTGTCTCCAAGGAATAAATGAAGACATGTCCATGTATTATTGTGCAACTAGATAGTGTGATAAGCTTAATGCGAAGTAACTCACTAAACCATATTTATGATTAAGGCATGCTTCTCTCGAAGTCACTATATGCCACACATGGTCGCTTTTGGAGATCCATACGACTAAGTACAACTTTGTGAGTTATATCTAGAAATATTTTCTTATAACCCATATAGGCTTTCGCGATTAAGGATTGCTACTTCTCAGTACCATTGTCCACACTTGTTCTCCTTTTGGTATGCAAATGTTAGGAATAACCTCGCGATGAGATATGAAAATCTTCCTCGCTCACATTAATTAGGTTCTAGCTACTTTCCCTTTCAAGTAGTTGGCAACTAACATTGGCCCGATGATGCAATTAGCTTAACTAACACAATATAACTTATAAGCAATTCTTCTTATCAAGAACTTATCATCTACCCAAACTGCAACGGACACACTAACAGATGGAAAGTTTAGAGATGTTGGATTGAGATGTTATGTGTGTTTAAAAAAATATAAAGAATGTAGGTCGTAGGCCAATATACAATATGTACAACACCTAATATAAAGAATGTAAACTTAAATGGGGGACAAGGGCATGGAACAATGTTATAGGTTAGGAGACTGAAAGGAATAGCCTTCTTCTTTTCTATCTCCATTACAAGCTCTCTAAACAGACCCATGCAGACCTCTAATGGTTCATTCAGACCTCTCATTGGACTATTCCGGCCTCCTTCTCTTGGTGAGAACGAAGAGTACTTGTATAGGCTGCTTTTCAATGGGAAACTTCTATTCCTCTGAGTGTGTCAGCGTTGATATCTGGCCCTGTGAAGTCACATCCCCCCAACTACCATCCTTGTCTTCTAATGAGCTTTTCTCACGTGATGACATGTTTCCTCACCTTGGTTGTTAACTGTCAAGCGAGTTTCCTTCGCCTGGCCTCTGCGCGAGATGTTATATGTGATTTGCTCATTTCTTCTTTTCCCACTTATCCGACATTTAGACATGGTAATCGCATAAAACGGGTATGACACTTATGTAAGCTGTATATTTAAATATTCATGAATTTACAACATGAGTCACGCGTTCTGATCATCTTCTTATGCATTTTGACCTCATTATTCCAATAAAAAGGACTATAATAATTGATATTTTTTGCGTTATCAGCAATAGGTCGAGTAATTACCTTTTGTATGACAATGGAAGCCTTCTATCAACTGTTTCATTAGATGAATCACTTAAAAGAACACTATCAAGAAAAACGTGATCATCATTGTCATCTGACTTAATACTTATGTGCTACAGAATCAACAAGAAAAGTGTAGAGCAATAAAACCTCCATCGCTAAAACAAAGTTTATACAAACAAGATTAAAACTCTATTTAATACAATTGAATAATATTTTAATAAGAGAGACGTCGTAGAGTTGCAAATTTATAAGCAATCATTACGAAATGCTGCACAACAATTGTGTATCTAAATACAATGAGACATATGAAGAAGCAAAATACAAAGATTTCCCATCAACATATTAAACCACAAACTATTAAAATCACAACTATCCTCAACATCCTCATTTCGATTTTTAAAAAAAATATCTTGCTCCTTCCAAGCCTAATGGCTTAACATAATGCTTTTTTTTTTAAACAGAAACAAGCCTCCTTATTAAAGATAATAAATGAGACTAAAGCTCAAAGTACAAGGGCATTATACTAAGAGCAAAAGAAACTAAGAGAAAATACAGACTAAGACTAAAACAAACACTACACTCAGGCAACGTAAATACTCAGGCAACCTAAAAACGAACCTAAACAGAAAAATAACGATTTAAACATAGCCACTTAAAGACAATACAACGACAGAAAGCTAAAAATGAAGCAGAACTTAATCGCTATCTCAAAAGATCCCACTCGAATCTAAAATCTTGAACACCAAAATCTGTAAGATGAAAGGAGAAAGAGAACCCCAAGAAGATGCATACAGCTATTATTTTACTAATGTAAAGATTTCAAGATCCCAAAAAATTATTTTCATTGTCCTTGGGCAAAAATTATTGTTTGATCTATTTTACCATATGGGATAAACAAGACAAAAAACCATTGAAAGGGAAAAAATATTAAGTACTTTCATATAAAAGAAATATGTGTGATTAATGAAACCACTAATTAATAAAGATGCTTATATCAATCAATAAAAGGAAATACTATAAACTATTGTTAAATGATATATTGTCTCGATTGATTTAGTATACCATCTGACTTTCTTTTGTGCAACCATATTGCTATAAATCCATACAAACACATTCTAAATTCATTTTTTATCGGCCATTCAAAAAGATTTAGAGGTTGGGAGGACTATATTTAAGAAGCAGAATATCATTCCTACCCTTCAGGCGCCACCCATATCAATTTGATACAGTTTGTAGCAATGCACCGTCCTCAGTGTTTTTCCTCTAATATTTGGAAGTTCTACCTTCAGCACTGATGGTTATGACCTCATATACCAGTAATTTCAAATTGTCACCCCTCTCTAACTAGTCATCAATAGGAAACTCCTAATATCTCTCTTTTTGCAAGCCATTTTTCTAATTTTTGCCTAAGTTTATATGTTTATCAGCATAAGTTTGGCATAATCACACTCAAAGCAAAAAAACTATAAGAATGTTTAGAACCAAACAACATTGCCCATTAGTTTCCTCTAAAAATTATACAAATAAAATTGAAAAAATACCTCCAAAAAACGAATGTGAAAAACAGGGCACTTATCTGGATCTTTTGCTAGGGAAAGAAGCTTTTGATGTAACAAAAAACATCTACCACATTCTCTATGTTGACATCAAATTCGTAACTGACAAAATTATTATAAAAAACCAAGAAGTTAAGCAAAGATGAACACAACTTATCAAAACCCATCTGTATTTTACAACAACAAACCAACAACCCTCTGAAAAAAGTGCAATGAAAAAAGGAAAAAGAGAGAACGATCTGGGTTATTTAAGCGAGAGAGAAATTTACAGATATCGATTATAAGAGCGGTGATTTTTTTACCCTGAAATTCGATTCTTGAAGAAGTAGAAACAACAAATCGTCACTAATCTCGTCGTCACCAAAAAGCACTACGCCACCGTGAAGGCTAAGAATTCCATTCTCAAAGCTCAAGCTGATGAACTCTCTCATTTTTGCAAATCTAAGAGAAGAGGAAGAAAAAGAAGGGAAAAAGAAGAAAAGACAGGGAGATAAAAGAAGAAGAAGAAATCGGTGAACAGTACCTTGTTCTTCCTTGGGTGAGAGAAAAGCGTTGACACGAAGATAGTGCTATCGAAAATTTGGGAGGAGATGTTCGTTGTCCCACATTGGGAAATTTGGGAAAGTTACGAACAGATGGAGCATTTGTTAAGTTTATGAAAATTTTGGAAAAATTGCGTGGGAAAAAAAGGGAAATTTAATTTGAGGATATTGATGGAGAAATAAAAGAAAATTTTGGGGATAAACTTTTTTTAGATAAAAGGATAATAATTATTTAAAAATGGATAATTCTTGACATTTAAAAAATGTCAAATAAATGAAACTATACTTAACGCTTTCAATCGGTCTAAGTATTGAAAAAAAATTGAAAATTTATACATTTTTCCACTTTTTTATTATTCTTGGCTGTTTTTCATTTTACTTGACAATTTTTATTACTGTCAAGTATATCAAAACTGCAGGCATCAAGTAATGTTGTTTTTGTAGTATTGTTCATTTCTGCACATGAACGATTCAGGATCCCATCGTTTATACTAAATACAAAGTAGACTACATCCATAGTGTCCCTAATTGATGTTATAATTAACGTAAAAGAGACTATATCATGGTTCTAGTCTTATGTAAACTCTTTACATACTCTTTACATAAGATGTTTCCACTTTCATTTCTCCACCTGAACGATTAAGGATCATATCTTACTTTTATACTAATTATAAAGCAAATTGCATCCATAGTGTCCCCATAATAAGGTGACCAACTTTATTCATATATTATAGACCGTTTAGGTTATATACTCGAACTTGATCTATGTTTCTTTCCATGTCTTTTTCTGTAATTTTTTTTTTCAAACTGTTATTTGGTTCAAAATCGTGTACCAAATATAAAAAATTTATTTGTTTTCAAATTATTATTTGGTTGTTCCAAATATAAAAGATCGAAAAAAAAATCGTTTAGATTTGGCTAGTGTATCAAAATAACCAAATCCAAACAATCATGTACAAATAACCAAATCCAAAGAATCTTGAGAAAAAATCTTTGATATTTTGTTGTCCAAAATTAAACGATTAAATCTAAATGATCGTGTGCCAAAAAATTATGAAAAAAAATCGTTTAGATTTGGCCCCAAATTTAAACGATCAAATCTAGACAATTGTGTACAAAAATTCTTGAAAAAAAATCGTTTAGATTTGGCTCCAAATCTAAACGATGAAATCTAAATAATGGTGTATGAAAGAATAGTCAAATCTAAATGATTACTTTCGAAATAGATTACGTGCGCAGGATGCCAATTAATCGTGGAGTATATTTTGTATTTGCCATTGTGGGTTTGTGGGTTTGTGGGTTTGTGGGCTTTTTCTATTTTTGAAATTCTTCTATACGGTGTAAATATTTTGCCACTTTGTTATATTTTTTTTAAAAAAAAACCCTTATATATAATTATATTTAATAATTTTTAAATATTGAATTAAAATTAACAACTGTATTTTATTTATTTTGAAAATTTATCTTTTGTGAAGTGTTTGAGAAATTAATTTAAAACCCATCATTAAAAAAAATAATGACATTAAATAAAACTGAAAATACTACAAGTTCAAAATGGTAAGATTAGGGTTGGCTTAGCTAGGATGGGGTGACCCTCTGGTAAGATTCAGCTCAGATAACCTTTAAGTAGAATCTAACAAAATGGAAACTGGAACTTCTAACTTCATGATTGATGTACCTATTCTAATTCTCCCCAAGATCTTCACCACACATCTTCACAACATGTTTAAACATCCTACTTGCCCTCTCCTAACAAATAATAACTACAATAAGCAATCTTTACAAATGTATCAAAATGAAATAACTTATTAATAAATATACCAAAAATTTTACATTCTATATGTGATAAATCACCATTTCGTTAGAACTAAAATTTTAAAAAGTTTATAATTTTATTAACATATGTTTGAAATAACTGACTTGAGCAATGTTTTTGAAATCTAGAAATTAAATAAAAGTTAAAGTTTGGATTTTGTTGGAGAGTTGTGTTGTTGGCTCTATATTGTTTGTGATTCTTGTAATATCTGAAGCAAGATCTTAACAACCACTCTTGATATTATGAGGTTATTTTGTATAATATTTTGAAATATTTGACTAATATTTTCATGGGAAATTTTTATAAATAGAAGAATAAATTAAAATATTTAAAAGATATAGCAAAATTTTGGATTCTATCAATGATAGAAACTAATATACTTTTATCATTGTCTATCAATGTCAATAGTAGAATCATATCAATGTCTATTATTGATAGAATCTGAATATTTTGCTATATGTTGTAAACATTTTGATAATTCTCCTATTTTCATTGGATATTTTCCTCTATTGAAGTAGGAGCCTATTTTCCTATTGACCTTTCTATTCCAAATAGGAGCCTATTTTCCTTCTTGGAGTCAAGTATTTAAGATGAATTATTAAGTCCTTTTTGGGGTTGCGACATAAGATTATTGAGCAACATAATGATTGTAATATGACTGATTTAATTAATAACACTTGTTGAGATTTAACAAACTTACCAAGTGCATGTGATTTGCAAGTGATTTCATGCATGCAAGACACCTAGCTCATTAATAGTTAATGGAATGTCAAATGTTGAGAAAATAAAAGGAATCTCATTACATGCATTCTTGCATGTAGTTCGCTTTATAAAATGGTTTATTGTAAATGGGAGAAAAAAAAACTCTTGGATTCTTTTTTGATGAGATTTGATTTTGCAATTAGAAATTGCAAAATAAGCCAAAAACTCTTTTCTCCACAAAAAATCTCCAAGCTAAGTTCCTCCTTAAAAGTCCATCTCTCTCCCTAATTCCTTCACCAGACATGTTCCACAATCCGATTCTAAGTCTGGAAAATAGTGGATCAACACTAGTGGTAGTTCCGACTTCAAGTTCGTAAGGAGATTGCAAAGAGTTCATGATGAGATCACGAGGAGTTCGTGAGGAGATTACAAGGAAAGAAAAGCATCAAAGGTGATTTTTCTTTTAACCCTATCTTTGATTCAATTAAAGTTGTAATGCATGTTAATTATTAAAGTGTTTAGTTGTAGTTAGAGTAAAGTTTGATTCTTATTCCGCTGCGCATGCTCCCGTTTTCTATCATGTGGTATCAGAGCATGCTTAGTTTTACTCAATTGCATATGGTGGGTTTTTCAATTTATTAGATAAATTGTGTGTTGAACTAAATTAGCTATATTATGGTTTTGGCAAAATAAATTAAGCTTGTCATTTGTAATAATTATTGTAATTAGCTTGGTTTATGTCTTAATTTATTATTGTAAAGGGTCTGTAATTTTTATAGTCATTAGAGTCAAAATTAGGATGTAATTTCATCAATCGGGTGAGAGGAAACCTGAAAATTTGAAGAAAAGAAGAGGACAGACCTGGAAACCTATACAAACCCGAGAACCCGGACCAAATCCAAACCAAAACTCGCTTTGCAACCCGCCTTTCCAGCACGCTCAGAATCTACCACATGGCGCAACGTCGCATGCCCACATGTCCACCCGACTTCTGTTCTTTTGACTCGTGTATCCGTGCGCCTAACTCAGATCTCATCCAGCCTTCGTCCGCACTACTTGCGTCATGCGTCTGGTCTTTCTATGCCCGGTTCTCGCTTTGTGATCTTGTTTGATCCATCTGGCTGACCCGCATGTTTGACTGATGGTTTTGAGCCGGTTCACTCCTTGGGCCGATTCAAGGTAGTTTTGGTGGTTTTCCAGCTGGTTCGAGTTGTTCGAAAGCTCTAATGTACTTCACCAAATTATTAATGTAATAATTTAGTTCTTAGCTTAATTTATGAGCCAAAACCAGTCCATTTTAGGGTGTTTAATTAATTATACATGTGATGTATGTTTTAATTATTCTTTTAAATTGTATGCGCATAAAGTATGTCATATATAGGTTAACATGTTCAAAATTGTGTTATAATTGTTATAATGTATAGTATGCATGTTGATTGATTAATATGAAAATCAATTAACTAAATTAATTTTGATTAAATGTGATAAATTAATTAATTATTGATTTATTTAACTTAATTAAATATGATTTAATTAAAAGTTAAATAAATTGAAATCCATATTATTTAATTTTTATATATAATGGTTATATATTGTTTGACGTTGTTTGTTTGTTATAGTTTATTCTAGTTCTTTTTTAATGTCATAAAATGAATTAAGACTTTTAAAATCTATAACAAAGATAACTTACATGCTCATATAGGTTAAACATATCTACCTCTTTTGTAGAATTTGGTCAATATCTTGTAAAACTGGTGACAAGAGGCTCATCTAATTAGATCTTGTCAACAAGTCAGATAAGATGACTAAGGTTGGAGGTTCTTAATTTGATGATTTACGGAACACCTTCTACCTTGAGATTGTAATCATTTCTTGAGTCTAGTTAACCTAGTGTTATGAGCATGTGTAAGAGATGTGAGGTAATAAAACTGGTTTATGATCTGGACATCGTAGGTTAAAATTTGGTATAATGTTTATGCTCAGATGTTTCACCTAGACTTAGGATTTGTTTAAGTTAGCCTAAATATAATCCTAAAGTACACCAATACCCTTAAAACCTTTACAGAACACTTCAGCTAGAGAGAAGTAGTGTACTTTTAACTCTAGCGTCCCTAAGAGTTCACACTGTAAGGTCTATGCAACGGTTTAGGCCATGCATAGGAGTGGACTCCCTTCGGAGAGTGTTTGCATGGATTAATATCAATGTGAATAGGGGAAACAGTTTAAAGTAAGTGGGTGAGGGATATGTGACAACACATCCCACAATCTCTTCCATTGGGTCGCACAGTGAGTTCCTATAATGCGCCTACTTGTCTACCCTAGATCAACGTTTCCTTCGGAGGGCTGTACTATAGGATTCGGGACACCGTTAACTCCATATATGGATAGAGTCTCTTTGATCAGTTTTCACGTTGATTTTCCACTTTTGGGAGGATAATGATTCTTATATCTGATATTCGAAAATGGAGGGTTACACTTACAAGAATTACTAAGTTGTTAGTATATTCTCAATCAAAAAAGCGATAACTAAATGCTATAAGAATATGAGATATTCAGGAGTTAGCATCTAGTCAAGATTGTCTTGGTTCAAAGGAGGAAGAATCAACTACCCTTCTGTAGAGGTTATTCTAAACCTTTGAAATATCGTTGCAAAATTTTATAATGATGGGTACATTATTAGTATTTGTTAAACTAGATTGGCTTCGTTAGTGATTGTACTTTCTAAATCAATATGTTTATCTTTTTAGCATGAATAGCTCTATAATTCAATTTTATCTTCTGAGAAACTTAACGGAGACAATTATGCGACATGGAAATCTCAATTGAACACAATACTAGTAATTGATTATATATGATTTGTCTTAACTGAGGAATGTCCTCAAACGCAACTTCAAATGCTAACCGAACTCTTTGGAAAGCATATGAGCTTGGGTCAGAGCTAATGGAAAAACTTGTATCTATATTCTTGCCAGCATGGCTGATGTTTTGGCAAAGAAACATGAGTCCTTAGCCACTGCTAAAGAAATTATGGACTCATTGAGGGAAATGCTTGGGCAATCGTCATACTCCCTAAGACATGAGGCAATTAAACACATTTACACAAAGCGAATGAAGGAAGGGGTCTCTGTTAGAGAACATGTCCTAGATATGATGATGCACTTCAACATCGCTTATGTGAACGGTGGACCCATCGATGAGGCTAATCAGGTTAGCTTTATCTTACAATCTCTTTCGAAGAGTTTCATACTATTTCAGATAAATGCGTCAGTACATAAGATAGAGTTCAACCTAACTACTCTTCTTAATCACTACTACAAAACTGACAATACTTGACGCCTCTAGTTTTGATATTCTTGATAGTTTTAATAAAAATTGTCAAGTAGAAAAAAAAAACGTCAAGAATAATCAAAAGTGAAAAAATACATATTTTTTATTTTTTTATTTTCAATACTTGACAGATTAAAAGCATCAAAATTAATTTTAATTACTTGACATTTTTTAGATGTCAAGTAATATGTTTTTTCTCCATTTTCTAAAAACAAAATTTTCCCTCATCTTTTTTCCATTTTTCTCCAATTTCTAAAATTAAAAATTTCCCTCTTTTTTCTCCAAAATTTCTCCAAATTCAAAAAAAGCCATAGTTTTTCCCCCAAATTTTCCTTATCCTTTCTCCCCATCCACGATTTCTTCGTGGTTCTTCCACGATTTCTTCTCCTCTTTGCACGAATATCCCACCACACCCTTCCCCCAATTGAATCTACGCTCTTTACTTTGCCGCTGCCCTTAGAACATTTCTCCCACGCCCTAGTCTGCAAAATCATAAGGTAACTTCATAATTTGATTCACTCCACTCTCTCACTTCTCTACCACCCAATTCTTCTACTCCATTTTATGTATAACATCAGCAAAAACCTGTCCATTTCACTCCGTTGTGGTATCTTAACTCTTATTGTTGCCTCAAACTAGTAATTTGCAGCACAGTTCGTCTTTTTTCAACCTGATCGAGAGCTCGATGTTTTCGGATGCAAGTGAATTCGTCTGGAAATTCAAGTTTATTTACGACTGAACCCTACACTATCGATTTAACTGGTTTGTCTTCTAATTCCATAGTTGCTTTAGCGCTGGTTTTTTCTGCGTGTCAATACTCCTCTTGCATTGATGTAGCTTGTTTTTGCTTCGTTTATTCCATTTTGGTGGACACAATATTAGTTTCAAGCTCGTTCTACAAATGTTTTCTGAGTAATCGATGTAAATAGTTACTGATATTTTCCCCCGTTTGTCTAACAGAAATCGAGTAGTCCGCCGCTGCAAGATGCACATAAAGCAGGTGATTAATACTGGATCCGTCGTGCGTCATTTTGTCTAACATTATTATCGTATCGTTATATTTTTGGCCCACTATACATGGAAATGACTGTTGAATAAGAAATTTTTAGACCAATCACAAATTGTCACCTCATTTATTAAATTAACGATGAAAAGTGCAAATAATTGAATTTGGGACTAATTAAAATTGACATGTGCCCCAAATTAAAAATTGAAAACATAAATTGACCAATTCTAATAATGTCACATGTTTTCATCTTAACCGTTGGACCAAGTTAATTATTTTGGTTCAATTAAATATTATTTACTTGGACTAAGTTCAATTAAACCCAAAAATAAGCTTAATTGAGCCCAAAGACTAAATATAACCCAAATCCATGGGGTTGAGCCCATGGGTCTGGTCCATGAACCAACCAGACTCAAGCCCATAAAGCCCACTAGAGAACTCTATAAATAGAGGAGTTCTTTCATTTATAAGGGGTTGGAAATGTTTTACTGTAGAAGGTCTAGAGAGAATTCTTGTAAGAGTTAGAAAACTCCTGAAGTCGACCATCCTCAAAGATTGAAGCTCCTTTGAAGATACAAGCTTTCTTCTAAGACTCTAACTTCCCTCGGTTCAGTAAGCTCCTTTGAAAATACAAACTTTCTTCCAAAACTCCAACTTCAAGAACATCACGTGCTCCAACATTTCAACCAACTCGAAGAACTCCGCTTCTCCAAATCAAGCGTAGACGTTCAACAAACTTCAAGAACATCACGTGCTCCACTTCCTCCAAATCAAGCATAAGCATCAAGAGTTGAAATTTTTTACTCTAAAAGGTCTAGAGAGAATTCTTCCAAGAGCTAGAAGACTCCTTAACTCCTGAAGTCGACCATCCTTGAAGATTGAATGTAACGCCCTTGAAAAAAAAAAAAAAAAAAAAAAAGGGTTAATAATAAAATAATATTATTTTATTATTAAATATTATTATTAAATAATTATTATTATTATATAAAAAAAAAAAAAAAGAGAAAGAAATTTCTCTCTCTCTCCCCCTTCTTCTTCCCCGCGTGCAGCCCCCCCCCCTCCTCCATTTTTTCTTTTCTCTTTTCTTCTTCTCCTTCTTCCTTTTCTCCCAGCCGGCCGACCACCCAAAACAGTCCGCCCCGCACGACGCAACGCCTCCGGTAGCCGCAGCTGTCGCGCCGCGCCGTTCGCGAAGCTTCAGCACACACAGCCGCCCGCCGCCGTCCGTCCAGATCTACTCCCTTCCTCGCGCCGCCCGTTCGGTTCGCGAAGCCTTGCGCCGCATCACCGTCCGACGAACCTCACGCCGACGCCGTCTGCCTTCGTCTGCGCCGCGTCTCTGTCCGCGAATCCCCACCACAGGCAGCCGCGAAGCCAGCCGCCAGATCTGCCCTTTCTTTCGTCCGACCGGCGAAACCGTTCCCCAGCCGCACGCCGACGCCAGATCTACACGTCCCGCCGTTCCCCAGCCGCACGCCGACGCCGGATCTGCACGTTCTGCCGCCCGCTGCCCTCCACGCGCCGCCGCGACTCCACGCGCCGCCGCGACCCCACGCGCCGCCGTGACCCACGCGCCGCCGTCTCTCTCCGCCCAGCCGTGGACCTTTGGGTGATAGATTTGGGTAAGGATAAAGTGTGGGTTCCGTTGTACCTATCGTTAAATGTTAACCGTTGAGCTTAATGTGCTAAAATTTTCCAGAGGATTGAAGTGGAGTTCGATTTTCCATCGACTTGGGATTTGGTTCATTGGACTTAGTTCGATCGAAGAAGTCGCATAAGAGTGAGGTAAGGGACTTTCTACTGGACTCAATAAATGTTAATTGAATGTGTTGGCTGTATGTTTCGTGCATAAATGTTAATTGAATGTGTTGGCTGTATGTTTCGTGTTGTTGTACTGCAGAGAAATAATGATTTTGAGGTGTATGTTTGAATGTGGATTTGTGGTTGATAGTATGTTATGACTGGTTGTATATATATATGTGCAAATGTAAGGGTGCGGAAATGTCTGGATATCGTAGACGTGATTATATAATGTGTGACTTGAATGAGTAGACTGTTGTGTAAATTGAATGTCTGGTAGACGACTATGAGGAGGTATTGTGAACGGAAAAGAAATCATGGTCGTGCTATTTTAGATTGAAGTGAATGTCATGGTTGGTTTTGCTGTCGACTGATGTATTAACGTGTTGGTGACAGTCCTCGGGTTGAATTGGAACAAAAATGGTTGTTTGAGGTTAAGGGGAAAGTTCACGTGATTAGGACGTTTGATTGAGTTGTAAATTGACTGTTAAGAAGTATAGAATGGACTGAGGGGATAAATTATTAGTTTTCCTAGTGGATAGTTACCCTGCGGGTGTCCTTCGGGATTATCCCCTATATGTGCATCCTTCGGGAGCACTAGACTGATATGTGCATCCTTC
>CM046886.1:16831861-16884828 GCA_025688845.1 Cucumis hystrix | reverse complement strand
ATGTGCATCCTTCGGGAGCACTAGACTGATATGTGCATCCTTCGGGATCACTAGACTGTGACTGTGCAGGGTACACCATAGGATACTAATAATTTATTTTTCCCCAAACGGGACCAGTAGTGGGTCCCTTACTGAGTATATTAATACTCACCCCTTTTTATGTTTAACTTTTCAGGCAAAGGTAATACAAGGGGCAGACCGACGAGGGACAAGAAGGACTCGTGAATGGCCATAGAAGATTGTCCTTTAAACTGCTTCCGCTGACGATTTTTTTTATATAAACGTTTTGTTGAACTGAATTTACAAATAGTTAAAGTTTTGTAACCAGTACCTTAGAAGTTCATATTTTGAAATAGGGCCCGATTAAATGTTTTCCTTCGATTTCATATGGTTTCAATTAAAAGTTACTATGTTTTTCGTCAACAAACGGTTTTGTGTCAAATTGACGACTTAGACGGTCAGTCCGAAAAGTCTGGGTCGTCACATTGAAGCTCCTTTGAAGATACAAGCTTTCTTCCAAGACACCAACTTCAAGAACATCACGTGCTCCGCTTCCTCAAATTAAGCTTAAGCATCCAATCGAAAGAGAATCAGAGGATCAAATTCTAGAGATTGAACCACATCGCATCAAATTAACAAAAATACAACATCAACTCAAATTCAACTCCACGAATCAAATTTCTCTGGAAATCTTGTGCGAACAATGATCATCAAGTTCTCTTTTAGGTTATTATTGAAAGGTTTATTTTATTACTAGATCTGTGTCACATTCCAACCTAAAGAGTTCTTCTTCCTCGTCTGTTCAAAAATTTCAACTTACTCTAATATATCGATTTTGTTAGTTCATAACACCGAACACAATTAATGATTTCTGGTGCCAATATGGTTGTTTACGTTCACCGACGCCAATATGGCTTAAGGTTTTCGATGCCAATATGGTTGTTTACGTTCACCCATCGAAAAGTAAGAAGGTTTCTCAAACGGTGCTTTGAGAGTTCGACGCTATGCTTCTAAAGTAAGTCAAACTTCTTTTACGCTTTTAACAATTATAGTGTCTAGTCTCTTGCAATTACAAGTTTTCCAGTTATTGACGGCGTTAGTTTGTTGAATGTCTTGATTGAGGATACTATTTGTTAATGGCAGAGTTGTACTAGCACAAATTTGAAGTTAAGCCGCATTTTTAACATTGAATTTAGCCTTCAATTTTAGCTTAGAAATAGACGGTTTTTGTTTCTTTCTGTGTTTCTATCAAGTAGATTTTGTTATATAGTCTCATCATTTTCATGATTATTTTCATGATTCAATTCATAAAACCGAACACAATGTTGCAGATGCTTCCTTCGCAAAAACCACACCAAAAGCTTTTCCACTTCATAGAAGTCACCTACCAAATTTATATTGAATTGGAACCATGTTCGTTACTGGCTCTCCACTCGGTACCGATTCGTTTTATATGTATTATCCATCTAATTCAAGTGTTTCTTTTATATTTCTTGATGAGTATTATAATTTGATGAGTTCTTCTTTTCAATTTTATTTTGGAGTTCTTTTTTTAGTATTCAGTGTGATATATTATGAATTATAGTAGTGAGCATTGAAACTACCCTAATATCTAAAATTTGGATGTTACGTATGTGGTTTTGTTGTTGTTTGGTAATTGTGTTAAGAAAGAAATATTGCACATTGCACAAGTTTCAGTCTAAGTGATATAATGCGACTTCCACTCTAACGTTAAGAGTTTTATGATTGTTGTTTACTGTTATTAGAATATTAAGAAATTGTTGCTGGAGCTGTTTAGAAAATAGCGTAGTAGTTGGAATTTTTTAGTTACGAATTTTGGCAAAGATTCAGCTTGATTTTGTTAGGTATCAGCTAATGGTTACTATTGATCTCAGTGTTAAGCAAGCCAACTGATCAGAAGAAGCATGCAGTGAAACAAAATTTTGTTTCTATAAGATGTGAGCAGAGTACCCAAGAGAGTAATTTGGATGTTTGGCTTAGGCGGTATGAATGTATGAATGTATGAATAGCAAAGTACCCAAGAAACTCACAGAGGTATGAATGTATTGTATTTGACCCTCTTTGCTTGTGCTGTGTTCTATGTTCTATGTGTTTGCAGGGATGTCCTTTGCTTGTCATCCTATGACTTGGTCTACTCAAAATAGTTGAAATGTAAAACATGCAAATTCATTGTAAAATTTTGTAAACCCAACACCCATTCTTCCTCAATTTGCTGCCCTTTCTTTCTTTTGTTCATTCAAGTTTAACCATCATCTGTTTCCACTTTCTAATTATTTCCCTCTTTTTTCTTTGTAGGGGCTATCGTTATGATTTTCAGCAAATCCATCACGGTATTTTCTTCTTTCATTAGTGTGTTTCCTGTAATTTTTAGAGATTGAATTGAGTGGATTTTGAATCTTTGACATAGGTAACGAAGGCAGTCGATCACGTTCGAATGGGAATGGATGCACTCCAAACCGCAAAGAGCTTACATAAGAGATCAAGAAAATGCATGATGATTGGCATCATATCTGCTGGTTATTGCAATTATAATCATCCTCTCAATGCTGAAGCCATGGAAGAAGTAAGCGATGGAAATGATATACCAAAATGTGGACTTAGTTTCACATTTTCCATTGCTTACTAGAGTGTCCCTTCGTTGTAGAAATCGTCAGCTCCTTTAATTACAAATTTTATTTTGTTTTATCTTTGAATACATAGAAGGCTTTTGTTTTATGTTTTAAAAAATTAACTCCACATCTTCTCATATTAACTGGTCAAAAGCTCTAGGGAGGAAGGTTAATCAATTTCTCTATTGGATCAAAAGTTGAAGAATTTTGCAATGAATTGTGATATTTTTTAACTTGTTTAGCTTCTGTTGTTCCTTGCTGATTGGTGTGATAGTGAAACAGGTCTTGGACTGATACCATGAGACAAAATGCTTTTTGGCAACTTATAGTCAAGCTTAGAGAGCCATCTGACAAGACCTTATTCAATTCAAATAGGTTCTTCTCTCCAAGTCTCCTCAGCAGACATCCACTCTTGAGAGAGAGACATAGAGGTATTCATGTAGGGTTATCACTAAATTTATCGAATTGATTAACTTAAACACGGTTGGGAGTTGGGGGATGATTTAATATAATATCAAAGGTAGGAGATCACATTCTCATTATGTAATGTCAATACATCTCCAATAAATATTGTTTCACTTTGACATGGTATTAAAGCGGAAGGAGAGCTGATATGATCAAATTTACTATAATTAATTGGTTTGGTTGAACTTGCATGCTACAAAATGTGTTCTATTTGTTTTTATGTAATAATTAATTGTATTTTCCTTTACATACAGTAGGTAGACTAGAAATTTTACAAATATTTCCATCATGATAGTGTTGGTGATATGATGGTGCATTAAGGATTACGTAGTTAACCAATTTAAGTTTTCTACATGCAGATCCAGGAATTCAATGATGTTAACAGCAACTACAAAATATTTATTTTCAAGAATTTAATGATGCATCTTCAACTCTCTTCCTGCCGTGCGCTCTGTCTCCATCTCTCTCGGCTTCCCCTCAATCTACATTTTGTTACGTTCTTGTTCTTCTCCTTAGGGCTTTCATTTCTCCAGGTTTCAATTGATTAATTTGTAATTTTCCTTTAATTTCTCTGTTCTTATTATGCTACAATTGTTCTGATTGATTAATTTGTTATTTTTCTTCAAGTAGCTTAAAAAGTCTTTTTTCATCTTTTTTGAATGAATTATTTGTGCAATATTAATTTTCATTCCGACTCTAATACTTGAGGATGGATGGAGTTGGAGGATTTTTAAGGAATGTAGCTCTTGCATCCAATGCTCTTCCTTCTATTGGATGAGATAGTTTCGAGATCTCACGGTTATATGCTTTCTTTCTCTTTTGGTAGAATAGGTCTGATTGTAGTTTCCATCTTTCAGGAGGCATTGAAAAGAAGGCTAAATACTAGAATAGAATATGCCAACTTTCTTCAAGATATTGTAAAGGAAATGGCCAAAGAAGTCTAAAACTCCAGAAGTGGAGAAATTAAAAAGACAGCCGAAGATCTCGATGAATTCATGACTAAGGCAAGTAGGTTTATCCTCCATTCATGTTGTATGTGTTAATTTTACCAGTTACATCTTGCTCAATGGGGGGTGTTATATTATGTTTATATAGGTCATAAAGGGTGCTAGTGTTAACAATGAAGAAATTTTGGGATTTGCCAAGTTATTCAACGATGAGCTTACATTGGATAACATAAGCAGGTCCAGTTTTTATTTATTATCTAAGTTCTTTCATCCTTTAGCTTGATTTTTTTCAAATATATCTCCAGTGAACCTCCATTCATTCCTACTACATAGAGATAGGAAGAAACTCGTCTGAGGTTTGAATTTTGTTTGTTTGTTTGAATTTTCTGTTTGTTCTGTTTGAATTTTTGTTGTTTCTATTTTGTTTTTTTTTTTGTTTGAATTTTTTGTTTGCTGATCTATACCCTCCTTCATTCTTCTGTTTGTTTTTTTGCTGATTTAGTTTGAATTTTCTCTATTCCATTACAAATGTCGAGTGTCTCCAGCTTTGTTCTTCATTTTATGATTGAATAAGTGCGAGTTATATCTACAACTTGGTTTTATGAATTGTCTGAGGTTAACATCACACGTTTAGACTTTAACTTTGGTTTGTTTGGTTTCAATGTCTAAAAAATTTAAGTTGTGATGGTGTATTACTCCTACTTTTACGCCTTTAACTGAATGGTGAAGAAGTGGGATGGATGTTGAACCAATATGTGCTAATTTGACATGAGTTGATAGATTAATAGTAGAAAAAAACGAACAATTATGAACGGGATTTCAACTCTTTTATGTTCTATTTCATTTTAGTTGATGTGTTACTTTGAATTGTTGTAGTTTACTTTTGATTTAGCATAGAGAAACTTGTTTTTGATTATCTTAAGGCAATCTACTTATATTCTTTGTATGTAGTGATCATTGGGCACTTCATAGCTATTAACGCAGACGATGAGACAGTTTATTATATAATCACTAATGGGAGCATAGTAGTCACTGATTCGGTATGTTGTGTTTAAATGATTATTTGAATTATTTTCTACAATTCAAGTAATCAAAGTATTAACTTTAATATTTTGGGTTTCATATCAGATTGATGCAAGGAACCCATATAGTCAATTCGAGTTCGATGAAGTGCGCATGGAGCTTGCTGAGTTTTTGGGTGGCTACATTTGATTTATGGTGATTATATTTTGGGTTAGATAGACAAGCTTTGTTGATACTGGATATAGGTGTGATATTTTGTTGATATACTTGATATAGCTAGGTCAATTAGTTTAGTTGATATTTCATTGATACACCTATAGTTAGGCTACGCATAGATGGAAAGTTTAGGCTATTGTTAGAAGTATAGGCTAACTACATGTATGTACATGGTTCATTGATATATATATATATGCAATATGTTAAAGTAATATTAGTTCTTTGATGGAAAAGGTTTAGTTGATTCAATTGTTCAATTAATGTGTACTTCAGCACATTTGTACGTGTGCTCTCTTGCTTTACTTATATATGTTCGACATTGTTTAACGTCATAACAAGTGCACGATAAATTATGAGGATATTTTAAAATATATAACTTCAAAAAAACACTTGACATGCAAAACGTGTCAAGAGTAAACAAATTCTTGACATGTAAAAAATGTCAACAAATCTTATATACTTGACGTTTATAAACTGTCAATTATAATTCTACTTAACACTTAAAACTGTCAAACAAAACCCCTCTTATTTTTTACACTGGATTACTAGACGTGTAAAAAACGTAAGTAATCAAATATACTTGACGCTTTTTACCTGTCAAGTAAACTGGCCTTACTTGACGCTTAAAAATTGTCAAGTATACCTCTCTTATTCTTGACACTAGATTACTTCACACATTTAAAAGCGTCAAGTAAATAGATACTTGACAGTTTTTAAGCATCAAGTAAAGTCAGTTTTGTAGTAGTGTGAATAGATGAAGAGAGAAATAGGAAAATATGAATTAATGAAGAGAGAAGTTCTAACGGGGTAATGAATTAAATAGAAGGGAAAATTTTGAGAAGTGGGATTACTATTTTCGTGTTTCTAGAGAGACAGTGGGTAGTCAAATGAGAAGAACACAAAAATAAAATTTAAGTCACCAATCCAACCATTTTATTAGCAAAATAACTAAGAAAGAATTACATTCAATTTGTATTTAAATGATCAAATTGCCACTAAATAGTAATGAAAATCTTTATATTGAAAGGGCATAATTGAAACAAAAAGTTCCTCTTCGATCGAAACATTTATATATACCAGTAAACAACCCGTGCAATGCATGTGAAAACCAAACACGAAAAAATTATAGTCTTAACTTAACTTTATAAAATTGGAACAGTCATTTTAATATTTTAATATTTATATCATTTTTATATTCAAATTGTAATGAGTGAAAAATAAATAGTAAATTTAGAAATATCATAATATACTATCTCAAAATTTATTATTTTATGTTAATAATAATTTGAAATTAAATTGTACTTTTTTAATGTAAATGTGAAATTCAACTTTTGAACCATATAACATGTATCATTACTATAAAAATAAAGGATTCAATAAAATAATTGAGAAATTAAAAAAAAAAAAAAAAAAAAAAAAAAAAAAAAGAAGATTATTTTCAAGGGTATAAAGAGTTTTGAAGTAAATTTTCAAAAAGATGATTTTTAGGATAAATAAGTTGGTAAAAGTTTATATTGCCCTTCAATTAAAAAGAACGCAAAGGAAACCCTAGTATCTATATCAGCGAAAATGGCAGAGGACCAAGAAGTTCAAGAGGCCTCAAAGTGATCGAAAGATCTCCGTCTAGGTATTTTTCGTTTTGTTTATATATGTATATTGTAGATGATGATATGTATTGTCGCCCGTCTAAGTTGCATCTTTGGATGCACTATGGTGACTGCCATAGTATCTGATTCTTGTTGTAGTTAGCAGCTCATTCATTCTAATTTGTTTTGTTGAAGATAGTTCCATTAGGTTTTGTTTGTAGCTTTTTGTATTTTGCTGAGGCTTGTTTAGTAGGATTTGACGATAATATGACATCCAGACTGACCTGTGTCTTCAGATGCAATCTGGTGAAACAAAGATCGACTATCTGATCCTTCTTTCGTAATTTATCGATAGTCCGTTTAATTATTGTAATATTTTGGGCTTGTTAAATTGAACTTGGCTCTTCTTCTCACTGTATATTGTATTGATTTATGGGAATCGATGATAAACTTATGAGGCTTAGTTTTTTCCCTCCTGATGGAGTATCGTGAGCTCAACTTTTTTTGTATTCCCATTAAACAGTGTACTTCGAAATTAATTCTAATTTCTATCTTTTTCATTAGATATATAACAAGGCGTGATGATTATAACCCATCATTTCTGCATTTGAATGATGAATATTTTCATGCACTACCATCTGATCTTCGTTGTATATCTTATTTCTTATATTATTTTAATCGCATTTTTTTTTTCCATTTTTAACTCGTAACTTATGGCTGCAATCTATGATGCAAAACACCCAAATTACTGATTTCTTGTGATTATATAATCAAATTTCACCATCTTTCGGCTGAGATTGCAGTACATATACATATTATTTATCCTTCAACAGTTTCTTATCTTCTTTTGCTGTGTATTTTAATAGCCCGTGGTATCTAATACCCTTTTGCTGTGATGATGACTCTTTCATTCTCTATCACACAATCAATTCAGGTATGCTTACCTTTTATTCTTAATGTTGCAGGAAAACTGGAGAAGATCAAAGGGTATTGATTCCAAAGTTAGAAGAAAGTTTAAAGGATGCACATTGATGCCAAATATTGGTTACGGCACTGACAAGAAGACCCGTCACTACCTGCCTAATGGGTTCAAGAAGTTTGTCGTTCATAATGTCAAAGAGCTCGAACTCTTGATAATGCACACAATAGGTTTGTGCAAGCTCTGATGTGCACTTATCTGACATTATTTTTGTATTTGTTGTCTTTGTTTGATGTATAATTGTTTTTATTGCAGAACCTACTGTGCTGAGATCGCCCATGATGTTTCAACAAAGAAAAGGAAAGAGATTGTTGAGAGGGCAGCTCAATTTGATGTTGTAGATACCAACAGGCTTGCTAGGTTGTGCAGCCAAGAAGATGAAACATGAAAGGCAATACCGCATTAATTGTACAGGATGTAGACTCTTTGTGTGTGTAATCGCTTAAGAAAGATTTGGAATTTGCATCTTTCATATATATCTTCCAATATGAAGTTGGATCATGATTCATGTGAGTTTCGATGTATAACAACGACAGATTAAAATTTTCATTCATTAGACAAATCGCTTTTCCTAGAATAAATGATATTGGTGTGTAACAATAAGTTGATTATTTTGTAATTTGAAGGTATTGGTTTTTATATCGGAATTTCACGATAATTTAAGAATGATCTATGCTCAAATTATTGTTCATTATATAGTGTAGTATGGAAAAAAATAAGGTGAATTTTTGTTTTATGTTTTAGTTATTTTTCTAATTTCACAATCAAATTGCAAGCATCCAGACATCTTGATGATCTTAATTTTTGCAACATCTCGCACACATTTCGTTCAAAAAAATTTACTATGTGTTCCAAAATTGAATTTCTAACTCTCTCAAGTCTTTTGAAGTCATTATATTTTACGCATGTTTTGAAAGCTTTTTAGGTACATATATATTATCTCACACATTCCAGTTCTAGAATCAAATTTCTAACTTTCATAAGTCTTTGGAGTGCTTGCACCCATATTTAGGAAGCCTTTCAAATACATATGTATTATCTCATACATATCTCGCACATTCCAAACTTTTACTATGTGTTTCATAATTGAATTTCTACCTCCTAAGTTTTTAATTACAAATTTTTATCTCGCAAGCAACAAAAAAATTAGTAAATAATTCTTTAAAATACAACAAAAATCAATAAACGTTTTAATGTTCTTTTCTTAGTCTACTCATACCAAATTTTGGCAACTAAAATCAATTTAAAAATTAAAAAATTTAATTAAAATCCCAAAAGCTCAGAAGAAAAAAATAATAGAAATCAAAGAATAGTTTCTACCCAAAGAATAATTTCCTAAAAAACCAACATAAAACAATTCACTCCAATCTTGAGAAAGTTTTCTAATTTGTAAGAAAAATGGTGCCCATTGCCATCCAAGTCTTCATTGTCGCTAATCATGTTGCCATCAATCGAATAACAGTATTCTCAAGAAGTATAGCAAAAAAAAATCCAAAGTAAAGCAAAAAAAAAAAAAAATTTAACTCTTCCATCCTCCATCTTCCATTTTCTAGCTGAGATCGATTTACAAATTAGAAAATTTAAAAACCTAATAAACAACAAAAATAGAAAAAGAATACTTCAACAACAAAAGTCAATAAGCAACCTAGAAATTATCTTCTAAAACCAAAATAAAGGTTTAAGTTTTTGTTGAAGTTTGAAGATGAAGTAGTTGCATCCAAATCGTCAAAACTATCATCGTCGATGTCTAAGTTGCCAACTTCGTCCAATAGTTTGTGTGCTGCCATATGAAGTGTGTGATCAATGGTTACCGTTCCAATTTTCCGGTTGATTAAGCAATTGCATGTAAGAAGAAAAATAGTGGGGGAGAAGGAGAAGAATTGTATAAAGTTGATTTTTAGGAGGGTTTTTTTAACTTAAAGGTCAATATAGACTTTTTACATGTTTGTTTGTCCTAAAAATCATGTTTTTAAAAACTCACCCAACTCTTTATACCCTTAAAGATACTTTTATTTTTGGTAATTTTCCAAAATAAATATCATAATAATATTATATTTTCTCTTTTTTTTCTCTAAAAAAATGTCATTAGGTAAATCATTAATTTGTACTCGAACAACTTAACTCTTATTATATCATAATTTATTTTTTTAATGATTTTGTAGGTAAAAAATTAAAAGAATAATTAACTTAATATTTCTTGTTTTATACATTTTATTACTCCTTTATGTATACTTAATAAATTCCAACAATATGTTTTAACAAAATCATCAAAGTATCAGTCACTCAACCATTTTATTAATAAAATAGCTTTAATAAAAAAAATTAAATGAAGAAAAAATTATGAACAAGATTTCCATTGTTACATTAAAAAATGTTTCTTAATATTACATAATTTAAACATAAAGAGCATAGACATATATACGTGTCAAGTACGAAGTTGGTGGTTCAAATTTCTTCAACTTCTGTTGTGTACTAAAAATAAACCTATGAATGAAATAGACAACAAATTTTTTTTAAAAAAAATTAGAAGAAAATAGAAAAGCATGATTTGATTTCTTCTTTACCCTCAGCATTTTGTTGTGACTTGTGAACGTGAATGAAGAAAAAAAAAAGAGATATTTACACTCATTTGAAGAGGAAGAATTTGAAAGGTTGAAAAAGATACAAAATGGTTAATATGAGAGAAGGGAATGTAAATAGTTGAGAGATAGAAGCTTAAGGGAGAGAGAGAAATGTGAATCAATTTGGATAAATTTAAATTGACATAATTAATTAGAGAGAAAAAATTTTAAATTTTGAGAAAAGTTATATCAAGAAGATGAAAAGTTAAAAAAATTATTTTCACTAAAACAAATATTAAAAGTTATAATGAAAATGACCACAAACATTAAATTTATATAAATGACAAAATTGCCACTAAAACAATAATAAAAAAAGTTTAATGAAAAGAAAAATGGAGCTAAAAAATTTCTTCACTTCAATTCTTTTATATATACTATAGATTATAAATATGGACTAGTTGTAACTATATCAAGAGTTACAAATATAGTTGAAAATGAAATGTACATTAAAAATTAAGTGTCCGTCTAATCATCTACATGTGTAAGAAATTTGATTAATAAATATAATAATAACATTTTACATGTTAGAGATTAGATATTTGTTAGAAAAAGTTGAATAGTACAAAAATAAAAAAATAAATCATTACTTATTAAAGTTTATAAATTAAATTGTTATAGATTCTAAAGTATAAAAACTAAATCATTATCAACTAAAAAGTGTAGAATCTACGGTTTCATAAAAGTTAATCACCAATCATACGAAAGAATATAGAACGAAATTGATATTATTTTACCTAATATATTTGTAAGATTGAAATCTCACTGTGAATAATTAAGGACAAGGATGTTGGAAGAGACCTTTTGAAGGTTACATTGACAAGGAATGGAAGTTTATATTAGTTGATAGGTGTTGTCTATCCCAAGCATGGCCATGTGTTGAATAAAAGAGTCAATTTGTTATGTTTTGGCCACATGAATGGGTCAACTGCTGCAATCGTGCTAAAAACATACAGAAACATTGAAAAAGTTAGCAAAGGAAAAAATGGAGAATATTGTGGAGAAGGAAACGGAGAAGGAAAAAGTTATGGAAGAGGAATGGCAAATTTAGCAGGAAAAAAAAGAAAGAAAAAAAAAGGAAAACAACAATTGCATAAACATATATGGAGAAATAAGATTTTTCAATAAATAAATAAAAGACATTTTTAATTAATAATATTATAAATGCATTGCTCAAATTTAAATAACTCTATCCAACTTTTTTAAGAAAATATATATATTAATTATGGTTGATATCTATTTCAAATATAATAAAATAAATTAAAATACTTACTTGTAATAACAAAATTTTGAATTCTTAAATTAATAAACTTTTATCACGGTCCATCAAATATGCATATGAGTGTCTATTCATGTCTATTATTTTATTAAATTTGCTAGATTTTATAATTCATCTCATCTATTAAAATATTTTGTCAAATTTACTATTTTATATCTATTAAGAAGTTTCCATATGCACTCCTAAATTTGTAATGTTGTTTTTAGATGAGAGAACATATCAAATTGATTATATAAAAGAAAGAAAATTTGCTTCGATTGTATTATTTTATTCTAGTAAGTGATCTCGTCTCAAATTATGAGTATTGTCAAATTTCCAACACATTATATTTGTTGTGTTAATCAAATAATCCACTCATCGACACTCATCGACATTAGTTTTACGTTTGACAAGGCAAGCACAATTGCCAAAACTAAATTTGTAACCTGGTCTATTTTTTCTTTGTCATATACAAATAATAACAAAGAATTTTAAGGAGGTAGACATGGATTATATTGGGAATGCATGGTATGAAAAGTTTGTATCTATACCGTACATCGATATAAAAGTGTCAACTACATTGTTGGAACGCAAAATCTGGAAACAAAGCAATATGCTGATGAATATTTCAGATCTCATTAATTCCTCATTCTATATATATATACCTCTAACATTCTTTCCCTTTCTTTCTCATTCCAAATTCCCAGGTTAGTTTCCTAGTTATTCACTCCCATTAACTTTTTTTCCTTTAACTTTTTCAATAATATTGTCATCATATTGTTCTTTCTCTCTTATCCTAACTTTGATTTGTGTTTCTTTTCTTGTCTCTTTGTTACCTCAAACTCCACATAATGACCACAAATTACTACTGATTTTTGCCCTCCATTTCTTTCAAGTAATTAAAGAAAAGTCTTTTTTTTTTTTGGTACTTTTCTGATTGAATTTCATTTGGTGATAACTGATGAATGATCAACAAATATATTGGTTGTTTTTGGATCCGTTTTGTTTGCTTTTGTTAAAAAATGAATCAATGTAATTTTTTTCCCATTATTTGGCAGAGGAAATTCAAGATATCTAAAAGTGGAATTAGAAAGAAGAAGAATTTGGAGTTTGAAGAAATTAAAAGCAAGAAATGGGGAATGACCAATTACAAGTTTTAAATGCACTTGATGTAGCTAAAACACAATGGTATCACTTTACAGCAATCATCATCGCTGGAATGGGATTCTTCACTGATGCCTATGATCTATTTTGTATTTCTCTTGTAACCAAATTGCTTGGAAGAATATATTATCATGTTGATGGTGCATTAAAGCCAGGGACATTGCCTCCAAATGTTGCTGCTGCTGTTAATGGTGTGGCATTTGTTGGAACATTAGCAGGACAACTCTTCTTTGGTTGGTTGGGTGACAAAATGGGAAGAAAAAGAGTTTATGGCATGACTCTAATGCTTATGGTTATATGTTCTATAGGCTCAGGACTTTCTTTTGGCCACAATTCTCATTCTGTCATGACTACGCTTTGCTTTTTTCGATTCTGGCTCGGTTTCGGTATTGGTGGTGATTACCCTCTTTCAGCAACGATCATGTCGGAGTATTCTAATAAGAAGACTCGTGGTGCATTCATTGCTGCAGTTTTTGCCATGCAGGGGTTTGGTATTTTGGGTGGAGGTATATTTGCTATTTTCATATCTTTGGGATTTAAGGCTAAATTTGATGCTCCACCTTATGAAGTCGATCCAATTAAATCAACTGTACCACAAGCTGATTATATTTGGAGGATAGTTGTAATGGTTGGAGCTCTTCCTGCTGCTCTTACTTACTATTGGAGGATGAAAATGCCTGAAACGGCACGATACACAGCTCTTGTCGCGAAAGATACAACTCAAGCTGCATCTGATATGTCAAAAGTTTTGCAAATGGAGATCGAGGCAGAAGGACAAAAGCCTACTGCTCAAACGCCAAAGAAAAATGCGAGTCCAAGTACATATGGCTTGCTCTCTAAAGAGTTTTTGCATCGCCACGGAACTCATTTACTTGGAACTACAAGTACTTGGTTTTTACTTGATATTGCATTCTACAGTCAAAACTTGTTTCAAAAAGATATCTTTAGTGCAATTGGATGGATTCCTCCAGCAGCAACTATGAATGCAATTGAAGAAGTTTTTAGAATAGCCAGAGCTCAAACACTCATTGCTCTTTGTAGTACTGTCCCTGGCTACTGGTTCACAGTGGCTTTCATTGACAAAATAGGAAGGTTTGCCATTCAACTCATGGGATTCTTCTTCATGACAGTCTTCATGTTTGCTTTAGCCATTCCCTACCATCATTGGACTCTAAAGGACAACCGAATTGGCTTCGTGGTCCTCTACTCACTAACGTTCTTCTTTGCAAATTTTGGACCAAATGCAACAACATTTGTCGTCCCAGCTGAAATCTTTCCAGCACGATTTCGTTCTACTTGTCACGGTATATCATCGGCATCTGGGAAGCTTGGAGCTATGGTGGGTGCATTTGGTTTTCTATATTTGGCTCAAAACCCGGACAAGAACAAAACAGATGCAGGATATCCTCCTGGCATTGGCGTCAAGAACTCCCTTCTATTGTTGGGTGGACTTAACTTTTTGGGAATTTTGTTTACTTTTCTTGTGCCTGAAGCTAAGGGAAAATCATTGGAAGAAATGTCTGGTGAGAATGAAGATGGTACCATCGGAGAATTGGGGGCCCAAACATCTTCTAGTGCTACAGTTTCACAGGTTTAAAGATTCAATATACGAGATTATCAGTAGAATAAGGATTTTTATCAACATTAGAATTGGAAGTCTAGGAAGTTGGAGCAAAGAGTGAAGCTCTGAAGTTTGGAAAGTTGTAAACTCCTGGAACCTACGGCCTAAAAAGTTCAAACAAATAAAAAGTGGTGTTTGCATATATCATTGATTTATATGTTAATGTATTATAATGAATGAACTCGTTTGGGTTGATGTCATTGTGTTCTTCTTTGTCAAGGATTTTTTAAGTTTCTTTTCTCTCACACACATTTAACTCTATATTGCGGCACTACCCAACCACCACCGCTAAATATCTCTACCATGTTCATCATTGTCTCCACTGCGCAGTGGTGATAACGAAATTTTGTCAACAGAAACTTTATAACTCAGTAAAAATAATTTTAAAAAAACTGCAAAAATTTGAACTTGAACTTGAGCTTTGAGGGACCTAGAAGACCAATTTGACCCTAGACCAATGGTAGTTATGTATATAAATTGATCGGTGTCCTTGTATAATATTCTATTGTTTGCACGAATCTTCGTTAATTTTCGTTTGATGTCTTGAGTAAGGGTTTTAAATGTAGTTTCTTGGACTTATTTTTGATAAATATTGGATATTCAATCAATAGTTGATTGGCCTAAAATATATTTACTTATTTTATGTTTGGATGCTAGATTATTGAGGGTTTTGAGGTGTTGTTCAATAATATATTTTGGAGCTTTTCTTTTTGGGGAAAGTTAGGGAGCTTCTTGATAAATTCTACGTTTATCAATTATGTTATGGTTCCATTTTTAATATGGTGGTTCAATCTTCAATCAAAAGATTAAATCAGTTTAGTTTGCAATCCATCAGATTGGGTTCGGTAACTTTTTGACAAAGATTCAAATTATCATTGATAAATTTTGCTATTTTAGTTGATGTAAATCTATAAGCGATAAAAATCTACTACAACATTTAGTTGGTCATGATCTATCATAGGGTCTGAAAATTTAGGGGTTGCAAATAACATTTTTTTGAAAGAAAAAAATGTTACAATTTATAGGTTACTCGTGTGCGTGTATAAGGAACAGAGAACAACGTGAAAATTTTCTCTTCATCTAATTTTCTTCTTTTTGTTTCTTCCTTTTCAACCAAGAAAAATCGCAAATAGAAAAAAAAAATTATTTCATATCTAGTTTGAATATGTAAATGATGATAAAATCATTTAAAAGTACGATAGCAATTGAATTGAGAATGATATTTTTTAGCTGATGGAGATGTTTGATTATAAAGAGATGATTGATGATTTTGGTTAAAGAAGTTGGAAGAATAGTGTTTTTAAAATGAAATGTGAGAGTTATATAGTTAGTTGTTGTTGTTATTATTGTTTGGAAAAAAGTAGGCGTAAAGTAGTATGATGTTTTTCATTTGAATATATTAGAAATATTTGTTTGGATGGGGTTGAGGAGGAGAGTGGAGAGAGAAGGGAGAAGGCCCAGAAATGGAAGGTGACGGATATATGTGGTGATGTGGCATTGAGGGCCCACGTGGTGGAAGTGGAGAGAAATGGGAAACGGTTAGAGGTCGCTTTCCAAAAGTTTTTTTTTTCTTTTTTTCTTTCTTATTCTTTTGGCTCAGAAGTTTAGCCGGCGGCTGCGTTGCGACGATGTCGGGTTGGGTTCAGGTTTGTTGTCGGTCCCCTCTCTCCAATAAAGTTCCTTTCTTTTTAATCCCTTTTTCCCTTCATCCCTTCTTCATAAACTCTTTTACTTTTCCTTATTTTGTTTCCACATCAAATATTCTTTACATTAGTACTCCCCTCCACTATTTAAATAAACTCTTTACCCCTATTCAAAAAACACACAATTACCCTTCCATTTTTGTTCTTTAATTCCTTCGCCAAAAACTTTCTCATATTTACTTATGATCTTAATCAATTTAAACACACATATATATTTATGGTGTATTTCTCGAAACTATACTTCTTCTCCTCTACTCTTTTCATTCTAAATACTTACTTCTTCTGTGTTCACATTTGTCCACTTAAATCAATTCAGACATTAATTGGTACTATAACTTTGACAAAACCCTTTAAACTTTGTTTTGAAAATAAAAATAAATATTCAAAATTACAAGGGCTAGTTAAAATGGAAATTTTCAAAGTTTCAATATATTGTTGGAGTTGTTTGCCTAAAAATCAAACTAGGGTCGATCTAATGGTCAAAGGGGGGTTTTGGATATAATAAAGGACTTGGTTTGAAATGAATGAGTTCAATGCATAGTGATCACCTACCTATGATGTAATTTTTAAGAAATGATGTAATTTTTAAAACTTTTATTTGTACTCAAAAGTTTTATGATTAGACTAGTTGCCTCGTGATATTAGTTGAGATGCATATAAGTTAAAGCTCGAAAATATGTATATAAAAATAAAACCCAAATCCCATAGGTTTTAGGGGTATTATCTATAATTTAACCAAAATGTTAACACACTAAGTGTGTATTTGGATTGTATTTTCAACTAATTAGATTAAATATTAAGTTGTTTGAAAAAAAAAATTATGTGTTTCACAACCACCTAAAATGAATTTTGAAAAAAAATGAGTTTTATAAAATAATTTGGTTTATGATAAACATTTAAAACCAACTTTTTGAAAAATAAAATTTGAGTATTTAATGGTTATTGACGTCGACTCACCATCGACCCTGTAACGTCCCAAGCCCAGGACTCAAATCAGAATTTGGAATTCGAATCCCTAGAATTCCCCTAGGACCTGGCAGTATCATCCTTACTATCCTTAAAGGCTTATTAGAGTGAAAGTTCTCCCCACAAACCAACACGAGTCCTTTCAGCATGCTTTGTCCTCACTCACATGCATCCTAGGAATATTCCTAAGAGGTCATCCAACATAGAATTGCTCCAAGCTAAACACACTTAATTTTGGAGTTCATATGGTTAAGCCACCGAAAAGGAAGGTATACCTTGTTGGTATAGGTATTAACTTTTAATTTTTTTTAAGTCTTTCTCAATATTACTTTCATGTCCTCAAGAACCCTCTATTCAGATGTAATATCGGTTCATTCATGTCTCCCTCCTAATCTCGGGCATTAGACGATCACTGTTGATCGTCGACTGAACAACTATTGTTTTTTGTTTGCCACTGACTATTAACTTTCGTGTACCATTTCCTCTACAATAGTTTTCTACCAACCTCCAAGAACTACTTTTCGATGACCTCCGATGGCCAACTTTCTACTACTATTTTTCGATGATCGTTGTCGACCAACTTTTGACAAATGTTTTCCAGTGACAATTATCTGTCAAAATCTAAAAACTATTGTTATCAACCTCAAGTCATTGTTTTCCTTCATTGTCACCAGACAACTCCATCAACTTCTTTCAGTAACCATGGCCAACACTTTCGTCGAATCTTTTTCTATGACTGTTGTCGGCTAAGTTTTGTTGACCATTTTTCAGTGACTATTGCTAGTCAACTTTTGACAATTGTTTCCTGGTGAGCATTGTCAGCCAACTTTCATTGAACATTTTTTAGTGACCATTTCTGGCTAATTTTTTCTTATCGTTTTTTTTTTTTTTTTTTTTTTGTGATCATTGCTATCCAACTTTCATCTATCTTTTTCAATGAGCATTGCTGACTAACCTAACATCCTAAGTTGTTTGATGAGTCTTGAGTTGTATGTGGAGACATATAAGGATATCAATGTTCGAGATACAACATAAAAAGTCTATAGTATAGGGATAAGATTGGGTATCTTGTTATGGTAACACTATGAATATGACTCACTTTGTATTTGATACAAATGCAACGATCTAATACATTCACGTAGGTGACACGCGAGTGAGGATATCTTATGCAATGAGTTTGCATAAAACCAGATCACGAAATAGTAACCACTAGATGTAACTTCGTTAACCTAGTTAGGTTTTTATTTCATTAGGATGACCTATGGATGAGAGTGGTCAATTTTTTGACTCAATATGCTTATCATTTTGGGGACAAAATCAAGTGGGGAGCTGAAAATACAATCACACAAGGTGAAATTCATTCCTTCCCGACTTTGTGAAAGTAGACGAGTATTCCTTTAAATGGTGTCTTCGGAACTTGAACAAATAGCCCTACCCTATATATGGCACTAGAGGGGTTTCTGTTTATTGGTTGGACCATAAACAGATTGTTCATTAGATGAGCACTAGTATTTAAGGATTAGAAGTAACCTAGGGGTAAAATGGTAATTTGACTAAACTGATGTTATGAACACTTGTAAAGGACTAACTTACTGTTATTGGTTTATATCTGTAGACATAGAAATATATCTACAATGAGAAAAGTTCAGCTATGAGTCTTTAGTGGAGTATTAATCTCATATCGTTGTAGCTTCTAATCCGTAGATCCACTAGATCCCCTTCCTAGCAGGAAAATCTAAGGTTAATATATATTGATTGTAATTTAAAATTTTCAAATTTACTTTGAATTAATATAATGAATGGTGATACATTATGATATAAAGTTTATATTTTAATTAAACTTTATAAGATAAATTTAATTTTTGGATATGATTCAAAATTAATTTATGAGAGAATAAAATATTTGAATGAGTTCAAATATTAATTTAATATGAATCTAATATAAACTTTATATTATCGTTAAGATTGTTAAATCACTATCACTAATTGATCACTATCACTAATTGATCGTTAAGATTGGGTACAAGATCGTTTAGACTAGGTACAAGGGTAAAAGATCGTTTACACTTGATATGATATCATTTACACTTAATACGAGATCATTTAGACTTGCTGCGAGATCATTTAGACTTGCTACGAGATCATTTAGACTTGCTACGAGATCATTTAGACTTGCTAAGAAATCATTTAGACTTGCTACAAAATTGTTTAGACTGGGTATAAGGGTACAAGATCGTTTACACTTGGTACAAGGGTTTAAGATCATTAAGACTTTGCTACGAGATCATTTAAACTTGCTAAGAGATCGTCTGGGTACGAGAATGTTTAGATAGGGTTCAAAACTGAAGGGATAAAAGCCCTATGGCAGCAGAAAATTTTACAGAACCATTACTCAATTTAATTTGGAAATCTCAAAATACTATTACATTAGCAAAATAATTAAAACAAATTAGTTTTCTTAATAAGACTTAAAGGTTAAGCATGCTTTTAATTTAAAAGATATAAACTGACTTTTGGTAACGTATCTGAATCTGCAAACCATCGAATTGGGACACTTTCTGTCGGAGATCTTTCTATTCTCTAGGATGAGATTAGTTTGTGCGAACCAATTGGGATGGAAAAAAGTTTAGAGGTATTTGAGAGAAATTCTCTTCTTTTTGCAGAGAGCAAAAATATTGGGTTTTTTTCTTGATAAATTCGTTCAAGATTTTTCTTCTTCTAGATATTTATAACTCTCTTTCCTTCTTGGAATAAGATAGGGTGTTGGAGAGAATCGTGGAATTCTATTAATAGATATTTCAAATCCACTAATTAATTAACCATTAATCAATTAGTTAATAATTAATTAAATCATATTTAGTTAATAATTAATTAAATTAAATCATATTTAATTAATATTTCATTCAAATCTTATTTGAATGTATATAATTTAATTAAATAAAACTAATCTATTAATTAATTCTCCAGTTAATTAATAGCTAAATTAAACATTTTATATTTAACTTAAATTAAATTTTGAATTATATTCAAATATCTCATAACCAATAATTTTAATATGAATTCCATTCACATTAAATTAATATTTGAACTCATTCAAATATTTTATCTCTCATAAATTAATTTTGGATCATATCCAAAATTAAATTTATATAATAAAGTTTGATAAACTTTATATTATAATGTATCACTATACATTAAACTAATTCGCAATATAAATTTGAACCTTTCAAATCACAACCAATTTAAATAAATTTCATTACCCTTTACGAGCTAAGAAGGGGACCTAATGGACCTACAGATCAGAAGTTACAACGATCTGAGATTAATTGGCTAAACTCATTAACCACATTAATCAATATTCGTTAACTGTGTAACACTCCATTAAAGACTCACAGCTGAACTCTTCTCACTGTAGATATGTTTTTGTGTCCACGGATATAGACCAATAACAGTAAGTTAGTCCTTCACGAGTGACCGTAACACCAGCTGAGTCAATTTATCGTTTTTATCCATGGGTTACCTCTAATCCTTAAATATCAGTGCTCCTCTAATGAACAACTTGTTTATGGTCCTACCAATAAACAGAAACCCATTTCATGCCATAGAGAGGGTGGGGTCTTTTGTTCAAGATCTAGAGATACCATTTAAAGGAACACTCATCTACTTACCCTAAAGTAGGACATGAGTGAATTCCATCTTGTGTCATTATGTTTCCAGCTCCCCACTTGGTCTTGTCCCCAAAATGATAAGCTTATTGAGTCAGCGATCTGGCCACTCTCACCCGTACAAATCAAAGGACAATCCCTCACGAACAGGAATTCATAAATACACTCAGGATTAAGACTAAGTTACTAGGTCATTCTAGTGAAATAGAAATCTAACTAGTTAACGGAGTTACATCTAGTGGTTACTATTTCGCGATTTAATCTTATGCAATCTCATTGCGAAGGATACTCTCACTCGCATGTCAACAACACAAACGCGTTGGATCATTGTGTTTGTATCAAATACAAAGTGAGTTGTATCTACAGTGTTACTAGGATAAGGTATCCAGCTTTACCCCTATACTATAGACCCTTTAAGTTAATCTCGAACATTGATCCTCGTATGTCTCTACATACTGTTCAAGACTCATTAAATAGTTTAGGATGTTAGTTTATTGGATTTGGATTATTAAGAAGAAACCAATAATATAATTAATAACAATTATTAAAATAATAACACTTTATTAATAACGGTCAATAGATTATATTTACAATCTACCCAACAAAAATCATTTTTGATCGATTAATTGCATGGGTATTTTTGTTATTTCATGTTATAGGCCTATGGGTTTTTTTTCTTTTTTAAATTTGTTATATACGGTGTAAATATTTTCGTACTTTGTTTTATTTTTGAAAAACCCCTTAATTGATTATAGAATTAATTAATAATTTAATTTAATAAAATAATTTAATTTAATTCTATTTTATTAAATTAAATTAAATTTGATTAAATTAAATTAAAACTATAAGTTATGTGAGTGATGTTCATTTAAATATGATATAAATGAAATATTAATTAAATATGATTAAATTAATGGGCATTTTTAAAAATAGCAAAATAAATTAAAATATTTACAAGCTATAGAAATTTTTTTAATTCTATCACTATAGCATATCAATGACTATCAATGATATAATTTGCTATAGGTTGTAAATATTTTGTAAAATCTACTATTTTTAAAAATTCCTCTTAAATTAATTGTTAATTAAATTTATTTATTTATTTTAATATTAATTTAAGGTTTTTTTTTTCAAAAATATAACAAACTGGAAAAATATTACACTATATAAAAGAATTTTGAAAACGAAAAAAGTTCATAAACCCACAATGAAAAATACCAAAAATAACCTAGTCAACACGTGATTAATTAACCACACGAGCGCATGTAATTCTTCTTTTAAATGATCATGATATGTGATCGTGTAGGAAATGATACATGATAGTGTAGGAAATGATACACGATCATGTAGGTAGGTATCAACACATGCCACACGCGTGCATGCAATTCTTCTTCTAAACGATCATGATACACGATTATGTAGAAAATTATACACGATCCTGTAGTTCTTTTTAATGATGAAAAAAAATGCTTCGTGTAATTCTTCTTCTAAATGATCATGATACACGATTGAGTATCATTTCCTACACAATATGAATTTGTGTAGGAAATTCTTCTTCTAAACGATCATGATACACAATCGTGTATGAAGTTATACACTATAATGTAATTCTTTTTAATGATGAGAAAATGCTTCGTATAATTCTTCTTCTAAACGATTATGATATACGATCGTGTAGGAAATTTAAACGATCTTGTAGTTCTTTTTAACGATGGAAAAATGTTTCATGTAATTCTTCTTCTAAACGAACATGATACACGATCGTGTAGAAAATTTAAACGATCTTGTAGTTCTTTTTAACGATGGAAAAATGCTTCAAAACTAAACGATCATTTAGATCATATCAAAGTAATATTTAAACGATCTTGATATTATTTTGGAAGAGAGACTATTAGAAAGAAAGCGAAGATGAATAAAGATAGAAGAAAGAAAATCTGGAAGAGGAGTTGAAGAAATCTGGAAGAGAAGATGAATAAATCGCAAAGAAGAAGAAGAAAGAGAAGTGACGAATCATCTGCAATATCAAGGACAAATATAGAATTTATGAAAAAATTCTACCAACTTCATGGGCTTTTTGGTTTTGTTACATGGGCTATAAATATTTTAGTGTTTTGTTATATATATAAAATATTACCTTAATTTAATTTAAATTAAATTAAATCAATATCTCCTTTACATAAAGGAGTTATTTGAGGGAACATACGATCTTTTCCCACATATTCCAAGATTTCTCCACCTTTCTCTTGTTTAGGAGAAAGAAAGAGGAAGAGGGTATGTACATATGTACGATGACTCCTCTGTAAAAATCTAAAGGTGCTCCACGTAAAACCTCTTTGTGAAACATTTTTTCTCACAAATCTTTTATGTTCTCACAAACTAAAACCTCAATTACTCAAAAGATAGAGATGTTTCTAAGTGGTGCTAACTCTAAATATTAGTGTTTAGTAGATACAGAGTCAACAACGAGAGTATGTCCAATTTCTCTATATTTCTACTTCTATTTCTTTTAAAGCATGCTTAGCTTTTAAGTTACAGTAATTTTTTTTCCAACGTACTAGTTTTTCTAAATCCCAATTAAATTTGATTTTAACGGTTTTGTTAATTACTTACTCTGTAAATGAATTTTATCCCTTCACTATCAACATTGAATTTCGGTGGTTGTTTCCGACCAACTTTTGACGATTGTTGTTTAGTGACTCACTAATGCCAGCAAACTTTTTTTGGTCGTTTTCCAATGACTGGTACCTATCGACTTTCATCGACCATTTTTGCGTGACCATTGTCGACTTACTATCGTCAACCATTTTTTGGTGACCGTTGTCGTTCAACTTTCATCAGCCATTATTGGTCAACTATGAATAACCATTTTTCAGGGACCACTGTCAACTGACTTCCAACAACAGTTCTTGCCAACCTTTGGTTACAATTATACAGTAATCGTCGTTGGCCACCCTGACCACCATCCTTAATGATTGTTAGCCAATTACTCCTATCAAAACATCAATGGACACGTTTTTTATTATTATTACTTTAATACACTTATATAATAAATCAAACAACTAAAATTTACCTTTAGAAACAAAGTTGTCAAACACATATGTAATTTTAGAAAAGAAAAATTAAATAAAAATGCATTATTGAAAAATATTTTTTCAAGTCATTTTAAACCTGTTCTAATTTATGAAGGTTTAAAGTAGTACCAAGTTTTGTGCTTTAATGTTCAAGTTAAGTTAATATTTGTAATTTTAAAATATTCATATTTTTATACATGAAGTGATCACACTTTTGTTTCCTCTTTGCATAAACTATACAACAAAAGAGCATAAATAAAAATTTGGGAGCCACAATAGCCACTTTTTGAAATAACATCGGCCAAATTGAACCACAATATGAATTTGAATGGACCAAATTAGACCTTTTGAATACATAACCAAGTTAGCATTTAAACTATTTAAAAAACAAAATGCACTTCAAATTTTGTCTTTTGTTTAAAAAATATCAACCCTTTCCAAAATGCCTATATTATTTTTTTTTACGTATGTTTCAAAATTATTGTTGAAATAGAAGCTTAATAGAAAGTTGGACAAAGATTCAATGTGATAGAATGTCATTCTTTTGGACGTAATCCAAAATGAGCCAAACTAATTATAATTATAACACCAAAGTTAAATATAGTTGATAACATAACTAACTCAATTTATATAAAATATAATAGGGAGTTTGCAAAAATAGCAAAACAAAATTTATTATAATAGAGTTCATGTTACTTATATTTTTTAAATTGTAAAAATGACAAATTTAAAAGCAGATTATCGTCTGATTATTGTCAATTAGTAGTCATATTTTTCAAATTTGCAATATGAAAAAAAAGAAAGTGCTATGGGGTATTTTTTTTCTAATTCTTTTTGCAATTTCCCAAATATAATTCTTTTTACTAAAATGTTAGGTCCTTTTTTGGAGAAGAACGGACAACCAAAGGTATCAATGTCAAACTTGCATCTCGGTTAAAAGACAAAGTCAGTTAGGAAAACATCCCACCACTAGTGAGTTTCAACTCTATCCATTGTCCAATGAGCAATACCACCTTTCACCAAATTTGATATTCTCAAATGCAATAAAATAAATAAATTTAATTATATCCTCAAGGATAAAATATCTTCTGTCACAAATTTAATCGGAGTTAACACGTTCTTCACTCCTATCAATATTTGTACTGTTGTCATATTTGACTTCACTACTAAAGACAAACACAAGGTTAAAACCACCCAACAAAATTTGAATTTAATTGCATAGAGATCTACAACCAATATGTTAAAAACCTCTATGAATATTTTTCTCCTATGTTGATAATAATGGTCACACCATAACTAAAATCTCATCAACATGTTGATCATCGTATCAACATTCCACCAAGATATAACAATCAAATGAATTCAAAATACTATTCTTTAAGTTATTATTTCAAATTCTATGGAAATTAAAAAATTTAACAAACAAACAGACACCAAAGGCAAATAAAATCATTCATGGGTTGACCCATATTAAACTCATTACCCAAAACACACTCTTTCGATTACCAAAAACAAACAATTTTCTTACACAAAAGAACACCCTTTTTCACTTGGCACACTTTATTGTCTACTTTTCATCTCTTTCTTGTCACATCCCAATAAGGATGTTCAAGATTTAACCTAGACCAAATTAAAAAGAAGAAAAGAAAAAAACAAATTGTAGAGTTGTTTAATTTTTTCACTGCAAAGTCGTTCGGAATTTGTCTGAAACCACTCTGCCAATCCCTGACACGGCTCTTCCTAAAGACTACACTCTTCAGTACGGCGAATAAAAAGATGCTAACACTTTTCCATTTCTCCTTTCTACCATATCAAAAAACCTTGAGAACTAAACAAACAAATCCCTCAAAATTCCCTTTCTTCCATGGCTCTTCTTCTCTTTTTCATCACCCTTCTTCATTTTCCTTCCATTTCTAACCAGCAACAACTCCCTCTGCTTTCTTCTCTCGAACGAGACTCTGTTTTTACCGTTCTCTCCGCTCTCAACTCCACCTTCCCTTGGCGGACCCTCTTCCCTGACGATGACCTCTGCTCCGCTCCTCCACACGGCGTCGTTTGTGACTATTTTTATCAATCAATCAACAGTACGGTGCCTGACTCTGTTCATGTCACTGAGATGAGTTTTGGTGTTATTTCCGATTACTCTGCGAATCCGCCTTGTTCTTTCAACTCTACCATCGACCCAGTTCTTTTCTCGTCCTTTAGGTATCTGCGTAAGATTTTCTTTTACAAGTGTTTTACTGGCAATGTTGTTTTTTCTTTCTCCGGCGGTGTTTTCCCGGCGTTTGCTTCGACTTTGGAGGAGCTTGTTTTGGTGGATAATACGGCGTTGGTTGTTTCTATCGAAAGTTTGTTTGGAAATTTCACTAACTTAAGAAGAGCGATCGTTACTGGAAATAGCGTTTATGGCCAAATCCCGGAGTGGATTTCGGATTGCAGCGAACTGGAGGAGATTACGTTCTCACGTAATCGTCTTGGCGGTCAGATACCGGCGAGTATGTCGAAACTTAAGAAGCTGAAGATTCTTGATCTTAGTGGTAATTTCCTCGACGGATTTGTCCCTGAATCGATAGGAAACCTCACGGAGCTTTTGAAATTGGATTTAAGCTTCAACAGAATCTCGGGCAGAGTACCGGAAAGTTACCGAAATCTGCAGAAACTGGAGTTTCTAGACTTGAGCTTCAATCGTTTTGGAAATTTCGGGATACCCAAATTTGTAACAGAGATTCCGAGGTTGAAGGAGGTTTATCTGAGCGGAAATTTAGTAGGAGGGAAGATTCCAGAGAGATGGGAGAAGGTTGAAGGGTTGTCAGCGATTGGATTTTCCGGCATGGGTTTGACCGGGAAAATTCCTCCATCAATGGCGGTTCATCTGAGAAGTTTAAGCTATTTGGGACTGGACGGAAACAAACTTGAAGGGAGACTGCCGCCGGAGTTTGGGTTTTCGAAGACATTGAATGCAATCAATTTAGAGAACAATAATCTGAGTGGCAGAGTTCCGTTTTGTTCAAATTTCTGTGCAAAAATTGGGAAGAAATTGAGGTTGAAAGGGAACTCAGATCTTTGTGTTGACGAAGAACTGAAGAATGTGAAAAATGGAAGCATTTTGGGGAACATGAAACTCTGCCAACAATCAAAAATCTCAGATCAGTTTTTCTTTAATGGGTCTTTTTCTTCTTCTCATTCATTGATATTTGATTTTGCTAAGCTTCAAAATGTGGTGTTGATTGGAGTTTTGTGGATTTTGTTGGTGAAATTTTAGGAGGTTTTGGGATTAAGGAAAGAGGAATTAAGTGAGGGTTGGATTAAATATAATAGAGAGATTAAGTAGGGAGATTACACTGACTGAGATGAACTTTATATATAATATATTTAGGGTCTGAATGAGAGACAATGAGGAAAGTGGGGAGGAAACTTGTAATTAAGTTGTGTTAATTTACAGCTTATAGTGATATAAACCGTAATGAGATTTTGGTTTTAATTAAGTTTAAAGCTTATTTGGTTCATTATTTTCCATGTCTAGTTCAATTTTGGTAGACATTATTTTTGGGAAATAATTGTAAACTTAGCACTTTCTAGTTTATTCTGGATTATTTTCTTGCTTTTTAAGACGTGTTATTAATACTATTACTTTAAACTATAATATTGATGCAAGAGTTACTTAAGCTTTGTTTGTTTACTTGATATATAGTTTCTTTCTATTCTCCGACTACCTACTTGTTAGGAACGTTGTTTCTTTCAAAATTTAAATCAAATTCTAAAAATTAAAAAAGAAAGAAAGAAAAGAAATTAGACACCATATCAAAACTATTTGTATATTTTAATTTTAATTTTTAAAATTCATGTTTGTTTTCTTTTGGTTTTCTTACGAAAGAACATTTAAATTTTTAGTGAAAAAAAAATCATAACAAATAGATAAAATAAGGTATAGATGAGTGTACTTATATTTGTGCATATCCATTATCCATCTATGATCTAATGATGAAGGTAAAACTAGGAAAAAAATAACTTTTTTAGATCCCTGGTTTTTTAGGTGTAAATTCATGCTTCAAAAATTTCAACTCTGTCCTTCACCATCGCTATTCATCGGTTGTTGATCAACTTTGAGAACACACAATATTTTCAAATTTTTATATTTGAAAAAAAGTAGAGACAAAATTGAAAAATAAATAAAAAATTATTTAATGTAACACATATTAATGTAGCCAAAACGAGTAAGTAGGTACCAACATCCATTAAATGGAATAGAAGTCAATAGTGTAAAATAATAGATCTTATTCATAACACAATAATAGATTTACATAAATAAAGATTAGTTTGCTGAATTTAATGAACAATGTACGAACATGTTGCAAAAAAGAAAAAAGAAATAATAAAATAATTCTGGAGGATGAATAATTAAACCTATTTTCAACCTAAAATGCAAGTAAAGCCATTCATTTCATCACCCAATTATTTCATATGGTGCATCAATAAGTATAGGAACATTTAATGATGTCATGTCTTTATTCATATTTTCAAAAAATTGATGAAAAGGGAGTGATTCCAAAGATTTGTTTTTTAAATTAAAATATATATGTCCCAAAATTATTGTTTTCTTTTTTATTATCATTTTAATAATATCTAAGATGGAGGATCGGATCCAAATTCTAAAAACAAAAATAATTGGTTGCTTCCTCAACTAGAATGTATCTGTGCAACCCATGACAATATTTTTTCTTTTGTTTGTTTGTTTGTTTTTTTTTTTTTTTTTGTATTTTCAATATATATATATATATATATAAAATCTTTGTATATAAAAATGGAGAGTAAGGAATTAGGTGTTTGCTGGTAAGACTAGGTTTAAGAATGGTCTCAAGGATTATTTATTCAATTTCTATAAAATGTTGTTATTATAAGCAATATCTCACTACAATAGACATTCCATGACTCAAGAAGAATAGCAGATTTAGAGAAGAAATCGAAAAATGAGTAGAATTTTTCGAAATTTATCCAGGTAGAAAAGTGTTAAAATGAATGTAAAAAAGGTGAGGGTATTGAATTTTTGTTGACTTACATGGTGTTTTTATTGATATTTTCTATGTGTTGATGAGTTTCTACATCATATAAGGTCAATTAACATTTTCTTTCTATCATGACAAACTCATGAAACTTAGAAAAATACAACCAAATCATACTAAATGGAGATTTAACATAAATTATAATAAATATTTTAACTTACTAATACACAATGTTTACTAATTTAACTTTTTTTATTATTTAAATACTATTTTGGTTCATATACTTTTAGTTTGTATTCACTTTGGTGTTTATATATTTTCAAAATGTTCACTATAAACGTATTTTAAAATTTTTAATTTTATGTTTAACAGATTCATGTCATTAACTTTGTCAATTAAAATCACACACCACTAAATACCTAAACTTGTCAAAAAATAGCCAACCACATTATTCACTACAAGAAATCGGAGTTCTCCCGATGCCGGCATGCGTCGGAAAAAGATATCCCGACGTACATGCAGACGTCGGGAAGGATGTCGGCAATGTTGGCTTTTTGGGTCTTAATCTCAAATTAATTAATTAATGTTTTAATGATAACAAATTTGAATTTTTATTAACAATTTTATTATTTTGAACAGTCATAACGTAGAGATCGAAACAATAAATTTGACGCCTCTTGAATCACCCAAATCAGAGTTCAAACGAAGAAAACATTGTTAAAAGAAACTTAACGGAAAAACACCTAAGATGATGATGTGGCGACCAAGTATTCAATTTAAACCAATTATAGAAAGCCACTTGGAGCAACAGACAACTAACACATGTGGCTTTTGTTTTTGCTTTTTGTTTTTTATTGGCTTTTAAAAAGAAAATAAATGTAATATTATTATTTATCTTTGTACCTAATGACTTGTTTTTTTAAAAAAATGGTAAACTTGTTTTACTTGGGCTTTAAACAAATTTATTTAAAAAGAACATATTATTATATTATTATTTGTGTTTATGTCTAACCCTTAATTGAGTTTAAATCTCAACTATTCATTTTTCTTTTACATACATCCAATGACCCAAAATGGTTTTGGATTTCAATATCTTTCCCTTCTTTTTTTAATACTTTCATTTTTTCCCAAATTTTTTAAGAACCTTGTTTATACAATCCTCAAAAGTTGCAAATGTCATCATTATTAATCTCTCTAAACTTCCAATTTTTTATTCTTTTCATCTTCTCTTGAGAGAATTCTTATTACATTATGAGGATTAAATATTGTGAGCTTCAAATTCTATACTCATTCTTTTAGAGAGTTTTCTTTTTGTGATTTAAAACTTAACATATTATAACGGTTGGATTCTAACTCGTGGAAAGGATTGGGTTTGCTCTTGAACCCGAAAAAGGAGCAAGTAGAGGTTAGGCTCTAATTCGTGGAAAGAGTCAAAAGAAGATTTTCAATCAAAATCCTAAGAGATGCTTGGGAAAGTAAATGTAGGTCGAGTTTGACCAAACCATTATAAAATTATGAAAAAATGGTCAATGCTATAGCCTAGAAAGAAACTACCCAACTTAGAACATTGTCAAAGGTCTCGAAAGTTCACATCTAACTACTGGGTGATCTCATTTTGAGTAATACTAAAGTTTTTTGCCCATAAAAGTCGAACGGTGATGCCCCAGATTCAGTTTTTTAGCTTCGTCCCAAAACGTTGAAAAAAGGGCTAATGCTATTAGCCTAGAAAAAAACTACCCAACTTAGAACAGTGTCAACGGTCTCGAAAGTTCACATCTAACTGCTGGGTGGTCTCATTTTGAGTAATATTAAATTTTTGTGCACCCCATGTTTTGAAATGAGAGGCTTCATGTATAGGCAAAAATTGATGTTGATAAGAAGCCACGCATCATTAATTCCTCTGAAAAGTTGCAATGGCACCGCACAAACGTCATTTCGTCTTTTTTCTTACTTTCGCACCAACCAATTTTGTTTGATAGTGCCTTAAAACACCTAGCTAGTTTTTTGTTGAGCATCACTTCTTTTGCCTAAAATCCTGTGATAAGAGCACTAAGACACAATAAAACAGGGATAAGGCTTTTGTGTGTCATGTTATTCGCAGTTTAATCAAACCACCTCAAATTCAATTTCCCCCCCCCCCCCCTCTCAAACTTTCAATACAATCCCCCATCTTCAATCAATATAACAACTTCAAATTCATTCACAATATCAAATTCAATGACTATTTCAAATTCAATCTAAAATTAAATATCAAATCCTAAAAACACTTAAAATTCAAATTCAATACCTAAAACTAATTTAAAAACTAAATCCTGAAACTAATTCAAAATCTAAATCCTAAAACTAATTTTAAATCTAAATCCATAATCTAAATCAAAATATACACCAAAACCAAAACTAACCCTAGACTAAACCAAAACTAAAACTAAACCACTTATCGAAATTAGGAGCATCAACAATAGACGACGACGAACGACAGCGAGTGATAGCAATGCGGTGGATAGACGGAAAAATATCTTTTTCTCGGTCTCTCTCTCCCATTTTCCTTCTCTTTCAGCTTTGTGATTTACAGAACTGAAAGAGTGTTTTTTATAGGGGAACTTACGACTCATAACAAAAACGTCGGGAATACCACACCATATCTGATGCCATTAATAATGCGTTGGTGATAAAACCACACATTACTAACAGATTATTAATGGTATCGGAAATGGGGACCCACATTCCCGATGCCATGCAATTTGCATTGGAGAAAATATATTATTTAATAGTTTTCTTTCCCCCGATGCTATAGATGAACACATAGAAAATATAAGCCCCAATTCCGACGTTTCCTACATGGCACGAGAAGGTGAAATAATAAAATAATATATTTTATTTCCTCCAACGCCTTAAAGGAAAACATCAGAAATATGAAAGTCAATCCCAACATTTGTCACAATTGCATCAGGGAAAAGGAAATATAGTAATCAAGTATTTAATTGTATCACGCTCCCCAACGTTTATGTTTGCAGCATTGAGGATGGTCTAGCTTTATCCGACGTCAGAACACTACGTCGGAATAGATTAAGACTATCGACGTATACATTACTAAGTCGGTGGAAGGCCTGTTTCTCGACGTATACATTACTACATCGAAAGAACCCTGATTTCTTGTAGTGATTAAAACTTGTTTTGGACAAGATCCAAAAAACTACAGGTGGGTCAAAGTTCAAGGCAATTGGGAGGTGGCATGGGAAACACACACCCCAATAGGAAAAAGTCAGACCATTAGGTTCTAGATTAAACAACTAAGTCGAAGAAAATATAGTAATCAAGTCGAGCTTAGTCTAGGGCTCTACAACCTTGAAGGTAACAATCCTCTACCATCATCAACATTACACGTCACATGCAGATCTCAGCAAAAAAGCATTATAAATAGTTTCATTTGACAACCCAGAAATTTCCAAGTGAGGATTGTGACATTTATTCTTTGTGTCTAGTTGAACTCTACATTTCTTGTACTAACTTAGGCATCATAGCATGATCAATTCAGCATAAAATGTCAATGGTAATATCACCACTAAGAAAACATAAATTTTTCGACACAAAAAACAACTCCTAAGAGATAACAAGTCGAGAGAAACATATAAATATCTTCGACATTGTACAACGACATTAAGAGTTAGTTGAGGAAAAACCATTTTATACAACTAACTCCCGTCACTTTTCCGCACAGGGAGATCTACAATAAATATAGGTTTGAGAGTTTCAAATCTCATTTGCTAGAATCCCAATTTTTCTTTCTCAATTTTTCTTTCTCAATTTTCCTTACCATGCAATAGCCGCTCGCACACCAACCCCTGTTGGTCTACCTTAGTTACGACAAAATAAGATACCATTGAAGGGATAAAAACCCTTACACAAAGGAAGAATTTAACCTAATATTTTTTCAAATTAAATTTGAAATTAAAAAAAAAAATTAGAATTACAAAGAAAAGGAAACTTCTACAAAAACTCTAAATTGATGAACACCCCCACTTGGAGCCTTTTATACTCTCTGAGTAGTTTAAGATGTTAGGCTTATGGAAACCAAAATTGGAATGATAAGATTAATTATTAATTTGATTCATTAAATTAAGTATCTTACAACAAACCCCCATGTTTGCGTGGTCGTTATCTAGAACGTGGGTGAATCTCACGTTTCTCGTCTCATTGCCATATGTAACATAAAGAAAAAGAAGACAGATGAACACATAAGAGTTTTATGATGAAAGTTTAGATTTTCTTTCTCCTAATGATCTATTGTAAATAATTTTCAAAAGGTTTCCACTAACCTAAACCTCATAACACAGAGTTGGAAAATTTCCTTGTGGTTGTGCTCATGATCATTGCATCCCAAAGGTGTTTTTAGATCACGAGTTGTTAACGAGAATAAATCTCAGTATTCTCTGAATTTATTTTAAAAGGCATGTTTAGCCATAGTTTTATAGTATTTTATTCAATATGTTTTCAATATACTGGTATTTTAAATTCCCAATTTAATTTGAGTTTTGGTGATGTTTGTGTTTTCTTCTGCTATGTAAGGCCTCTTATTCCCTCAGAGATGACATCTTGGTGCTACAAATGAGTGGGGATTTTAGGAGACCGTTGGAATTGATGTCCTGATTATTGGAGGACAATCGTCACAAACTTGACTTAGGGTGTGTTTGGTTGAGATTCTAAACTGTTTAATTTTGTCAAAAAACTTATTTTTAAAAAAATTGTAATATATTAAAATAATGTATTTTTTAAAAATTCATTTATAAAATAATCTATTTTGGAGAGTTCTTTAAAAACCAAATTCACATATAAACACTTATAAAAAAACATATAACCAAACATTAAGTGTTTAAATTTTAAACTCATTTCTAAAAAAAAGTTTAAAAGAAATTGTATTATTAAAAAATATTTTTTTCTTAATTAAATCCAAACGAACCCTTACATTCTCATTCCCTCTTTATTTTTCCATTTAATTTGTCTTGGTTTTCATCATGATCGGTCTTTATTTGTGTTGTGACCATGAATATCTAATTTGTTAATTACTTCTTGAATTTGATTTATACTCATTTTAGCATATTCATTCATAATGCCTTTAAATATGTAACTAATGTTTGGATGATTCTTACATGATGTTGACTTTAGCAAGACTACAGAGTATGCTAAACTATTAATTAATATGTATGAACATAACATAGAGATTATTAGTAGAGATTAATGATGGATGATCTTAATATTGTATTAATTTTTCGGTCTCTGAACATAATTCTCTATTAATTATGTACTAGAAAGGGTTAGTCTTGAAGAAGTTAATTTAAACACAAGTCTCCTAGATCTATGATTATCATAATTTCAATCCCAGGTAAAAACAATTAACTAACTCATTGATAAAATTATAATCTTAAGAAAACTAGGGGTGTTCAAATGACCTGGCAAACCAAGCAACCCGACCTATCTGACCTAAATTGCAAGGATTGGGTTAAGTTAGTTCAAAATTTGAGTTGAGATCGATTGAGTTTATTTATTTTTAAGTTGGGTTGGGTCTTTAGATTGAGCCAACCCAACTTGAATTATTAATATTAATTAATTAATTAACTAATTATATCAACTTTCGCTTACTTAAAGTTTAGAACTTTATACATTTAGGATTTGGAATTCAACGGCACCCTTTGGCCTTCTCTTCTCTTTGCAACTTATGAGTTCTTTCTTCTTCTTCTCTCAAACTTATGCCAACTTGTTGAGTTCTTATGTTCTTTCTCTCTATCGAGGTTCATCGTTCTCTGTTCATCTATTAGATTTTGTCTCACGCTGGTGGTTGTATGTCAATTTCACATCTAACCATCATAAATACAACTCAAATTGTACTAAGAAAAACAACCCGACAATCCAACCAGAATTTTAAGAGTTGGGTTGGGTTTGGTTGGCTATCATGTACGAGTTACTCAGGTAGCTAACCCTACCAACCTGAAAACTTGGGTTGATTGAAAATTGCCCCCAACCCAACGCAACCCATGAACACATTTACTAAGAACATGTCTTTACTTGATGCTCACTCCTGTGTCAATTTTATTGCATTCTAGCATTAGATTTTATCTTTAATTAATTTGTTATCAAAGTTGGGTTCCCTATGTAAAATTGGAAAAAAAATCTCTTAATAGCTAAAAGATAATCAAAATCAATTTGATCAAGCGGATCGACTCGAACTTGCCACTCTTACTCTATCTTTGTGGTAATTGAGTAGGTTTAATTTCGATAATTATAAATTCTTTTGAGTGGTTGTTTTCGGTTTTAATGACATTGAAAATGATTGTCATCATTCACGAATTTCACTATTTTTATGAAATCATTTAATTTGGTTATTATTGTTCTCAATTTTAGGTTGTTGAGGTGAGGATTAAAAAAATCAATAATAATAAAAATTAAATAAATTCCTCCCAATGATGGTTTAAGGAGTTGAACGATCATCTGACGGATAAACATTTGTCAGGACATTGGTTGAAAAAACATTTTGGCAAGTAACTCTAAATGCGCAATATAATCGTCGAGAGATATTGTCAATTATCAACAGTACTCATGCATACGATGTCAAGAGTTAGTATTGTCCAAACGTGGTAGATGGCCGATCAGGAGTTAGATGTAAGGCTCCAGTTGCATATAGCCTACGTGATGAAGGCTTTGTGAAAATAATAATGCACGAAAAGACTTTTGATTAAGATGCAAGTTAAAAATAAATTACGCGATACTGACCCTTCCACGGAGAGGATGTGCGGTGATCGAACGAGCAAGTCAACCTACTTCACTTAGTGACGGTGTTGTGATGCAAATGTCAATAGGTCGGCGATTGATGGGATCTGACCGCCCAATCTGAGTTTAGGATAAGTGTTGATAAAGACATGTGGCGTTTCAGGATTTGACCACCTTAAGCCGCTAGTTAGAAAATCATTTCGGTATGGAAAGACTCGTTTGAGAAAGTCTATAAATAAAGAGTACGAACCATCTGAGATTACTTATACCCTTGTTTTACTAAGAGAGAAAACTGAAAAAGTGTCAAGAATTCGAGACGAGGGACGAGCCCATTCCAATCAAGTCCCCAAAATAAGCAAGGAGATCTTGACCTGGGAAGCTAAACTGGTCGATCAAAACAGTGAGTGGTTCCCTTACTAAAACTTTCAATAAATAAAATAGTTTTTCAAAATCCTATTTAGCACTTTGTTGTTTTCTTTCAAATCCATGAACCGTTTGATTTTCTACATGTTTTCCACCTACCAACGTAAGTAAGTTTATTTGGGAAAAGAAATGGGATAATAATGCGTACTCTCTGAACACTATATTACGTTGTGTTAAAATGTTGAGACTTAACCCTCGGTGATAAGTTACCTTACTTTTTCTATGTGATCTGGGGTAAGAAGGCTCCAATCAGCGAAAGTCACAGGAAGGACATGCTATATCCGTGTCGAGAAAAGGACTCGGATACAAGTCGCCAGAGTCGATCCATATAACTAGAAAGGGGGAGGAAAGAGTGGTTGACAGCAATCATATAACTATAGAGGAGGTTGACAGTACTGACGTAAAAGAAGGCGATAATCAAAGAACCTCAGCATTTGATCAAATTAGATCACCTGTTGCACGCCCCCTAGCATTTGAAAGACTAAGCATGACAGAGGCAGAAAGAGAAAGGCTCCAATCAGCACCGAGCCTTGAGCGACATTCGGTCTTCATTCGGTCTTTCAAAGGCTAACTATCACTCCCATAAAGGAGAAAAGCACATGCCATGCCTCGACAACTACAAGACCATCATCCTTTGAAATGCTAGGTGTGTCTAAAATGAAAAATGTACAAGCACCCCGTGCTCCACTTTTTAATCATCTCGAGGATGGAGGTTCACATGTCAACGTTGATTCCAGCATAGATACAAAGAAGGAACCAACGTCTCGTGCGACAGTTTGGCTTCGAATTAAGCATACAGACGTCGAGAATTGTCGTAGTAAGGAGTTTCCTTGCGAGACAAAGGGAGAGGGAGAAATTCATAGCAATGTTCCTTCTCGAATGAAAAGAAAAACCTTTGTTACTCTCAATACAAGTTAAGGTTCGTTGAAGGTAAAAAGACATAATGTTATACTAACGAATCCTGAAAACGAAGAGTCATAACAAGGGGAAGGTGAAACTTCATGTCATCACCTCACCATTATTGAGGAATCTGAGACTGAAACTCATGAAACTCATGAAGAAGACGCAGAAAATGCCCCACAAAGTTTAGAGGATGGTGGTCAATCTACTATAGATGGGCTAAAAGAGGTGAACCTTGGTACAATAGAGGAACCACGTCCGACTTTCATTAGTGCATCCCTCTCTAACGAGGAGGAGGATAAATACATGAGTTTGTTCACCGAATACAGAGACATCTTTGCTTGGTCGTACAAGGAGATGCCAGGACTTGATCCAAAAGTAGCAGTCCATCATCTTGCAATTAAACCAAGGTATCGGTCGATTCAACAAGCACAACGGCATTTTCGACCGGAGCTTATCCCTCAAATCGAGGTGGAAGTCAACAAGTTGATTGAATCAGGATTCATTCTCGAAATCAAATACCCAATGTGGATAGCAAACATTGTCCCTGTTAGAAAAAAGAATGGACAACTTCGTGTTTGTATAGACTTTCGCGACCTGAATAATGCATGCCCTAAAGATGATTCTCCCTTGCCCATCACATAAGTCATGGTTGATGAAACTACTGGACACGAGGCGTTGACATTTATGGATGGGTCGTCTGGATATAATCAAATACGAATGGCCCTCTCAGATGAAGAAATGATAGCTTTCAGGACTCCAAAGGAAATATACTGTAACAAGGTGATGCCCTTTGGATTGAAAAATATCGGAGCTACTTACCAACGTGCCATGCAGAAAGTGTTTGATGATATGTTGCACAAGTATGTTGAATGTTATGTTGATGATCTTGTAGTCAAATCAAAGAAACGACAAGACCATTTAAAGGATCTAAAAGTTATGTTCGACCGCTTGCAAAAATATCAGCTAAGGATGAACCCTCTCAAGTGTGCGTTTGGTGTGACTTCAGGAAAATTTCTTGGCTTCATTGTAAGGCATCGAGGGATCGAAATAGACCACTCCAAGATTGATGCCATTCAGAAGATGCCAAGACCTAAGAGTTTGCATGACCTAAGAAGACTCCAAGGACAATTGGCTTACATCTGAAGGTTCATCTCTAACCTGGCCGGTCGGTGTCAACCTTTTCAAAAGTTGATGAGAAAAGGAGAAAATTTTGTGTGGGATGAAGCTTGTCAGAATGCTTTTGATAGCATAAAGAAATACTTGCTTACTCCCCCAATGCTGGGAGCTCCAGTACCTGGCAAGCCATTAATATTGTACATTGATGTACAAGAAAAGTCTTTAGGAGCATTACTGGCACAAGAAGAGGCAAAGGGAAAGGAGCGTGCTCTCTACTATCTAAGAAGAACATTAATTGGGGCTGAAGTTAACTATTCTCCCATCGAGAAGATGTGCCTTGCACTTTTCTTTGCCATTGATAAGTTGAGGCATTACATGCAGGCCTTCACAGTTCATCTAGTGGCAAAAGCAGACCCTATAAAGTATGTTTTGTCCAGGCCAATCATCTTTGGACGCTTAGCCAAATGGGAGGTTCTACTCCAACAATATGACATTGTCTATATTCCCCAAAAGGCGATAAAAGGACAACCGCTAGCAGACTTTTTAGCAGACCACCCAATTCCTTTGGATTGGAAGTTATGTGAAGACCTACCAGACGATGAGGTTTTCTTCACGGAAGCTATGGAACCTTGGACTATGTACTTCGATGGTGCAGCGCGAAGAAGTGGTGCGGGGGCAGGCATCGTCCTCATTTCTCCTGAGAAGCATATGTTACCTTATAGCTTTGCAGTTGCTGAACTGTGTTCAAACAATATGGCTAAATATCAGGCTTTGATAATTGGCCTTCAAATGGCATTGGAAATCGAAATATCGTTCATAGCGGTTTATGGTGATTCAAAATTGATAATCAATCAACTCTCGCTTCAGTATGATGTGAAACATGAAGACTTGAAGCCATATTTTGCTTATGCTCGACAATTGATAGAAAGGTTCGATAGTGTGATGCTAGAACATGTCCCTAGAGTAGAAAATAAGAGGGTGGACGCATTGGCGAATTTAGCCACTGCCTTGATGATGCCAAATGATGTAACTCTGAACATACCACTCTGTCAACGATGGATTATGCCTCCAGTTATGTCTGAATGTCGGGAAGTGAACGCGACGACATCCCATTTGATTGATGAAGAAGATTGGCGTCAACCCATCATAGAGTATCTTGAACATAGAAAGCTTTCAAAGGATTCCCGTCATAAAACTGAGGTACGGAGAAGAGCTTCACACTTCATTTATTACAAGGGAACCTTATATCTCCGTTCTCTTGAAGGGCTCTTCCTTCGATGTCTTGGAAAGGAAGAGCCGGTAAAAGCTCTAAAGGAAGTACATGCAGGTGTTTGTAGAGCTCATCAATCAGGACCAAACTTCAATTCCAACTATGAAGAATGGGCTACTACTGGCCTAATATGATCCAAGACTCAATAGACTATGTAAAGAAGTGTGAAGCTTGTCAATACCATGCAAACTTCATACACCAACCTCAAGAGCCTCTTCATCAAATTATGGCTTCTTGGCCGTTCGAGGCTTGAGGACTCGATTTGGTTGGCCCCATTACACCAAAATCATCAGCAGGACATTCTTATATCCTAGCAGCAACAGACTATTTTTCAAGGTGGGCTGAGGCCATTTCCTTGAGAGAAGCCAAGAAGGAGAACGTGGCAGACTTTATTCGAACACACATCATCTATCGATATGGTATTCCGCACCGAATCTTGACGGATAACGGAAGGCAATTCTCCAATAGCATGATAGACAAGTTATGTGAAAAATTCAAGTTCAAGCAATATAAGTCATCCCTGTACAAGCAGCTGCGAATGGACTAGCAAAAGCATTCAACAAAACATTGTGCAATCTTTTGAAGAAAATTGTCTCCAAGTCAAAGAGGGATTGGCAAGAAAGGATCAGTGAGGCATTATGGCCTTATCAAACTACTCATCGCACTCCTACAGGGGTTACACCATATTGGCTTGTTTACGGTGTGGAGGCTGTCCTTCCTCTCGAAAGAGAAATTTCGTCGCTAAGAATGGAAGTACAAGAGGGATTGACTACCAAAGATAATGTGAAGTTACGTCTTCAAGAGTTAGAAGCACTTGATGAAAAACGATTAGAGGCTCAGCAAGCATTGAAATGTTATCAAGCGAGAATGTCCAAAGCTTTTGATAAGCACGTTAAACCTCGCTCCTTTCAAGTCGGTGATCTAGTACTTGCTGTAAGAAGACCGATCATCACAGCAGGCATACGAGAAATAAGTTCACACCTAAATGGGATGGACCCTACATTGTTAAAGAAGTTTATACAAATGGCGCATACAAGATCGTTGATCAAGACGGATTACGAATTGACCCAATCATCGATAAATTTCTTAAAAAAATTTATGCTTAATTTTGTTATGTAAAAAAAATCAAAAAAAAAAAGTTGAACTACGTTATGACTTGATCCCTATATTATAAAGGGTACGTAGGCAGCTTAAAGGAAACTTTAAGTTCAGTCCAGTAAAGAAAACATGACAAATTACATTTAATATAAAAAAAAAATGATGAGAAGTGGAACAATGAAAGAATAAATTTTTTATTATAAACTTCTAGCAAAAAATAATAATAATAATAATAATTAAAATAGCATAAATAGATAAATAAGAGGAGGCAGTGAATCATGGGGTCCATTTAAAGTTGTTCAGCTCCTCTAGTGTGCTTTCTAAAGATTCATGAAGTGCTGATAGCATATTAGCATCAATATCTCCAACGATTGGGGCACATTCGAGTTTGTCAATTTCCTCACAAGTCTTTGAAATCTCATGTTGCTTCTGCTTCAGCTCCAGGTCGTTCTTGAAAATTATGCCAGAAAGTTTAGTAGACTTGGTCCACACCACCTAGTTTTGCTTCTAGTTTAGCCTCCTTGGCAGACAGTGGTGTAAGGCAACATTTGATAGTGCTGGTCTCTGCCAATATACGATTCTCATCAACTCGCAGAGTCTTCACAAAACATTTTGCCTCCGTTAACTGAGCATCCTTAGTTGATTGGAGTAAAAATGAGGAATGTATTTGATTATGGTTCTCGACACCTTGGAAGTAACCATCCACAAGCTCCCTCAAAACGATAAGGTTGTTGTTGCCGCTAGTTGCAATTGCATCAAAGATCTTACGCATTTCTGGTTCAAGACTACTCATTCGTTCAAAAGCGGTACAAATGATCTTCTGTCATAGGTTTTCCAACAAGGTTATGGCAGTCTGTCGTCGGAGGTCAGAAATTAAGCTGTTAGCACAAAAATGAGAAATCTCAGAAGCTGCAATAGGCTTCGTTTCTTCCACTCGTTGAGGGGACTCCTTGATCACAAGAGGACGAGCAGACCTAATAGTTGCACCTATAGGTGTCTTAGAGTTCTCACTATAAGTAACTACAGCGTTACAGTCTTCTAGATTCGCCATCGACTCTAAGGTTCCTTTGATGTGTAGGTCATGATCACCTAAAGAGGACTGCAAAATAATGTTAACAACAAGAAATAAGAGTAGGAGTAAAGGAGAGAAAATACAATAAATAAAAAGGGAGACGAAAAGAAACCATGGGGGAGAGGACATCAAAAAATTGTGCAGCATCGGGGACCTTAATAGGAGACTCTTCATCATTAATTGACTGTTTGTTGGGCTTCTTGAGTCTCTTTCAATGGCGATCATCATTGCTGCTTTGACTGTCCTCAGTACGTTTAGGACGCTTGGCAGCTATCAATAACGGATGTCCTTACCCACATTTTCAATACCACCTTTAATAGGAAGTTTAAATCGTGAAGAAGGAGACAAATTATCCACCAAGCATTTTGTCCCTTCCTCAATTTTCTCCACAAGTCGTTCATCAGTTTCATTGGAGCATATCTTTTGACTTCCACTACCAAAATTAATCTCAATTTTGTTGGTGGTTTTGGATTTGATGTGAGGGGGAGTAGGGCGATCTATCAAATGTTGTACTCCTTCTTGGAGATAATCACCGTGTTTCACAAGCCACCAGACCTTATAATGAGAAGTAATATGTGTGTCCGGGTTAAGGGCAGACACAGGAAGATATACTTGGGAAAGTGTGTTCTTGCGAATGCAAATCATCCAACAATATCGTACGTTGGCAAAATCGGCTTCGGGAATTTTTTTTGCCCAAGTCATATGGCACGTCTTGATAAAACCTAAATTGCCAACTAAAGCTACACGGACTATAAGGTTCAATAACTGTAGAGGATCCACATTGCGAGGATAGAAAACAAGAGCAAATGCTTATAAAAAATGAAGCATTCCAACTAATTAACTTTCCATCATCTGTTAAGAGTTCGTCTTTATTCTTTGTCGGAAGACACGCATGCCATGACACATACTTTCCCTTGTGGATGTTCGAGCCTCAAGATTAGTATAATATTTGGCCCCACCTGCACCAGAAAATTCAACCATCTGAGGACCCCTAAGACTCCTAGGGGCTTTATAATGAGTGTTGAAGTAAAGAGCAAGCCACCCATGGACATAGTGAAGAGGAAAACAGGCATTGGAATAACCAAGTGATGAAGTAGAATCATGAACCTAGCGTAGGCCACTATAAATATTAGCTAAAACAGGGATGGCAAGGCTAAATGTGTAGCCTTCCGCCATGAGGCTAGCAACCTTAAAGACTTCCGGACGAAGGGAAAGTTGCTTGTCAGGGAACACAAACACACATAGCCAACAAGAGAGAAATGTCGTTAGATAGGTTTTGTCCCTATGATCATCAGTGACACTTAAGTCAAGGAACACATTGAGTTCAGCTTCATACCAGTCACGACGTCTGATGGAAATTCTATATGGATTATGAGTTGAGCAAGGGCGAGAATTTTTTTTGGCTTTCTAGGTGGCAGCTTCAAATACTTTATCTCAGATCGTGTAACCCAGAAAGGGATCCATTCGCTTACAGGGATTTGAGAGTGATCCATGCGTTGAGAGACAATGTGATAATAGGCCGCAAATAAATGCTCACAACTTCTTGGACATGCGTCAGGTGATCCTATTAAGTCTTGGTGGCAAGGAATGCTTTCTTCATAAAATCTACCTTTAATTGGGAGTCCTCCTAGCATCCATGAGTCCCATAAGGAGATGGACATCTCACCAGCTTAGGTGTGAAGAGTGTTTGTTGAAGGACTCCATGCCTCACAGAAAGTCCGAACGATGTCACTATTGCGATCATATGTATACAGGGAAGCCATCACAGCATTAAATAGGGAAGCTCGCTTGAGTACCGCCGTATTTCTAGCAACGGCGAGCTCTAACCATTCCCAATAATGAGAAAGATAGTAAAATTCTCCATTGACCTTGAGCACATAGTCCTAACGAATTTTTTGGTCGTTTATAATTCGACGACCCAACGTTGATTCTGGATTCTCATTTAGAGGCTTGTTGTGAATTGAGGACTCCAGAAACCAAGATTTTAAAGATGAATTTGAGTTTACGAACCGTTCCTTAGACCATTTAGGCAAAAAAATAAAATTGTCCTTGGGTATTTGGGAGTCCATAATATTCTCAAATGTCATTTCTCTCACAGGGAGAATGACCCCACTCTCTAAACATTGATTTTCGTCCTTTAGGATAATTAAACACATTTTGGTCGAATCAGAATACTCAGTGAAGAGGAAGAAGAAGAAGAAGAAGAAGAAGAGGAAGAAGAAGAAGAAGAAGAGGAAGAAGAAGAAGAAGAAGAGGAAGAAGAAGAAGAAGAAGAGGAGGAGGAAGAAGAAGAAGAGGAGGAAGAAGAAGAAGAGGAAGAAGAAGAAGAAGAGGAAGAAGAAGAAGAAGAGGAAGAAGAAGAAGAAGAAGAAGAAGAAGAATGAGGACCTCATTTTTATCTCAAATTAAACATTTAAAATATTTAAAATATTTAAATATTTCAACATTTAAAAAAAAAAATTCCCAATTTTAAAATTAAAATTTGGGTTCAAAATTCAAGTCAAATTAACTTGCATATATGACCTCCTTTTTATCTTAAATTTCAATCGGAGTCATAAATCCAACTTTACGTCAAGATTGAGGACCTCATTTTTATCTCAAATTAAAATTGACAATTCCAAATTCTTATGCATCCTCAAGACAAATTAAGATAAGGTAGAAACCTTATCCTTATTTCAAAATTAAAATTTTGGTTATGTTCCAAATTTTACTTTAAAAAAAATAATCATATTAAAAATTTTTATCCTCAAATAAAATAAATTGCGGATAAAACTCTGAACTTTTTAAGGTTTGGCCATATTCCAACCCTTATTTTAAATCTAAATCAAACTCATGTACTAAATTCATAGTTTGATTAATTTGATATGTTGAATTGAGCAAAAAAAAAAAAAGCTCGTATTTTGACTTCAAATTTATCTTTTTCTAGATTCATTCACCCATATACGTGCATAAATCTCAAAAAGGGGGCATTTGTTCAATAAGAAATTTTGAGATCAATCACAAATTGTCACATCATTTATTAAATTAATGATGAAAAGTGCAAATAATTGAATTTGGGACTAATTAAAATTGACACGTGTCCCAAATTAAAAATTGAAAAAAATATAAACTGGCCAATTATAATAATGCCACATGTTTTCATCTTAACCGTTGGATCAAGTTAATTATTTTGGTTGAATTAAATATTATTTACTTGGACTAAGTTTAATTAAGCCCAAAAATAAGCTTAATTGAGCCCAAAGAGTAAATAAACCCAAATCCATGTGGTTGAGCCCATGGGTCTGGTCCATGGACCAACCAGGCTTAAGCCCATAAAGCCCACCAGAGAACTCTATAAATAGAGGAGTTCTCCTCATTTGTAAGGGGTTGAAAATTTTTGACTCCATAAGGTCTAGAGAGAATTCTCCCAGGAACTATAAGACTCCCTAACTTCGAAATCGACCATCCTCGAAGATTGAAGCTCATTTGAAGATACAAGCTTTCTTCTAAGACTCCAACTTCCCTCGAAGATTGAAGCTTCTTTGAAGATACAAACTTTCTTCCAAAGACTTCAACTTTAAGAACATCGCGTGCTCCGCTTCCTCAAATCAAGCGTAGGCATTCAACCAACTTGAAGAACATCACGTGCTTCGCTTCTCCAAATCAAACGTAGACGTTCAACAAACTTCAAGAACATCACGTGCTCTGCTTCCTCAAATCAAGCGTAAGCATCCAATCGAGAGAGAATCAGAGGATCAAATTCTAGAGATTGAACCACATCGCATCAAATCAACAAAAATACAACATCAACTCAAGTTCAACTCCACGAATCAAATTTCTCTGGAAATCTCGTGCGAATAGTCTCATACTTGCTGTGTGATCTGGTATGAGATGTCTCATGCTTGCTGTGTGATCTAGTATGAGATGTTCTTTGCTTGCCATGTGATCTTGCATTGGAAGACGCATAATGAGTATAGGAAATAATAGAATTGTTATACGCTAGGGTGAGCATGGTAGGCCGAAAAACTGAAACAACTGAAATCAGTCGATCGTGGAAGTGATATTGTCGGTCGATTTTGGTTTTATTGTAACAAAAACCGTCTTACGGTCGTTGGTTTGGGTAGGAAGGGCGAAACCCTATCGACAGACCAAATTCTTCTTCTTCTTTTTTCTTTTTTTTAATGTTTATTCAAATATATATAAAAGTAATTTTTTACTTTTAAGGTGAACTGAATTTGCAATTAATTTTATTAATTTTTATTTATTTACTTTCTAAAAAATTTAAATTTATTAGGCTTGTCAAATTTAATGAGAATAATTTTATTTTGGTAGTATGTTGTCTTTATTAATTAACTATCAAAGAAAGCCAAAGAAAAGAAAGAGAATAGAAAGGAAAGGAAAATATTATAAAAAAAAAAAAGAGGAAAAAGAAAAAATCGACCGACCAACAGAAAGTCAGTTCGGTCGATTTTGTTGCTAATGGCGCCAACATCGGGTCGACAATTTCCATATCTACTTGTGGTCACTCAGAGTCAGTTTGGCCGAAAAACTTACCCCAACCGACCATTGATCACCCCTACTATATGCATTGAGTTTACTCTACATAGCTTTAAGCTGGCAAAAGAGTGTGGTGAACGCTTGAACCTAGGAGGGGTACAAGAATACGAATAAAATACATAGAATAATTGTGCGAAATGAATATTCGGTATGCGAGAGGCATGCATTATGATAAACTATGAAATGATAAGTTACTCTGATGAAATGATAATCTCTTACATCTAATTATAAAGCCTTATGGCAACTTTGACTTGATTAAGGTGACTACCAAAAGACCCCACTCACTAGGCATTTTCATCTAACATTTCAAATGTTTGTTTCATTTGTTTTCCCCCCCTAGGTAGCGAAGGACATCTATCATTGAACTTGCAGTCGTGAGTCACCCCCTCCTGAATCATCTACTCTCAACCCGAGAGATGGCGTGAGGTCAACTGATGTTGTTTTCTTTCTTCACAACACAAGATGACCCTGTCTGCTGAGCCTTTTTCAAAGCTAAATAACTTGAGTAAATTAAAACTTACGTAGCGGACTAAAATGATAAACACGATTTAAAAAAAATTTCTTATATTAACTCAAAATAAGTTAAGGCTGATTACCATTGTTTACAGACAACACACTAAGCAAAAGAAAGATAGCATTTTAACTACCTTAACCCTATACAGAACTTATGTACACACAAAAATAAACTTAAGTACTGACCAACAACAACAAAACTAATTACAACTTTACACAGCAGACTGGAGAAACGGTCAAACTCTCGGATCAAGATCTCTACTTGGAAAGTGGAAAAATATTTGGAAAGGATAAGCTAAATAGCCCAGTGAGTGATGATTTTATAAAACATGCTTTTAAAACAATTTAACTTTAAATTTTGTATTTTGCATAAATTACTCATGAAACATAAGATAAAACATAAATTCTTTAAAACTTCTTTCTTGACAAACTCTTTCTATCTTTCAATTGCTATACTTCATGAACTACAAGGATGGCATTTGAGACACTCTGGTGGGCCCTCATTATGTGATATGATATTTACGAGACAGAATCTAGGAATCAGTAGTGCCCTATCTCGTACTAGCTACAATGAGGTGGAAAACCTTCAAATCTTCATCTCAAGAGATGGGACAACTAGATATCATATTTGTAGAACCCTCGTCTCATTGATTTGTCCTAGTGATAGGAAACTAGGTATATATTGAATACCTTCATCAAAGAAAACTTTATGCATAGGCCATATCCCTCGAAAGGTTGCTATATATCTTAAAACATTGTAGGTATAGTCTAAAACATGCTAAAATCTTCTTTAACTTAACTACTTATCATAAACATACTTGCTTTGTAAATCTCATGAGTACATTCATCAAGAAATACATGCTTGTCAAATATTTCTAAACTCATGTTTTGGAAACACTTTCTAAATCATTATACTCAAATATTTACACATCAAAGCATGCTTAAAATATTTGATAATAAATCATATTTAGAAATAAACTTTAAACTCATTTTGTCACTCACAGATGGTAGCTTAAAACCTCGGCCTATAAACTTGCCCAATCTCCTTTTGACTTGAAATAATGGAAAATAATTCCATTTAATTCCTTTAGTCATAAAAATATCAGAACTTCATTTAAAATTCCTCAAAAACACCAAAAACAGCCCAAAATCATTTCCTGGCATGGCTGACGCGGGGTGGATAGCAAGGCTGGCAAGCGCACGCAGGGTCTGGGTAGGCCTTGTCGCGTGCTAACCTAGCAAGGTGGCATGCCACACACATCTTATGCGTCTTGCGTGGCCCTTCTCACGTGCAAGGCTTGTTGTGCTCTTGCTTGGCCGCTCGTGCCTTGCACATTACTCGAGAGAGCAAGTAGTAGAGGCATGACTAACACGCTCAAGAAGAAACTTGGAGACAAACTCCACCTTGACAAGATAACTTTCATCATTTGTATCCATAAAGGAGAATAAATGTGGGTATTAGGCGTCGAGAGGTTGCCACCCTTAAAAGAGAAATGCTATAAGTCTTGTAAGTAAGCCTTCTAGATATATCTCGCTTAACCAAGTTCTATAATTTGCATCCCTAGAGACGAGCAAGTGTGGCGTTTAAGGCACTGAGAGGTGCTCGCCTTAAGCATAAGCTAGTTCACTGGGTTGTATCGCATCAAGGCTACTGCATGTCTTAATCGTCTAGTAATGCGGAGACCTTCATTCACTCTTTATTATCACAAGTTGGTCCATACTTCCATCTCGCCGCCATTCTTATTCCCCTTTTGCAAATTCTCGTGTAGATAGTAGATATACTTTAAACTTACACTTTGTACTGTACATATAGTATTTTATACTGGCTGAATGAAGAGTAAACCTTAGAACTAAGCTTTGATATCAATTCTCTGTGTTCGACCCTTAATTACCCAAGAAACCTATTGTTTCGTTTAGACTTGGGCAAACAATAGAAAAACTTGTACTCAACAAGAACTTAGTAATTACGCGATGAAGAGAGAACATAGTGAGCATCTCCCATGCAATTGTGACGACCCTGACTTTTCAGACCTTGTCTAAGTCGTTACGTTTACTCAAAACCGTTTGTTGACAAAAGACATAGCAAAATTCAGTTGAAACCGTAAGAAAACGAAGGAAAATTTTAATCGGGCCCTATTTCCAAAATACAAAATTTCAAATGCTGTTTACAAAAAAAATTTAACTATTTGTAAACTTAGTTCAATCAAAATATTTTCAAACCGTCAGCGAAAGCAGTTAGAAGATAGTCCGCGATGGCAAATCACGATTCCTTCTTGTCCCTCGTCAGTCTGCCCCTCGTATTACCTTTGCCTGAAAAGTTAAACATAAAAAGGGTGAGTATTAATATGCGCAGTAAGAGACCCACTACTGGTCCCGTTAGGGGAAAAATAAATTATTAGCTTCCTATGGAGTACCCTACACAGTCACAGTCTTGTGATCCCGTAGGATGCACATAATCAGTCTAACGTCCAAGGGACGCATAAATCAGTCTAGTGTTCTGCAGAAACACATATCAGTCTAGTGCTCCCGAAGGATGAACATATCAATCTAGTGCTCCCGAAGGATGCACATATCAGTCTAGGTGATAATCCCGTAGGGCACCCGCAAGGTAACAACCACTAAGAAACCAATAATTTACCCCTCAGTCCCTTCTATACATCTTAACAGTCATTTACAACCCCATCAAACGTCCTCATCACGTACTTTCCACTTAACCTCCAACAACCATTCATTTTCCAATTTAACCTAAGGTCAGTCAAAACAAATCAGTATATCAGTCAACGGGCTAAATATTCATAACATTCTCCCCCAAATACCAGGGGTATGACTAATTAGTTCCCTCTGTCATAAGAACGCAACCACGACAGTATATCCTATACTCAGTCTAAACACCCATCTGTCAGTTCCAACCTCCCCCTATATAACATACATTTACTGTTTCAAGTCATTCGACAACCATATGTGCATATTTGCATAGCCAGTCAGTCACCACATAAATTGACACCAAAACCACATAAATCCATACAAAATTATATATTCTCGTCGAAATATAATCTTAACTAAACATCCAGTCCACAATCAAACACATGTAGCATATCCATTATTTCTACTCAATTCCAATATAATTATGCAGCCCAACACATCTCAAGGTTATAAGTGAGTCCAGTAGGAAGTCCCTTACCTTGGCGTTAGGTAAACTCCTTAACCGCGCAAAGGTCTGTGAAGACGAACCTAAACATTAAGATAAATACTCAATATCTTTCTCCAACGCATCATTCATTTAAAATCAACCCAATGTGATGTTTCACAACTTACCCAAATTCACGAAACAAATTCCCAATTAAAACTAATGTTCGTTGTGAACCCAAGGAAATCGAGCGTTACTTCCAACACCTTCAAAAATGGGTTAACAACTTAGCCAATTCTTCCAACCATATCGATTGAAAAACTTTGAAACAAATTTCAACTCATATTAAATTTGTTACCAACAAAACCACTTCGACAAATTACCGTAAAACAGAAGCAGCGGCACTCCACGGCACAAGGCCGTCGATTCGCGGAAACCCAACGTGTGGGTTTGTTGGCGGTCGGCTAAGGGAGGCGTGGCGACTGACGGACGAAGAATCACGGCTGGAAGGAGAGACGCGCTGCGGCTGGCCTTGACGGATGGACCCCGGCGCGGACGGACGGACGACTGGGTTTCGGCTTCAGGTGAACGGAGAAGGGGAGACGCGGCTCGGGCTTCGTCTGACGGACGGCGCAAGAACAAATCTGAGGAAGGGGGCGTTTTGGCTGGTTTCGGCTGGAAGGTGCGGCGGCTTCTCGAACTAGGACGGACGGACGGCGTGCGGACGGTAGCAGGCGGAGGCTGGGACGGACGGCGGCCTGAGGTTGGAGGGTGGGTGGCGGTCGGCGGCTAGGGTAAAGGGAAGGAGAAGAAGAGAAGAAAAGAAAATGGAGGGGGGGGGGGGGGGGGGTGGGGGGGAGGAAAGGGGGGGGGAAGAGAAATTTTTTTTTTTTTTTTTTTTTTGTTTTATTATTAATAATAATAATAAAAAAAAAAATAATAAAATAACTATTATTATATTATAATTATTATTTAAAAAAAAACTTCTCTTCACCAATATTGATTAAATTAAAACCCCCACAATTTCTTAAAGTCTTAATAAAATTTAAAGAGTAAATTGAGAGGATTATCTCAAAATTTCGGGGTGTTACAGTAATGATCATGACCAATGACTCACCGCATAGAATTAGATATAGACATACACAACAATGCACACACTGAGTCCGCAACACAATGCACACCAATCTCTTGATGGCATCTCTTTGCCCGTTGGGAAATTGTTTCTTAATGGATTTTCATCACGAATCTCTTGACTACCATTGTGTCATCGGAGTTGAAATGAAACGCTTTTTTAGGTATTTTCCATTGAGATAGTGCAAGTGGGTGATGTCAAGAGGGGAAGCAAGAAAAAATAAATGTGTCAGTCAAACAGGCAAAAAGCTGACAACAAGCAATAGTTTTTTACCCAACACACATAAAGTTTTATATTGTGTTTTATATAATAGGGTGTATATGTATAAGAGACCAAGCTAATTCCTCCCAAACAACAATAGTAATAAGAGAAGAAGAAGATGGTAGTAGATGTAATGTAGAGACATAAAACACAAAATTGAAATTTCATGTGAAAAGTAACTTTTCAAAAAGGAAAGAAAAAGAAAGTAACTATTGAATACCAACTTTATAATTGATATAGATATAATAGCACAGGATTAATTTACATATATTCACTTCTCGGATTCTCACATTTCCATGCAACATACTTATTATTATTAAAAAAAAATGAACAACATAAATATATATGACAAAATAGGTAAAGAAAATGATAGATGATATGAACAAAAGATATATTACTTGTCAATTTTGTCCCCCATTAAAAGAAAATAGAAATTAAAAAAAAAAAAAAAAAAAGAATTTAATAAGTTTCATGATAAACTTTCCTTAACCCAAAAAAAAAAAAAAAAAAAAAGAGTAAAAGTAAAACTATAGAATTACCCTAAAGTACCTACTACCTTAGTAAACTACATAATTGCCCCTCTCCCCTTTTTTCTTTCTTCCCCAAAAGCAAATATTCTATTAATTAATTTTCATGTGAAAACACCATCTCCGGTTAACAAGTCATCGTCGTTGGATCTGGAGATGGATCCCACGTCCGATGCGTTATTGGAGAACTGAGACGAGCAAGTCTCCGCCGCCGTGGCTTTGGATCTCGATCTCGTTGATCCTTCCTCCTTTGATTTCTTTCGCCGCCCTTTCTTCGGAACTCCGGGGAGGCTTTCCGTCGGCGATTCATTGCCTTGGTTCAGGTCGGAATTCCGGCGCGAGGGTCCGATGTTATCCGATGAAGAAGATTCCTTCGCCTTTGAAGACTTCTTTGACTTTGCCTTCTCCGATTTATCTCTCATCGTCGGAGACTCCGCCACGCTTCCCCCGACGGTCGACGACTGCCGTCTGGATGATTTTGGTAGCTCCGGCATGTCCCGACTTGTAACTGCCATGTCTCTTTTTGAATCTATTCCAATTTCATACCCATAATTAATCTCTCCTCCACACGTCTGTGTTCTACTTTTTGTTGTGAATTCACAATATTTAACCTTAGTTTTCCATTTTTAAAATTAAATCTATCAACGCTATGAAATTTCAAAATTTTAGTGTTTTTAGAAGTTTGTTTTATTTTGAAACTTGTCTCAACAATTCAATCATTATACCCAATAAACATACAAATCATATTAAGTAAAAAATAGGAAGAAAAGAGCTTTACAATTTTACATCGGAGAGTGGTAAAAAATGACCCTTGGTTGAGTGATGTGACTGTTAATTGATGAGTTTTTCTGCTGATTTGGAAATTTTGTTAATTTAATATTATATTTTTAAATGACGTGGATTTATTTTTCCTCTCTTCACCACCATCATCGTCAACTCTCATATGTCAAATACCCCCATCGTTGCCTGTTTTCAGTCATGACTGAAGAATGTTTCAAAACAAGCCCTCAGCCTCAGATCTCTTGCAGCTTTCTCACACTAAGGCTTCTAATTTGCACAAACCCATTTCCATTTTTTTCCATTACTAGATCTATCTATTCCACGAACAAGATTACTATAACTCTGATTGGGATTGGGTTAGATTCATGACCGATTCTTGCTTATCTCTGCTCCTTTCCCCTTCGAATCCATTGAGGTTATGTTTTAATTAAACTCAAACACTAGCTGGACAGTGAAGAAATTAAAGTGGGTAAGATAGAGAGATAGGCAAAAAAAAAAAAAAAAAAAAAAAAAAAAAAAAAAAAAAAAAAAAAAA
>CM046886.1:16550919-16831851 GCA_025688845.1 Cucumis hystrix | reverse complement strand
AAAAAAAAAAAAAAAAAAAAAAAAAAAAAAAAAAAAAAAAAAAAAAAGAAAGAAAGAAGAAGAAGAAAAAGGGTCAGAATCCAAGGTCATATTGTATCGGTTTGAGTTTTTGAGAGATTTCAGGGTTCAACATCGCTTTCGACTTGAAGTTGGTGTTCTTACCTTTTCTTTATATGCTATAAAACGGCTTAACAAAAAGTAAACCTCTGCAAACATCAAACCTTCCTCGGATGATTACAAATGAAACGGAATCGATTGGCCAAATTAGAGAGCACAATTCGCAAAGAAATTAAATCCACTCTGAATTTCTTCAACTAAAATCCTCAAATGTATTTGTGGAAAAAGAAAACAAAAACAGTCACCCCTCTAGTCTTTAATTATCAAACAGTCACCCCTCTAGTCTTTAATTATCTCCTTAAACAAAATTACAGGAGAGAAAAAAATGAAGCAAAAGAGCGAAATTGTTCGACCCACGAGCTTGTTTATAAATATGTTTGTTTTGAAACACTATTCACTAGCGGCCGTAAAGGGGCAACGATGGTGGTGTTTGATAGATGATGGTTGAAGAAGATAATGGTGTGAAGAGAAGAGGGAAATAATGAATCCACCTTATTTAAAAAGATAATATTAAATTAATAGAATTTCCAAATAAGTAAGAAAACCAAATCACTTAATCTATAACTAAGATGTTGGACTTTAATTCAAACATTAGAGACAGAAAAGTGCATTCTGGATGTTTAAATCTCTAATAAATTTTGAATGAGTATTCCAACTTAATATTGTATCTAATACTAAATTAGAAATTAAAAAGAAAAAGAAAGTAAACTGAGTAAATTGAAATTATAAAATATATTAATTAAGATGATATAGGAAAAAAGTAAATGATACCTTGAGAAACACATTGGGCAGAGGCATCTTGTTTGATATCTCCATTGTTTGGATGTTTGAATTCATTCATCTGCATTCAATTCCACATAAAAAAATTAAAAACCTTTTATTTTGTTTTAAATTTAGGCCCTTTTTTCTGAAGTTGAAGGATTAAAATGGAAATTAAAAAGAAGAAGAAGAAGAAATATAGATATATATATATATATTATATACCCAGCTTGGAGAATTGACGGAAGGACCATCCCATCCAATATGAGCAACATGTTTCACATCTGTTGGAAACCCAATCTGCATTTCAGGTTCTTTCTCATTATCTGCATCCAAGCATTAAATTTTATATTTTAAAAATCTTTTAAGTTTAATTTTAATTTTAGTTTTGTTATAGAAAGAAAAAAGGGTTGTTGTTGGATATATATGATTTAGCATACCAAATATTTGAGAAATGTATCTGAGGCCTTTCAGAAGGCCTTTCATTTTATTATTTGACATTTTTTCTCTTCTGGATTGAAAAATGAGGTAATTGTGAGATTTTGTTGAACTTTGCTTTTGGGGAAGAAGATTGTGTTGGAATTCAAATCCAAGCTTTGAGAAGAGGTTCAAAACTGAGGCCAAAAAAAAAAAAAAAAACTTAATTAATTAGGTACAAATATATGTATATATATATATATATATTAAAAGAAAAAGAAAAAGAAAAATATTACCTTTTGAAATGAAACCCTAAATGGAGGGGGAAAAGAGGGAAAAGAAGGTGGAAAGAAGCCATGGAGAAAAATCAAAAGAACATTAGGAGAGAAATGGTTTGAGAAGAAGAAGAGGAAGAAGAAGAAAAAGGAAGAGGTTCAAGAAAGAAAAATTAATGAACGAACGAATGCTAATTAATTATAATTAACAAAACAAAAAATATTAATTAAACTCTTCAAAAAAAGAAAAGAAGAAGAAGAAGAAGAATCGTTGATTTCGTTGATTTTGGTGGCTTTCAATTTGTTTGTTGCATTTTTTTTTCTCTGCTCATCCACTTTTGGCCACAAATGGTATCGAAATTTTAGCTCACAAATTATGGTAATTTCTTGTTTCTTTTTTCTTTTTGTTGAATAAATTTTATTCATATAAACTAAAATTAGGAATTTTTTTGACAGGTCTTCCACTTCTGTCAAAAGGTATTCGTAGATTTTTTTTTTTTTTTGAAATAATTGTGTTTAATGTTTCTAGACTATCTTTGAAGGTAGAAATTTGTTGGACGAAATTTAGGAATTAGAATAGCATAGTGATGCCACATATGAGAATGTTGGGACGTGATCGTGTTCTTGATTACTATTATAACCTTCAAGGTCACCATGGTTTCCATTTTGAAACTTTAATGGATTTTTACCTCAAATGCATTTTAAAATTTTAATGAATTTTCACCTCAAATGTATTTTTCTAAAAATTTATGTTTTAGATAAGTCATGAAAAATATCGTAACTTTCAAAATAATATGACAAAGCTCAATGGTGTTTTATTGTCATTTGACTTTGCTTTTCCAAACTGATATAATATTTGTTTTTTATTTGTTTTTTTTTTTTTTTTGGTCTTTTTAAAAATATTACAAAACCCAAAATATTAATAATTTTAAAAACGAAAAAAACCAGTCTCACAATGAAAATACCCAAAATCTTGATCGACAGTTAACATATTTAGATCCTTTAAATTTGACTGTTTCATGATGTTTTATATTTAACAATTTGAAAAAAAAACGAAAAAAATCACAAAAAGGAAGAGAAGCAGTAAAAAAAATGGTAAATCTGAAATATTTAAAAAGAAAATGGATTTTTTCATTTTGTTACGGAGACCGTAAATATTTTTATGACGGATTATATTTATAAAAATTAACCATTTTCTTTACTTTATAGAATTTGTTTGAATTTTTCTAACAAAATTAATTTGAATTTTAGTTAATATTTGTTTTTAAATTGTACTCGTAACAATCTCTATCTGAATTTTTAATTAAATTCCAATAAAAAGAAATATCTTATAACTTAAAAAAACATGAGGTTAATTTTAAAGATATAATTAAAGAGTAAAAACAAAATAAAGAAAGCGAGGTAGTAATTACAAACTTGATTTTTTATAAAGGTAAAAAGAAAAAAAGGTGAGGTAGTTTGACTTCATTTCACCTTCCCCTGTTTTCTTTGCGAGTGTTTCTTATAAGGTAAATGAATATAAATATAATAACTATATTTTCTTTTTCATACAAACATAATTTGATGTTCATTTTTGGCTCTTCCCCCAATTTCCAATTTTATGAAGAGGATGATTATTATATAGGATGATTTATTTTAATAAATCAAATCAAATGTTAATGCCTTTCATATGAATGTCCTACAAGGCAAGTTTTCAGCATTCTTATGATCCCTAATACAAAATCTTGATTACATATGTGCAATATGCTATATTCCTTAGCTTCTGGTATACATTCGTTTCTTTTAGTCTATATAAATCCATTTCCTTTCATGGTAAGATAATTCATACAAGTGTGCATCCTTAAACTTACATAACATGACCAACTTCACGTACAGAGTCTATCAACAAATACAACCCATAGCAATCACCCGCAAAACAATACTGGAAAGGTACAACATATTAATGAATACCTTTATATTTAATATTTCTCTAAGTGTCAGCACTTTTTTATAATGAATCTAAAATAAACAATATGAAATTTAATTTAAAGATAAAGATGTAGGAATTCAAATCATGGAAAATCAATGGGGGGTTTTTCAATTGAAAATCTCAAGAAAGGTCTGTTTCCCAATATTACATATGTTTTTCCAACCCTATAAAATTGAGAGAGAATAAAACAATAATAATAATAAACAAAAAAGAAAACGAGAGACATTTAAGGAATAGAAATTTTGAGGTATTGAAAAATCTTGTTTCCAGCCAAGTGGGTGCAAAACAGAGATTTTTTGTTGATGAATAATATTTATAAAAGCACACTACTAATAAACTATAAAAACGACCGATGGATGGGTCTTTAAAATAGGGAGAAGAGCATGAAAGGAAATACAGTTATTATTACAGCTACTTGAGTCACACAAGTAGAATTGTTTAGTGTGAATCTCTGCATCTCGAGCGGCATCAATAAACATAGATGACGACCGCAAACGCTTCTGAGGGGAAAGGTTGCAAAGATAATCCTGGATTTTCTTTTCTTTCTTTCTTTCTTTTTTTTTTTTTTTTTTTCCATTCAAGATTGTATCAACTGACCTGTAATGTTTGTTTGCGGTCGGGTTGGGGGATGTCCCATGTACAAGAGAGAATTAAGATGCAAATAATCGCAGATGGGAGGGCTTTATCCCTCTGATGCCGTATGCCAAGTACCCTAATGAGAAAAACCTTCTTGTTATTAGCTTTTACTTCCTGATTGATAGAAGTTCAAAGCTCCGGAGAGGATCATCACGGCCGCCTCTTGTTGATGTTCGAACAAATGAGGATGGCTTTGTCTCATAAGAGGAATGAAGTCTCTGAGTGGTGGTGGAAGGGCGTCCAGTGCTTGCAACTACTCGACGACCCTCACTGTGATCACCAGAAGAACTTGGCTTGCTATTTGTAATTACAGCTCTTCTTGAGGAGCTTCCATATCGAGAAGAACCACGTGCTCGATCAGAATCATGATGCTGAAAACAAGTCACAATTACTTCAGTTAGAAAGTTAATATAACACCACACTCATCAAGATAAAAGGGTCATTTATGAAGTGTCCTCCAAAATTCATAACTGCAACTACAAATTTAAGCTAAATCTTCCCAATAATGCAATAATATTTAAATGGAATTTGGTTCTTGGGAACAAAACGAGAAACAACAATGATAGGTTACAGAATATTTATTTAAACGAACTAGTTTGTGAAACAGCTGAAAAGCTGGTTGTCAAACAAATCCAAGGGGACAATAATCATATCAAAGCAAAACTAAATTAAGCAAACACTTTCATTAATTTTTTAATCGGATGCAATAAACCATCAAATGAAAGGGCAGTATTTCCAACCAGGTAACTCCCAGGGCTTGGTTCTTAGCCGTGTGGTGCATCATTTAATTATTGATGTTCTACTTTTATCTTTTTTCTCAAGAAACCTCAGAATGAGACCCTACTTGAAAAACCAGCCCGAACAGAACTACAATTTAAGAAAATGGGTGGTTACTTGGCTCTCATTAGCAAGCTTCACATGCAAGAGTCTTTCTGCAAACCAAGCTGATGAAAACTACCCATTCTCACCCAATTTTCTTCTCCCTTTCACTACATACAATATATGTATATGAAAAAACATGATGCACGTGTTCGCTCTTCAATTTTCAGTGTCCCTCCAGAAACTAAAAGAATATGCGCCAAAAGGGCTGACCAACCTCTCCTCTCCTCTCGTCCCATAAGATAGTCTCATTTTCATCATAATTGCTTTGTGAACAATAAAGTCAGGTACTGATCAAACTTGTAACAATAAACGACGTTAAGAATATGGACTACTGAACTACTGAGAAAATAACTTATAAGTAGCACAGAATTTCCAAAGATAAAATAAAAAGTGTAAATTGATCCAAGCTAGAAGATTCAATGGTTAGATTTGGACAAAAGCAATATGTTATCTAAATGATAAGGAACATGCATTCCATACAATTTTAGTTCAAATTCAATGAAAATGATTTACCACGTCCTCATAAGTCTTTTGTTTAGAATGATCAACATGTGGACTGGAACTGGAAACATTCCTTCTGGAAAATGCTTCAACTGCACCTGATAATCTTTCTCGGATCTCTTTCCCAACTTCAACAAATAATACCAACAAGTAGTAAGTAATACGTTCAACATTAAACCGCAACTATATTTTCTGAGAATTTATGTTTCTTAGTCCTTTTTTAAGGAAAAAAAAACAACAAAAACTCTAAATAGGAAATATGTCACGGAAGCAGACCTGAGGTTCTCTCTGGCCTTTCTGCAGACGGTCCTGGAGTAGCTGCAGCTTTCCCACTTGAGTGCTACAAATGGAACCGGAAGCCAAAATAACAAATCTGTGTATACAAAATAATATATCAAAGCAAAAAGTTGCAAGTATTTACTCGTCCTCTTGAACTGCCTCCAATCTGTGGGTACTTCAGTATAGTCCAGTCAAAGACATAATCAAATTGATAGCCTGAAAGGAAATATTTAGATCCTACTGAGAAATCCATATTCAACTATGAATAGTATAATAGATAACTAAAAATGAGATAAAAAGCCACAAAGCACCTTCAAGTAACAAATTCTTTTCAATAAGAAACTAGTTAAATTAAATGAATGAATGTACACCAAACTAGGTCATACAAAAACAGAAACAAATTTCGTGAATAAAAGGTTATAAGTTTGAGATAAAAAAAAACAATGGATTACCTTCTCGTATGAATAGGTCTCGAAAAAGTCGCTTTAAATACGAATAATCTGGTTTGTCTTCAAATCTCAGTGATCGACAGTAATGAAAATAAGATACGAACTCAGGTGGATGTGATTTGCAAAGCACCTATAAAACATAATTACAATGAATTACAGAAACAACAGCAAGGATAGAGACAAATTGCCCATAAAAGAGAGATAGTTCTGCAATCATGGTGAGGTCGTGTTTGGTTGCAAGTTGCAATGAACAGAACAAAAATTGGAATTAAAAAATAATAATAATAAGAATAATAATAACAAAGAATAAAACAAATCTTATAGTAGTATACTAGTAAATTGTGTTTTTCTCATCAACATGTTGATACTTTGCTCCATCTAATTGGAAGTTTCACCAGGTTCCTTAGTAATTATTCTAAAATAATGATAATTTAATAATTATTAAGCAAACCATCATTATTGACAATTTAATCAAACCGTCATAATTGAATATTACATATGTGAGAACTTATGCAGTATGCATTTTTGTTTTAGGTTCTTTAGAGGTACCTCAATAGGAGTGGACATCTTTTTTTCACTAATTTTATCATACTTCTGTTTCTTTGTGCCTGCTTTCAGACCCTGCCAGGGAAGGCTGAAACAGAAATTTTACAGTTGTTATACTCTAACAAAAAAGGAAACTGTAGAGTATTCTTTAGGAGTTCAGTAGACCAACCTTCCTCTTAGGAAATACATGAGCACATAACCAAGAGACTCTAGATCATCCCTTCTGCTTTGCTCTGCCCATAAAAGAAACACAACATTTAAAAAAAAAATGCTGAGACATTTACAAAGTTTTGAAGTTTATCCACTTCCAACTACTCACCAATTCCTAGGTGAGTGTTGACACTAGCATAGCGAGCTGTGCCAGTAAGGTTCTTGTTCTCTCTGAAAAAGTGAGGTGAAAAAACTGTAAAGATTCTTATACATTGATATTATCCAGAAGTTCACAGAATTAGCAATGTAAAACAAAAATGTATGCATATATTGGCATGACCCAAACAGAACCATAATTTCTCAGCTCTACAGTTAACATCAGTATCGACCTGTATGGTATATGCTTATGAGTTTGAAGATCCCTGTACTTCTTTGCAAGGCCGTAGTCAATGATGTATACCTATAAACATGAAACACTCATTAAAAAAACTATGAACTGTTGTTGATATTACATAAGCTATAAACCAATAACAAAAAAACCCTTCATCAAAACTATATTAAATACAATGGAACAACATAAATTTGGCTCCTTAAATCATTGCAACTTATATTATCCTGAATTTCGCGTCAATAAATTGAATCAATAAAGATTAGAACCTAATAAAATCTCCCTTCGATAGGGCATAGAGAACCATACAAAACTACATAAAAACACTACCTGATTGGCTTTTCGCCCAAGTCCCATTAAGAAGTTATCGGGCTTTATATCACGATGGAGAAAACCTCTTGAGTGCATGTACTCAACCCTGTTAATCTGAATGTTATAACAAATAGAGAGGGGGTTAATTATAGTTTAACTACCCAACCAATGCTCATGTATACAATACAAAAGTAGTACTGCACACTTACTAATTGATCTGCAAGCATCAGAACAGTTTTCAATGTAAACTTTCTATTACAGTAGTTAAATAAATCCTCCAAACTTGGCCCCAGAAGATCAATCACCATGATGTTGTAATCACTCTCAACTCCAAACCACTTCAGGTGGGGGATTCCCGCTACATCAACAAAATATATAATTTAATAACATCGTAAAAGAGCTTGTTCAAAACAAAAAATGTTGACCTTGTTCAAAATTTTATGACATGCAACGCTTAGTTTAGAAGATAAATGAAATGCCAAGGTAAAGAGCAGTTGTATTTCTATCATCATCTGGCTACAAAGAAACATCACAATGAAATGTCTACCAACAAGAAGTTTAACTTTGTCAAGCTATCGGAGAAACTTCCCTAAATATCAATGGATTTAATATTCGGATAAGAGGTTTTATTTGATTAGAGCCCCAAACTAATGTAATATGTCATTGCTTCCTGGATAAAGACCAAAGATGAACGTGAGAACTACAGTACTAGTACCATACCAGGAACATCCAACTGTTCCCAGGCGTTCTTCATCCACCATTAACTGATGCATACTAAAAATTGCATACCTTTAACTACCTATTACTTAGACAATACAAATTTACACATCCATCTATATAGCATCTAATCATTAGAGAGAGAAAATGGAAGAGAGACTTACTTCCTCCTTGAAGAAGCATATACAATTTGGACTCATAATGAAGCTGGGGATGCTTGGTTTTCACAGGTTCCTGAAAAATAACAACAAGACTCAAAACAATTCACAAAAGAACTGATTTCTTTATTTGATCGTATTTGTTCCTCAAAATTTATACATGATCAAACCAGGACCTAAGCTTCAGCAAAAAAAGAATGTTTTGCTTAAAAGCATAAGATATGGACAACAAAAGAATTAAATGTCACATCCAGGGACCAGTAATTATTCATTCAATAATCAGACAATCAGAAAGAAGATAGAAAACATAAAAAACCAGTCCCTAAAATCAATGGAATTAAGAGGGAAAGAAACAATAGGTAAAGGGAATAAATTAAGTAAAAGTGATGTTTTGACCTATTAACTAAAATTTACTGCTGCTTTAAGCAGGAGAGAAAATACCAAGAAACACTAAGACCGCATTCTTTGCTCTCATATCAAGGTAAATGGAATATTGTTTACCACCAGCATCCCAACTCCGTCCTGTTCTGGTCCTCTAATCTAAATGACCCATACACTTTATCAGATAAACGTCTTATTCAGCTTTAAAATATCTTTGATATCAGATCAATAGCACTTGATGCAAGCTTTCTTCTCCAAATTGGTGCAAGAGTAATGATCTCTTCTTGTTCTTCCTTTTAAACTTTTTCTTTTTTTTTTTTAGAAGAGAAGATCATCTAAGTTACTATCACAAGTCCAGTATTCTGTAGTGTACTAAAAATTGATTGAAGTAGACTAGGAAAAAAAATAGGTGGATGATCAAAGGACCTTAACAAGAAAAATGCATTTGAATCTATCTTGATACGAGTAAACATAAATTCAAAGCGAAACTACTGATAATGAACAGTAAACAGTTGGTTGAAATCAAAATTATTTAAAAAACAAACACGAATATGCTTCCATTGAAGAACCGTCACATACTAGTTTGACAGCAACCTCCTCTCCAGTTTGCACATTAACAGCTGCAACACAATAAAGAAAACAATCGAATCAAAACCACGGTTGCAAAACAAAGAAAATAAAAACAAGAAAAACCGTTGTGAAAAAAAATTGACCTAAATAAAGCTCTCCAAAAGACCCACTCCCAATCTTTCTTCCCAGCTTGAACTTCCCCGCAATCACATGGTCCATGATCCAATTGTTTAATCAAATCAAAGTGAACCCAAAAGCTAAAATGCAACAACACCAACACAGATTTGCCTCAAATCGTGGTAAAGACGAGTATGATTCTTTGGGTTCCGACAGGGTAATTCCACTGCCGACGACTTCGGGAGATTAAAGAGAAATTTTGAGTTCTTCCCAGAGAGCCAGTTAAGAAATGAAAATGAAGAACAAGAAAGTCAGCCTTCGGATTAGAATAGACGATGATACTGACAGAAGAATACAGGAGGGAAAAAAAGGAGAAAAAATAGTTGAATTTTGGAATGAAAAAGTAGTGAAAAGAAGAAGATCGTGTTGTAACTACATAGTCGGAAGGGAGATGGTGAATTGAAACCCTAGTTTGAAGGAAAGGAAGCTACATTGACCAAAGAAATCAATATTTAAGGGGGGAAATTGTATTGAAAGATGAAAAAGAATGAAGAATGGAGAGAAGGGTAATGGAAGAAGATGGTATTTAGGGAATATTGAAGGGGCGAAAAAGAATCAACGAGGAAGAAGAAAAATGGTGGCGAGGAGAGAGACGGCAGAAGAAGAAGAAGAAGGGAGAAAAGAGGTCAGGCGGCCGATGGATTTCTCTCTCTCTTCTCTTTTTTCTTTTTTCTCTTCTTCTTCCTTCGTCTTCTCTCTCTCCTCCCTCTTTCTCTCTCTCTCTAGGCCTTCTTATTGATTGTTTATTATTTTTATATTTCTTTTTTATTTCTAATAAACAACATACGTATGTTTTGTTGATAGACTTTTTTTTTCCTTTTTCAAAAGATACAAATTTTTTAATTTTATATTTTGTTTCTATTTATTAATTTAAAATAATTATGATGCGCAATTTTAAATTTGATCACACGGTAAATATTAAAATTTGTTGTAAAAACAAGGCATAACAAAAAAAATGGATATAAAAAAAATAAAAATAAGAACATAGAAATTTAAAAAATCCACTAAAATCTTCACTTTCTCCAAAAAAAAAAAATCATGGAATTTCTACTCATATTTTATTCCACGAGGGTCACTATTTTGGCACGTAGGAGGTGAGTTTAGTTGGTATCTTTAATGCACGTGGCAAAGTAAAGGGAGTGTTGAGGCAGTGAAACATGGTTTGGCATTATATTTAATAATATTTATAATACTCTCATAGATGTTTTTGTAAAACCTTACTCGAAAAAAAACCACAATGAAAAAAAATACATATTTAATATAATTTATACACCTACAAAAAATGCAATAACCACATGGAAATATTACTTGAGATCTCTAAGTCATCACATTAATGTTGTGCATCAATTTTTTATTGGTTGAAGTAGGTAATGATTTTGTAAATAAGTCAGGTTATCCTTCAAATAAATGTTTTGTACTGTGATGTCACCATTTTCTTCAAGATCATGAGTGTACAAAAGTTTTGGCAAAATATGCTTTGTTTTATCTCATTTAGTATAATCTCCTTTGATTTGAGCTATACATGTCTTGTTGTCTTCATATAGTATCGTTGGAAGATTTTTACTAGAAAACAAATCACATGTTTCACGAATATGTTCAATCATTGATCTTAATCATACACATTCTCGACTAGCCTCGTGAATTGCAAGAATTTTAGCGCAATTTAAGGAAGTAGATGTTAAGGTATTTTTAAGTCGATGTCATGGTTTTCTTAAGTTGATGTCATGATATAACAGTTTCTCCATATGTGAAAATGCAATATTTGGTGTGAGACTGAGAATTGAGAAAGAGAATCATGTTGAAAAGAAGCAATGAAGAAAGGAACGATCTGTCTAAATAGAAAAGATTAATCATTCTAAAGATGAATTTAAAGGTGAAGAAAGTTGCTTTTTGAGGGAAGCTGATGCGAGGAGAAGTATCTACGTCTAAAGGTTGTTGCGATGAAGTACGCGTTTTAGTTGGAGAAGTTAGGGGTTTTGCGTAGCAACGAGTAATGAAGTCTGACAAGAAGGAGAGGTCGTTCACTATCTATCGCAAGGAAAAGACAGGCGAGAAAGAGTTGAGCATTTCAAGAAGATAAGTTTAGCATTTCAAGGGAGACGTCTAATCCCAAGTTGAGCATTCCAAGAAGATAGTTTAGAGTTCCAAGGAAAGTAATTAATCCTGAATTGACTGTTAGTGACTTGTTGAGTTCTAATTGGTTGCATGACCCGACAAACAAGCGATTGACGCATGTAAAGTTGTAATTCAGAACTGGTGGGTAAAGAGGGACCGATCAAACGAATTAGTATAAATAGGAGTGAAGGCATAAAGAGGAGTGTTGTTACTCAGAAAAGTTGTCAAAAAAGTGTTAAGAGCTAAGTGTTGCTGGAAAAGCTAGGCGAGAAAAGAAGAAAACTAGGTGCGCTGGAAAGAAGGAAATTAAGTGTTTTCATGAGTGATCTTCATAAACAAAATAAGTATTTCATGAATGATTTTATAAGTATTTGTGAACTATTTTCTTAAAGAAATGAATTTGAATGTATTCCATATGAGTCTATGGTTATGTATAACGCGTTATATATATCTACTTATGTATTGTTGTATTGATATGGGTATTGGTATTGGTATTTGAAAAGAAAAAATTGTAAATTTATATGTGATGATTGTGTTGCTTGTGTATGAGTAAACCATTAGTCTTATTCTTATCAAGTGAGCAGTTGTTATGTGGTTTGCAAATAATGTGTCAAGGCGTCGTGTGGATGACCTATGCAACAGAAAAGAGGAATCAGGAAAATTCACGAACGTTGTGGATGAAGTGAACATCATAGTAGTGTCTACACACAAGATGCTGGCGAGAGTGAATCGCAGTAGTCTTGGTGTGGGGAACGATTTGTGTTCTCAGTAGAAAGGAATAAGAAGCTAAAGTGTGATTATGTCACGTGTGAAAAGAGGCACAGTGAGCCCGTATTTATAAAAGAAAAATGAATTTATGTGTTTGTATTGTATTCAAGGTTTTCTAAAAGCTTCACTCACTAAGTATTTGACTTACGTCTTGAGTTTCCCCTTCACCAGGTGTTTAGGCTTAAAGCCAAGTAAAGAAGGTTAAGATGAGTCGTTATGCGGAATAATTGATCAAGCTATCCAATTTTCAAATATTTCAAAGTTATTATATTTAAAAAGGGATGCATCCTAGTTTTGTGTGAGGGATAAGCCAACCCTAAGATGGGTTGCTAAGGGATCAAGGAGGATCTGGGGGTGGCGAGCATAAGTGGATGGAAGACACGTGTGAGTAAAGTTTGCAATATTTATCAATGTAACAATCCAACTCTTTATACTAAGCTGAGGTCATTACCTTAAAGATAAATAACAATTTGACAATTTCTTGAAAAGAGGAAAACTAAATTTTAAAAACATCATGAAAACATTTTGGGCAGCTAGTTCTACAATTTTACAAATAATAAAAATAAATAGATAAAAATGTTTAAGGGAAGCAGAACTATGTCTCCATACGGCATGTCACACATCCTTCCTGTCGCTCGCTAATTTTCCTCTACTTTTATCTTTGCCTGAAATATTAAACATAGAAAAGGATAAGTATAAACATATACTCAGTAAGGGACCTACCTACTACTAGTTCGTAAGGAAGTACCCAAAACTATCGTGCTCCCGAACACACACTACCGAGTGATCCCGTAGGGACACATCTGAGCTCAGTGAACCCGAAGTAAACACCTAAGAGAATCAGACAATAAGTGACCCCGTCAGACCACTCATAAAATATAACATGAGTGACTAGTGGTCTGATCGAACTCACATCAATTATAAATAGAAACATAACATGATAGGCTAGTGGTCCTGTCAAACTCACATTAGTGATCTCGAGAGACACCCATATGGGTATGATCATAATAGACAAAGTTAACAGAACACCTATCCATAACATGTAGCCTATCATAAACATCATAACATTACATGAATATCAATCATAACGCCCTTATCATGTGGTTAATATTTCATGCATATCAGTCATCAACAACACATTATGCATCATAGCTAGGTCAATGCTTCAAAAATACATGCAAAATCTTAAATTCATGTTCGAAGGTCTAGTAGTAGGGCTTAACAAATCTCTCAGGGCCAAAATTTTCTAATAATAGATAGGTCCTAAACAGAAAGGAAACCCAATAACTAAAATAATAACCCCAAAATCAACTATTCAACCTCAAAAAAATTTCACAATCTAATTCCTTCAATTTAGCCGATTAAACCTAAGAAAAAAAATAATTCATTTTAAGACCGTTCAACTTCGTCTAAAATTGATTTACCTACCAATAGTTAAACTAGATGGGTGCACCAACCAAAAAGTGACCTAAAATAGCTTAAATGGCTAAAGAAAAAGAAAAACACTCATGACTCGACTAAGAGAAGTAATCAGCTCATGCGGCTCGGATGACTGGGAGAGGGAAAGGATTGGCTCAGGTGGAGGGATGCAGCTCGTGAAGGGATGACTTAGATCAGGCTTGAAATGGTGGAGGCTCGCACGTGAGAAGGTCGACTTGGTTTGGGGTTCCTGATCGACGACGGAGGAAGATGGGACGATCTTCGGCTCGTGGCAACCTCGAACGACGGAGATCTTGGCCAGACGGAGAACGCGAACGGAGATGAAGCCTCAAAATCGTTCGGGTCTTTGACGCGAACAACGACGTACGGCACAGATATACTTGACGTGACGGAGAGCGTTATTGAATGGAGGTTGAACCTTCACGCGGCATGAACGGTGGTCGGACGGACATGGCTGGTGAGAGAGGAGGTGCAGCGGCGACGTTTAGGGTTTCTCTGAGGGAGAAGATTAATTTAACTTGCACGAGGATCGGGAAGAACTTATTTAAAAATAATAATATAATATTATTATTAGTATTTTCTTTTCATTTCCCCTGTTCTTTTCCAAATAAACCGATTATCTTAATCTCTCTCCTCATATCATCTTTTTTATCTTTTTTCTAAAATCAATAATATAATATTTTTATTAATTATATTATCTCCGATAATATAATTATTCTTATTTTTCATAATTTGATTAATTATATATATATATATATATATATATATATATATATATATATTTATACATAATTAACTAAAATTCTTAAATCTCACAAACACAAAAATCCAAAATTACTTTATATGCAACTAAACTATTTAGTGATAAACATGCTAAGAAAATATATTTTTGATGCTTTTCAAAATTTCAATATCTCCTCACCTACTCAAACGGGGACAACGACTAGAATTAACCCGCTAATTTTCTAACTTAGAATCGGGTTGTGGGATCCAATTTGGTGAAGAAACTAAAGGAGATATATGGAAATTGAAAGGTAGAAGTTTGGTTGAGATTTTGGAGAGATAAATTTGTAATTTTTAAAATTACTTGAAAAGAGCAAAACATTTTTAATAAAATTGAAAACAACCCTATTTATAACCTAATTGCATACAAAATTGCATGTAATTAGTTGACCAAATCTCGACACCTAATAATCCACTAACAATTAGTGGAACTTAGTGGGCTAGGTGTCTACATCTCATGTAGCCACATATCCCACTAATTGTTAGTGGGATTATCCAACAAAATGTTGGATTTTCACACTAACTTAATTCAAGAGTAAAATGGTCATTTGATCTTTCAAGTCAAAAGTCAATATTTTGACTTTCTACCATTTTGTTTCCGACCTCCCGAGCATGAATCCACATTCGTTTTTCTAAAATTCAAATCATATTTGAATATAAGGTCGGTCAAAGTTTGACTTTTCAAAGTAAAAAAGTCAACATTTTGACTTTTTACAACTTTGACCATTTCCATCAATTTCGAGCTTTCTAGTATGAATCCATATTCATATTTATAGTATTTAAATTCTATTTAAACATAAAGCTCTATTTCTAATCTAAAATTCGACGGTTATATCACATATACTTGTCATTTTCTCTCTCTTCTCCCAATTCGAACCATTCGACTTATTCCATTACACTGTTCTAAGTTTATTCCATATGAGCTAGCAGGGGAACCTAATGGACTTATAGATTATGGGCTCCAACAATTCAAGATTAACTGGCTAAACTCTTTTAAACCGAGTTAATCAACATTCATTAACTCAAAGATCATTCCACTAAAGTCCCACAATTGCACTCTCCTCACTATAGATATATTTGTGTCCATTTGATAAAACCATGATCAGTAAATTAATACTTCACAGGTTGTTCGTAACCTCGGCTGGGTCAAAATACTGTTATACCCTCGAGACTACGTCTTGCTCCTTAAGTCCCACTAATCCACTATTGAACAATTGGTTTAAGGTCTAACCTATAAACTTAATCCCTCTCGAGCCAATGGGGGCCCATTGTTCAATACTTGGATTCAGTGCTTAAGAAAACAACTTATCTACTAACCCTAAAGCGGTTAGGAGTGAATTCCGTCTCGCATTCTATGTCTCCAGCTATCCACCCGATCTTACTCTTGAAATGGGAGGGTTATTGGGCCAACGCTAATGAGCTGCCCTCACCTATGCAGATCTAAGGATAATCTCTTGTGAACAGGAGTTCATAGTTAGCTCAGAATTAAGATTAAGTTACCTAGGTCATCAATAATCGAGATAGTCAATTTTAAACAGTAAACGATGTTATAACGTAAAAGTGACTATTTCATGGTTCAGTCTTATGTAAGTACTTTACATAGGATGCCCCAACTTTCAAGTCTCTAGATGAACGATTCAGAATACTACAAAGCGGGCCGCATCCATAGTTTCTCTAAATAAGGCGCCCAACCATTATTTATATACTATAGACTATTTTGGCTATATACTCAAACTTGATCCACGTTTATGTCTCCACATAAAGTTTAAGTTTACTCAAAAATAGCCTCGGGACTTAGTTTATTGGATTTAAGATTATATTATTCAATTTCTCAATAACGACTTTATTGAACAGAATATGATTACAAACAACGAGTTTTAGGACAAAAATTCTAACAATCCTAACTTCCACAAAATCAAATAATTTTCATTGAATGAAATCAAATAACGCCCAACAAATTAAACAAAACCAAGATAATTATCTCAAAAAATTATCTTAATTTTTGGGATGTTACAACCAAAATGCCCCTGATCTTCAAATTGCTCGTATTCCTTCGTTTAGAATCCGTTTGAAGTGATTTTTGTTGTGTTGGGTTCGCAGCGAAGTCTACTATAATTTTTTGCATAAAATAGTAAAATAATGAATATATATATATATATATATATATATATATATATATATATATATATATACACTATGGGTCATGAATAAAACTACTATAAAGGGGTCAAGAATTGTCTTAACAGGAGCTGAGTAGATAGTTTGAGATTTTGTGAATGGAAGGTACTTTAGCAAGAGCACATGCATGACAAACAGAGAATATCTTTTTATTTGGATAGGAGACATGACAAGAGGTAAGAATATGTTTAACAACATTTAAACTTGGATGACCTAACCTATTATGCCATACATCAAGGATTTTGGAATTTGAATTCTATTAGGAGTCTCTGTAGTAGAGGTATGAAGAATTTGGGATTGGTTCTCTAGATTTAGACACTTCATGGAAGATAATTTCTAAGACTGCCTTTTCCATTGTAAAACATTATAGTCCATCAACAAGTTTACCTTGGGTAGAGTTTGGCCATGTAGATCCTTCACAAAGCAAACATTAGAGTGGAATAATTCAAAGAAAATATGGTTATCTTTTATAAATTGGCTTAAGCTAATAAGATTTTTGATACATGATGAAGTAGATTCTTAAGTTAGAATTCAACATGTGAGTATTGTAAAATATTTTGGAAGATTTTAGAAAAGAGAAGAGCCAATATGAGAAACATTCAAACTTGTACCATTGCCCACAAACAACTTATTGTCTCCAAGATATTTTAATATGTATAGTTTAAGTTTGAGGCATAATTTGTAACATGATTTGTAGAACCCAAGTCTAGATACCATTGGTTTTCTTTATTTTAGTCATTTTGAGTTGACATTGTGTTGCTAAGGGAGAAACTCATATTTGTCCTTGATGATTGGGTAATGAACCTTGCTCATTCAAATTCAATGTTAGACCTTGGAACCATTTTTTGAGCAAACGATAACATTTCAAAGCTGTATGTCCAAATTTTCCACATATTTGACATTAAGACTTTCCATTATTGTTCTAGAAATGTTTGTTCTGTTTATTTCCCCGATTCTTGTTTTTTTGTCTATCATTGTTGTTATTCAAAGAAAACGAAGAGAAATTTGCTTCGGTTGTTCCTGTTTGATATCAGATTCACTGAAGGTATAGAATCATCAGAGTTTACAAATCAGTGTCTTTCAATACAATTTTCTTGAGCAAGAAGCTGTGAATATACTCTTTGTAAAGATGGATAATATCTTGGTCAGTAATTATCGAGACAGTAGAATCAGATTAGGACCTAAACCAGCCAATATGTGCATGACATGAGGAACCTTTCTTTCGGTCGCATTTAACGAATCCATCATATTTTTTTATCTTATGAAAATATTCTTCTAGTTTCATGCTTCCATTTTTTATATTTTCTAATATTCTCTTTAGGTTAAGAACTATTGCCATGTATCGAGGAGAAAATCTTGCATTGAGTATACTCCGAACTTCTTTTGTCGATGAACACTCAAGCATTTCAGACAGAAAATCTTTTGACATAGTTCCAAGAAGCCAAGAAATAATCGAACTATCTTGTCTAATCCAATGATCGTACTTGAGATTCATCGTTCTTGAAGAGGAAGATCTTGTTTCAGAGACAAGTAATTTTTGCGGTGGATTGACTTCTGGATCAATGAACTTCTCAAGACTATAGCCCCTTATAGTGGAACTAATATGCGGTTTCCATGAGAGGAAATTTCCTTCATCAAGCTTGACAGGTGGCAGTCTTGCTTCCAGGATTGAGTACTTTTGGTGGAGTGGATGAAGATATCATGGGTGATGATTGAACTCAGAAAGAAGAATCACCCATTTGTAGCGAAAAAAATTTACCAGGTTCTCAATTGTTGGACTTTGAGCTTTGATACCATGAAATGATATACAATGTGAAATGAGAAATGGTCATAAAATGAATTTATTTAACATTGATGAGGTGATCAACACAATGATCTTTGATACATTGTATAAAAGGAACTAAACAAATACTTCTCAACTGAAATGATAGAGGGATAAGACTAACTATTCAGTACTTGAGGGAAATGATTTAATGAGCTCTCTTGATAGGTAGATAATCTAAATTCTATTTTAAAATTAAGTGGAAATTGTGATAAATTTTTTTTATGGTTACGTTGTTTTTTATTTTTTAACTTGAAATTTTTAAATGCATATTCTACTTAAAAAAGATAAAGAAGGTATAAATATATAATAGAAAAATTATCAAAAATAGAATAACTTGACAAAATATTTACCCTTCACACTAAAATTAAGTATAATAAATTTTTGTCTAATGCCTTTTTTCTATGAAGTGTAAATAGTTCGTTTTATTATTATTATTTTTTAAAAAACTCCCAATATACTATTTAAGAGACTTTTAAAAAAAATATAACAAAGCGGCAAAATATTTAGACGGTATAGAACAATTTCGAAAACAGAAAAAACCTATAAGCCCACAATGAGAAATACCAAAAATGTCCCGTGATTAATTGGCTTCCAGTGCGTAATATATTTGGGAAACGATTATTTAAATTTGGCTATTCTTTCACGTTCTTTTAGATTTAGATTTGATCGTTTAGATTTGGCTACAAAAATATAAACAAATTTTTTTTCAAGATTTTTTGGGTAGACGATCGTTTACATTGGACACGTTTAGATTTGATCGTTTAAATTTGGGTAGTTAAATCTAAACGATTTTTTTCAATATTTTTGTACACAATCATTGACAATTGACACACGGTCGTTTAAATTTAGGTAGCCAAATCTCAACGATTTTTTTCAAGATTTTTTGATACACAATCGTTTATATTTGAAAAAAAATCGTTTATATTTGGAACACGATCGTTTAGATTTGACTATTTATGGTACACGATCGTTTAGATTTGGCAATCCAATATCCCAACGATTTCTTTTCACGGTCTTTTATATTTGGTACACAATCTTAAAGAACCAAATAACAGTTTGAAAAAAATAGATATTTTATATTTGGTACACGATCTTGAACCAAATAAGCAAATAAAAGTTTGAAAAACAATTGCAGAAGAAGATAAAAAGACGGTGGAAAGAAAAAAAAATTGTAGAAGAGGAAGAGAAAAGACAATGAAAAGGAAGGACAAACCTTGAATATTAAAAGAAAATGGTTAGTTTCATTGGCTTTTTCATTTTGTTACATGGGTCATAAATATTTTGTTGGTTTGTTATATTTATGAAAATCAACGAATATTTAATATACTAAACTCAATTTTTTTATTAAATTAAAATGTGTATTATAAATTAGATTAAAATGAATTTTTGGTCCTTGAGATTTGAGGTTGATTTCTATTTGGTCCCTAAAGTTTTAAAATGAACACTTTAATCCCGAAGGTTTCACAAGTAGTTTTAGATAGTCCCTAAAGTTACTTAGATCGTTAGTTGACTAACTAAAAATGATTTGGCTATTTAGTATGATTATAATATTATTTTTTTTATGATGTGGCATCCCTTCCCTTTTCCAATCTCTCCCTTCCTCTCCTTCAACCTTCTATACACCATTTGTTTTTGTTAATTTATGGAATTAACAAGAACAATTTCCAAGCTTCCTAACTCAAAGTCATTCCACTCATCATCCCCACAAATCTCTAGCCAATCTTGCGAGTGAGAATTTTCGACGAGCATAGTGTTGGTTTACAAAATACAACAAATTTGTTTTTTTTTGTCTCTATTTATTTGCTTCCTTTCTTTCTCCAAAATTCAACTATTTTTTTTACTTTTCAAATCTCAACCTCCCATTTTTCAAAAAGATTTTTCCATAGTTCTAGTCAGCTCTTACTTCTTTGTCACCTTCAAATTCTGCAACTCTTACTTGCTTTTGGAGTAAATCCCTCCATTTTCTTCGTCCAAATTTAAGATTTTTTTTTATTCGGAGTATTTTAAAACCCTAACAAGTTTCATAAAAGAAAATGTAGCTGGCTCAATCAATTTTTTTGATTTGTAGTGCGGAGTAATATTTCTTGTCAATTTACAAATTTATTGTGAAAAAAAAATGAAAGCCACGAGAGTGGAGCTTGAGATAGGATGAAAGAAAAATGAAAATTTCATGGTAAAGAAAAGATAGACAACTATGAAAGTTGGGATTGATTTGGGAGCAAAGAAAGAAAATTAGACCAAAAAAGAAAAAAAAAAACTAATGGTTGAAGATTGACGTTTTGGATAAAAAGAGAGGAGGGGAGAGAATGGAAGAGGGAAGAGATGCCACATCATAAGAAAATAATATTATAATATATTTTTGCCGAACTAATCATATTTAATGGCCACATCATTTTTCTATTAATCAAATAACTGTCTAAGTAACTTTAGGGACTATTTAGAACTATTTCTCAAATCACATGTATTAAAGTATTCATTTTAAAACATCAGGAACCAAATAGACATCAACCTCAAATTTTAGAGATCAAAAGTGCATTTTGCCTTGTAAATTATATATTACTGACAAAGCGAGCTTAAGTTAATGATATTGACATGACCTCATTCTCCAGAGGTCAAACAATGATGTTAATTGATACATTTACAACCATTCAAACCTTAAATTCAACTATTAATTACATTTCTCTTTTTTACGTTCAGCTAGTAATTATATCAATTTGAAAATAATCAATTTATAATTTTCATTACATTGTATTGAATAAACATATAGTTACTCTCAATCTTTGGTACCAATTTTGTCCTTAGTTTTCCTTGGATATTTAGGTTTCAAACTGTTATATTTTTGCTATTGAGTTTTGAGTTTCTTTTTTTCTATATGGTCTATAAGTTATATTTACACTCTCACCCTTCATTTTTACCAAATACTTACAAGTATCAATCCGTAGTGCTAATATCTGTTAATTAGTTAAAAAATTTAATTGGTTTCCATTTTTATCACCATTAAAAAAATTCACATCAAATTATCTTAAATTAATTGACTTAATGGATAGATCATAACTATACTTTAACCTCGAGTTTAAAATGTTATATTTATAAAGCTAATAACCAAATGAAAATTAAACTCCAAACTCTGGAATAAAAGTGTTACCAGTTAAGAATTAAAATAGAAACTAAGTTTAAAATTAAAAGGTCACACTAAAAGAAAAATGGTCTACGATGACAGTTATTTACTGTCGCGAACAAAATCCGTGACAGTTATTTTCAGTCATAGAAGCGGGAGTCATGGAAAGTCCTTCCATGACAGTTTTCAAAAACTGTCGCAATAACTTATTTCATGACATAAAATAAATGTCGTTAATTAGCATTCTACTACATCAAATAGCTGTCATATTTTATTTTATGACAATAAATAACTATTATTATTTGTGTATTAACGACAGTTAAATAAATGTCGCGAATTCGTTTATTGTGACATTTTTTAAATGTCACGGATATGTCAATCACGACAGTTTTTTAAAAAAAATGTCATTGTTTTGCTATTGACGACATTTTTTTGTTGTCAACTATATGGCAATCATGACAGTTTTTTTTTAAAAAAAATTGTCATTTTTTATTTATTGACGACATTTTTTTCCTGTCACAGATAGGGCAATCGTGAAAATTAATTGTGTAAAAAAATTGTCATTATTTTCGTATTGACAACAATTAATGACTGTCACAAATTCATATATTACGACATTTATTTCCTGTTGCAAATTACTCAATTACTACAGTTTTTTCTTGTTCTCCTTGCCGCTCCGCCATTACACGAACCATTTGAATGACAATAATGTAGCCGACAATGACAATTTTGAATTTATAATATTGACACCCATATAGCAAAAAATAGCCGACACTTTAATATATATACGCTATAATACAATTTATAATATTCGTACATTTCCAATCAGTTCCAACAATTTACAAGTACGGAATCCCATCCCTTAATCAAAAAATATTTTAAATAGCATCAGAATACATATAACAAGATTTTCTGCTAAAGTATAAACGACCAACCGAGAATGTTCGTCTCTTAAAATGTTCTTTGAAAGTAAACTCATGAAGTTGTCGACTCCAGTTGAACCTACAAAGACAACATGAATATAAGCATCCATCACAAGACAAGAGAGTACAACTTTTATAGAAAATTTCAACATTGAGCATTACGTATCACTAGATGCGTCGATAAGAGAAACAACTACGTAGCAGAGCACAAATGTAGAATAACAACGTCACCTTAACATCCACCTGGTCTACAATATTGGAACTTTTTACAAATTACAACTCTTGTATCATTACTCTTTAGAAAATTTAGCTAGATATAAATAAGTAATGTACAAGGAAATTATTGAATAAGTAATCATAAGTAATAATAGAGATGAATGAAACTTAAGAATCCATTAGTAGTTCACTGTCAATAAGGTTGGAAGAAACGTTATCCAACAAGAACCGAAAAGTTTCCATCTTAAGGAGTCAAACACTTTCAAATTTACAAATATCATAAAGAAGACAGTTTTCATGTGCAATCGACTTCAGTTAACGAAGCCAAGAAATATTAAGGTACTAGGAAAATGGAACTAGAACAACTTGTATCATTTATGGCTTGACAGAAATTAAAGGTCTCCTAGTTTCTTATCCAAAAAAAGCTCTACCAATGAGTATAGACATAAAACCCATGACAATTTACATAAGTAGCAATTGAGCAATAGCAATAAGTACAAACAACACCCATGGCAATTTACACAAGTAGCAATTTAGCAATAGCCAACCGGTACAAGCATACTATCCATGATAAAAAAAAGGTATCTATTACTCTTAATCCTCTAATATGAACGACATTAACTAAGAAGGGGCCATTGAAGTTAGATGAAATAGAAATCTAACCAATCTGTCGCAATAATCATGCTAGAAAGTGTAAGAGAGGGAAAATAATTGTAGCAGCCTAGCAGCACAGCAGGTATATTGTTGGTATTTAAGCGGTGGAAACACAGAAACCACCATCTCAAACTAGTGAGTCATGACAACTGATCAGTGTGAAACCAGTAAGCCTAATACTCGAATAGTTGACAAAGGGGTTGAAAATCAATTAAAATTTTCCCAAAAGTTGTACCAAATGAAGAATTTTCTAAGTGGAAGCAATTTATTTAAAACACACACACAAGATGAGAGAAGAAGCATCAATCAGTTGTTTTCAAGTATTTATCTTGTTTCGTAAAGCAACAATTCAACAGTTTGTTTTAGCATAGATAACCACTAAAATTGAATAATGACAAATCATCAAAGAGTGAAAAATGGAAAGCCAATATCACAAATATATCCTTATTCCTAGTCCTTACAACTAAAAAGCTAAGACAATATACCTAAGACAATTCCTAGTCCTTAAAGTTCAACAGTTTGTATTAGGCAATCATCGCAAATAAAGATGAACTATGAATAATCATGCACCAATTCTCTCAGATTATTAAAACAGAGAGTACGATTACAGCAAGTACTCAGGTTCATGAACAAAAAAAAAGGCTTGAAATGCAGTCAGCCAAATTGCACCCCAATCAGAGTTTTGCGCAACTATGATAATCAAGGAATAGCTTTTCCTAACAAGCAATGAATGAGAATATATACCAGTTTGTGGAATGCAGATGATTGGGCAACTGAAGGTGTTCGTGTCAAAACATACCTGTATCAACGTACCATTCATTGCTGGCTTGCCTCAATTTAGACGTAGAGCTTATTACTGGAATGAAGTGCCCAACATTATCCCATGTGCCACGTGACAAAGTATACCCTTGTAAGATTCTCCATTTGTTCAATACAAATTAAAAGGAATAGAAGAAAAAGTTGTATAGTACCTCATTATCTGCTCCATGACCAAGCTGTCCATATTTTGGAAGACCGCAATACTGAAAAAACCAAACATGCGAAATAACCATTGCTACAGGGAGTGAAAAAGGATGAAACAGTGCGTTATACCATTTTTTGGCCTAAGCCTAACTAGCACTACTCAATACATGGCACTATTTTGTGAGCTGATTCAAACTAAGAACCAAACTAGGGCCCATCCATGCCAGAATAAAAATTAAAGATACCAACTTCTAAGACACTAATAAAGTAAGTATAAACCAAATAAAATGTTAAAAAGTGTGAACCTTCACAAGCCTAGCTCACTTATATTTCCAGTTCTTTTTCATACACAACACCAACCCTATCTCAATTATAATAAAAACACCAATTACACAGATAAGCACAATGCTAAAACCTACATCTCCAATCCTCAATCCATATATTAAACAGTCAAAGCTAGTGAACCAAGTAGAATTAACAATTGACAATTTGTCACGTATACGAACATGAACAAACCACACAATTAAGATATGAAATGAAATAGTATGGCAGAAATAATGGAAGGGGAAATTCACCAACAACTCATTCATAATATTATCTAAAATTAATGCCTATTAGCTAGAATATCATGCATTCATTTTTACTCCAGACATGAATATGCTCACAAAATTTCCCATATTTCGAGTGACTAAGCTAAAAAAAAATAGTTGCCAAACTAAGAATTCATTCACCCATTCTCAAATAGTAATCTATTTCAGTTATAAGTCTTATATATTGTTTGCCCAAAATTTAAAATTGCACACATTACAGACAGATTGACATGGAGTTGAGGGAAAGATTACAGAGAAGAATTTAACAGAGAGATAGAGAAATAGAAAAGGAAGAGATGACTTACCGGTAGAGGAGGTCACGGATGCTGATTGAATATTCAAGAGAATGCGGCATATTGGAGATTACGGCCACGACCGGATTGAACAGAATATGACTGATCAGTGGATGTGATGCAGCAACAAGAATACCATCTGCAGAAAAAATTCAAAACAGTTTTCAATTATTTAAATATTCGAGTAAAAAAAGAGAAGAAAAAAACGAAGGAAGGTAAAATCAATTTTCCATCACAATGATAAATGAGGAACAAATCTCTAATTTTTCCAAATACTAACTTCTCATAAGCAACAAGTTCGAACTTCATCTATGAAAAGGAATCCTAGACGCATGTTTTCAATGCATAAAATGTTAAGTCCATAGCATAATGTTCAATAAAAGAAGAAAAAAAAAAACAGAAGAATCAAAAGTAGGCAAACAAAGAATGAACAAGGTGCCATCAAATGAGATCTTCATTATAAAGAGTATGAATCATTTAGTTTAGCAAGAAAACAAAACAAAATAATATAAATCACAACTATTTATTGTGGGAAACCTTAATATCACAAAACCTTTAAGTTGGGAATTTAGTGAAGCTTGCTTTAAAGGTATTCTCTTCATTTATATGCTTCTCTGTCTCTATAGCTTTAGTGTCTCTATAGCTTTATAGTAAGATAACCTTTATATCAATCTCTATAGCTTCTATGTTTCAAACTGATGATGCAATACATAATGTGTTATTGTACCTTTGTAGTAAATGATTCACTAGTTTTTGGAGGGCTTAATTACAAATTTGGTCCGTGTCTCTATGATTTGATATAATCATGTAAAGCCTACTGTTGAAGACGAAACAACTTTTTCCTAAAATCAACTTTTCCATTTATATAAAATCATGTAAAGCCTACTGTATATATGTATATAGATATGTTAGGACTTAGGAGTTTTCATATATATATATGTGAGTCTAGAACAAAAGAATTTTTCCCTAAAATCTCTCACATTCTAGTTTCCATTGTCAATTAAATAATACTCTCTCTTTCTTATTCATACTTAAACCAAACCAAGATTTGATATCTTATACTTCTTCTATTCTATTGGATTTCATTCATATACAATATCCCTTTTCTAAAAGTAAGTAATGAATATCCAGCTGTAGGTGTACAATATTTCCTATAAAAATCCAGTATGTTGTTTTATCTGCAAAGCTTATAGAATATATTGCAACAACTCATTCCATTTCATGATATTCAAAATCAAATCTATCCTACAATAATATATAAACTTGGCATAATTAGTTTCTAATAACTTCAAATGATTTGAATGTTAACTCCACATAGCACTAGTACTACTACTACTACTACTACTATATATGTTGGTTATTGTAATAATATTTAATACATCCCCCATCCATGAACACATGAAACTTGGGTGTGTGTGTGTGTGTATGGATTTGAAATAGAACAAAAGTTGGGGTCTGGGGAGGAAGGGTAGATCTAGATTTGAAATAGAAATAGGATTGGGTCAACCAGATTGGAAATTGGAGTCAGTCAATGGGACTTTTGATAAATAAAATTAAATTTCAATGTACACTTTCTATAGATGATGGATCTTCTCAAAACCAACAAGATACCGACAGAAAGGGTAAAAGAAGCTAGAAGAGGAGAACAATTTGAATATTCAAAACAACCCATATTGTCAACAAAGGCCTCAAAAAATATGAAAAAGGTAACTTTTCCATCCCCCAAAAATACTGTTGTTATATTTAATAACTCGCATGCTTCTGCAGATTTATTTGAAAATCTAACAAAGATTGGGCCAAAACAGAGGAAGGGAAAGTCCATAAAAAAGTCCAACCTAATGAAGTGGAAGAAAGGAGAATTATTACGTGTGTACAAGATAGTCAGCCTGAATTATCACAAATGAAGCTTAGAAAAGGTCATATACAAAACACTAAAACAGAAAATGCCATAGAAGCAAATAACATGATCAAAATTGATGAAATATATATTGAATTGCGGATTGACACACCAATGTAGCTGATAACATGATTTTCGGTCCTAAGAATTCATCAATTGTGGTATGTTATAGCAATAGAGAGGAAGCCTCAATGGCTTATATGCAGGAATCTCCGGGGATGGATTTTGAAAACAATCTAGATGTTCTATTCAATGAGGTTTTTGTAGTTGAACCTGATGTGGAAAAGGATAATAGTGACGAAAGAAATTCATTCCAGGAACAACTACACAATTAGCTTGTAAAGAATAGACTTTGTGTTATGCATGCCATTACTAATAATAAGCTCAACACAGAATGAAAGGAATGAAAATACTAAACAGGGGATCTGCTGGAGGTCTTTTAGCCATATGAGACTCCCTTAATATTGAAGTTGTCGATGTTATAAAAGGGAATTACACAATATTCACAGAGAGAGAGACAAACAGAGAAAGAATAGAAGCTTACCGGCAGAGGAGGTGACGACGGGAACAAATGGCAGCGCCGGAGATGATGGGCACGAATGGCAGCGCCGGAGAAGACGGGAACGAATTGAAAAGGTTCGGAGATTGCAGAGGGATTGCGGGGGTTTCGTCGTTCGTTAATGGCAGCGCCGGAGTGAACAAATGGGCACGTCGGAGCGAATAGACGGCCACGCCGGAGTGAACATACTGCCAGGAGTAGGGGCGGATGGTGACGGGGCTGGAAGACGGTCGGATTGGAGATGGAGACTTCGCGGGAGAATTGGGGAAAATAATAAGGGTTTACGATTTGGGAAAATATTTTCTAAATTTCTAATCTTTATTTATTATTTTTTTAATAAAAAATAAAATATTATTTTATGTTTTTTCTATGACATCAAATAACTGTCGCGGAATGTATTATACGAAAAATTCCGTCTTTTCCCGCTAAAAACGCGAAATTTTACATTTTGTGACAGTTTTTTTTTCTCCCCCCATTTTGTGATATACACAACTGTCATAGTAGACAGTTTTTCTTGTAGTGTCAAAGAGTATTGTTACCTTAAATAATATCTGAAGATGTCTTAATTTTCAATGTTGTGTTTGATATGTTTTAAAACTTTAATTTGTAGTTTTGAGTTCAACAGATTCTAAGTTTTATTTAATGTCTAATTGATAATTTTCAACATTTTTAAAAAAGGCAGGGTCTTTATTAAAAACAAAGTTCAAAGTGAGGCCATATCCTTTCATAAAATTTAAGAACTCTTAATAGACAAAACTTATAATCTAACATTTTTTAACGACAAGTTTAGACCATTATTTTGGATATTTATATTTAAGAGATATGTACTTTGAACATGATTAATGTATTCCTAAATATTGATTTATGTGTTTTATATGTCCTTAAACTTTAAGATTGTCAAACAATTATAAACTTTTAATCCTTTGTCTAATACGTTTCTATCATACTCAACAGATTTAAAAGCAATGAATCTATTAAAGTAAAATGAATTTTCTTAACTATAACTCTTATCGCCACTTGTTACTCAACTCTCAGACTTTTACTTTGAAGCTTTACTTCTTATTTTTGGTGAGAGGAGGTAACATTGGAGTTGTTATTTCAATTGAATACAAGGGTAAAAGGATTTTTGAAATTTTCACAACTTTTGGCTTTGTTTCAACTTATGTTAAAATGCCTTATTTTAAAACGGCATATAGGGTTTTCAAAAAGTTTCAAAAGCTTTAGCTCGAACCTCGTACACCCTCAAATTTAGAATGTGGCATTGTCCTCATTGCTAAAATTGAGTGATGAGATGTATCGTAGAAAAATGTCACAAAAGAGGTTTGAGGTAAAGCTTGCTCGCCTAGTAAACTTTCTAGAAATGTTTCCTAAGTAAGTTTCCTTAACAAGTTAAATGCCTAAATAGCAAATGAAACTTTATTTCGCATAGTTCATATCACTGAAGCACAAAGAAAAATTAAAGTACTTAAACACGGGGAGTTAAGCTTGCGACAAGAAAAACTAAACGCTTAATGATGCATCAAAATTTGTACTTTCAATTCAATAACATAATTACAAAGGAAATGAAAAGTACACAAGTGAAAAATAAAAGTACAAAATTTCAAAAGAAAGCCAACAAGTACTAGTACCCCCCCCCCCCCCCACCCAATTTATGGTTGAGGGGACAGTTGAGATAGATCTCGCGTGCCACGTACTTCAGGATCATAACGCGTAAGGGGTCTTGATATCTCAACGGGGACTTTCGAGATAGGTATGATGTTGCAGATGGTGGTGTGGAGATAGGGTAATGCGGACCTAAACTAAACATCATCCTGCCTGGTGGTTTGTTCTATCATCTCCATGATTACCTGATTCTATCATCTCCGTGATTACCTGATGCGTGGGGATAGGGAAATGCCTAGATTTTTTTTGCTTTTGGAGCTCTTGACTCTGTGTTTTGAGCTCTTGTAATTCAGCCTTGCGTCCTTCAATCTAAGCCAGATTATGAGCATTTGCATCGTCAAGCTTCAAATCCAAGTCGCATAATTGTACTTTGCAAGGGCATTTCTTGTAGATTGCTTTGTTTGCAAACATAATCATCAATGAACTTTAGAGTGTAATCCTTATCAACATTTTCTTCATCATCTCTCTCCGCCTCTTTCTGTTTGGCATTTTGCATTGAGGCTTCTATAATTGGCTTTGGTGGTGAAGGGAGGCTTGTCTCACCAGTTGCCCTAAGGGTTATTTCATTTCCCTCTTAAAGTGGGTCATTAAATGCCTTTTTGAGGACTTCTCTTTTTGTTGACATCTCAGGGCTAAGTGTCACGTCCTCTGTGTCTTTGAACACGTCATCTATAAAAGAAACTGGGTTATAGAGGGAATTCTAAAATAGGTCCTGGTTGGACTCTTCTAGGCTGGGAGATTTGGGTTGGTCAAGCAATGATGTGACAAGAGTTTGAAGAGATTCCTCTCGCCGTGAGATTGAGATGTTGGTTGGGTTATTGATAACTTGTATAAATACAAGTTATTACGACCTTTTAGATAGAATAAAGGGACCAAAATACATGATAAGAGTGTCAAAACGCTAACTTATGTTGTAAATGGATAAATATTTAAAAATAAACTTTACATAAGCGATATGCCTGCTTTACCCTATTTTTACTGTCTAAACGTATGATTATCAACAAAAGAAGAAGCTGGCGAATCGCAGAGGAACTCGTACAAAAACTAAGCAAGAGGACCACATCAAAACGCAAGAAGAGATTCACTAAAAGACAAAAGTAGTAGATGGAGTTGACATGACTTGACAAGATGGACAACTTTCTGCGCTGACATGATCAGAAGATTAGATTTTTCACCTAAATCTGCGTATAAAAAGGAACTTCATCCTTACGAGGCTAGACGTCTAAATGGGCCAGCCACTAAAGGCCTAATCAGGTCAACCACTCACCTAAAGAGGTGGGTGGAACCCTAGAGAGTTGATAGGGAGGAGTAGCCTTTCCACCACCTGTAATGTGTTCCTTCCTCTTCTCCAATAAGTTGTAGAGTGAAAGCTTGAGAGCTGAGTGAAGAAGAGTCCATCACCCATTCCCCCCTAACTTGTAATGTCACTTTTATTTCTTACCATTTTTGTATTTCTTTACATTGTATCTGTTCATATTGTACTGTGGTCGAAGGCCTTCATTTTTTAATACAATGTATGTTTACACCTCACTCAATCTACTCATCTCTTTACTACCCATCCTTCCTTGTGTTATTTGTAGTGTAGGTTTTATGATACATTCTTGATAAGAAGTTTTAATTATAATTCTTATTGCGAGTTGAGCTATTTCATCACTTGGCCAGTGTATATCGTCAGCTACCCGAGAGGGCAAGTAACAAGGATATGGCTAACACATGCAAGGAAAAGTTTTCTCCTCTGCGAGAAGCTTCCATCATTTGTATGTCGAAAGGTGAACAAGTGTGAGCAATAGGCACCGAGAGGTTGCTATCCTTAAACGTGAAGCTCTATAAGTTTTATAGATAAACACTTCTAGATATACCTTTTTTGGCTGGGCTTAGTCATTTGGATCCCAACAAGAGACCAAGTGTGATGTTTAATGACTCTAAGAGGAGCACATCTTAATCATAAGCTAGTTAATCAAGCAATATCGCATTGAGGTGGTCATATCGCCTGGTAGCATTAGACATTATTCTTTCATCCCTTTCTTTAATACAAGTTAGTTCACATTCACCTCATCTCAACCACCCTCATTAAATTATCTTTACAACGTGCTCTATGTGTACATAAGTAGATGTATTTTTATACTCTCATTCTTTTAAATCTTTTTATTATTTTATTCTTTTACATTGCCTAATTGAGAAGTAGACTATAAAACTAAGCTTTGATATCGATTCCTTATGTTCGACATTGGTTCATTTAGGAAAACCTATTATTTTGCTTACACTTGGACAAGCAATAGGAAAACTTGTACAACGAGGACTTATAAGTGATGGAGGATATTGAGAGCATTTTGTATGCAATGATCATATCCACTCGTATGATAAAGAGATTCATGAAGAGCAATTTGCATGCAATGATCTTGAATCAATGACACATCATGTGATCCAAACTCAAAAGCACTATACCAATATAGGCAACATCACTATTGAACATATGTGGTCTAGAATCAAGAACCATCACAAAATATGTGGAGTTAACCAACTAGGTTAGATTGTAGACTTGGTCAAGTGGGATTGACTTGTACAAACCTACAAACAAAACATACAAACATACAAACAAACAAACTACAACCAAGCCAAATAGACCAGGTTACGCGGGATCAACTCTTAACAAGTGTTGATCTCACTAGACTACGTAACATATTCTACCCTAAGTCCCATGAAACCCAATCACAATTTCAAAACAAGCAGTTATACACGACTAAGGCAAGGGATGGATTGGGCTCTTGCCTTGAAGATGAAGAAGAGGATAGATTTTAAATGGTGGTGTAACGACCCAACTCTTTATACTGAGTTAAAGTCATTACCAGTAAAACAAAAAAAAACTTTTTATTTAAAATAAAAAAAATACTAATTTAAAGAAAATGCTTCGAATATTCATTTAAAATTAATAAGAAATAAAATGTGTGAAGAAAATAATAAATAAATTTATTATTTAAAATACTAGTTCGGGCCCTCCTTAAAATAAAAAGAAATATCTAAAAGTAAACTTGAGTTCTAAAATAATTTTATGAAAATTGAATACTGAAAACAATAAATTCAGAATAAAACATATACTGTCCCTCTATAGTAAACCACAGTCTCTTCTTGTCATTCACCAGCTTGCCTTTACCTGTAAAATTAAACATAGAAAATGATGAGTCTAAATTTATACTCAGTAAGGGACCCACTATTAGTCCAGCTAAGTGTCTGTTAAATTTCTGTTAAGAGTCATGTAAGAAGGACCATCTAACTATTGTGCTTCCGAAGGCACACTATCCCAGTGATCCCCTAAGGACACATCTGGGCTCTCGGTGACCCCGAAGGAAACACCCTAAAGGAGAGTCGGGCTGTAAGTGATTCCATCGAATCACACATAAAACTGGCCACACAGCCATAAATAGGTGGTGATCTCGTGGGACACCCATATGGTACGACTCTAACAGTAAATCTAACAGAACAGCCTAGCCTATATAAATATATCATAACATAAATGTCGTAGCTCAGCCAAACATAACTTAGTCATATCCTGTTTAATCATAACATGCCTCAATTACAATGTATCAAGGTCATAACGTCTCAGTCATATGTGTCTCTCTTAACTAAATTAATACATCATACAGTATATGCATGCAGCTTTAATATGGGGATCCAATAGGAAAATTCCTTACCTGGAGATTAGCTACAAAAAATTTATTCCTAGCGACAATCAAACTTTCCAACAAGCAAATCCTAAACATGAATAAGATTCAAATTAATAGTTTGATAACCACAACAAACAATTAATTTCTCAGACTTACCAACTTACCAACGAAGGAGGTTGAAATCCAATTCAACCTTGGTTGGGAGAAATTGACAGCTCAAATTCCCAATTAAAATTAACCAAACCTTCAAGTAAAAATATCCCATCTTAAAATTCATAACTTAACTCGTTTGGGATAAGATAGATAAATACTGAGAGTACCAAACCCAATCAAAAGTAAGCAAATCTCACCAAGAAGTGACTCAAAATAGGGGACAACTTGGCAATGGCAGTCGGCTCGAGCGCACGACTCGCTGAAGAGGACCAGTTAGGATTGCTTGCACGCGCGCGGCTTGGAGACGTGTGACTTGATCGTGAAGCAACGACTAGTGGAACAACTAGATGAAGATGGTAGCGGCTCAAGTCTGAAACGCGGTTCATGCATGCATCTTGGAACAAAGGATTGATTGAATCGAAACCATTAGCTAGTGGTCTACGTGTAGTTGTTGAGGCTGGAACGGTCGATGTCGTAAGCTTCCATACGAGGAGAGACAGTCGGCAGACGAAGAAGAATCAGGCGGAGGAGGAAAGCTTCGACTTTGTGTTGGGACAAATGTTGAACCCTTTAAAGATAGCCTATTCTCGCATTCTTTATACAAATTTTCATTATTTCTATACTTTTATGCAGAATATGAAGTAGACTCCGATACGAACCCAATGACACGAAAATCACCTAAATCGAAGTTCAAACGAAGGAGAATGGGCAAATTAATCATGAGGGGCATTTTTCGTAAATATTGAAGAAGATTGACACGTGGCAGCCCCTCAGTCGTGTGCGTCCAGCCTCAAGGTTACGAGTTCGAACCGCACCAGACGCAAATTTTTATCATGATTTTTAAAGACGAAAACGACGTCGTTTAAGGCATCCGCGCGCGTCCAAGAGGTCACGAGTTCGATCCCAAAAGAACGCACGAATTAATCACCTCATTTGAACCTTCAATCCGTGTCTTCCCATCTCAGCCTGTCTCCGCTTGACACGTGGCACGATCTCCTCACGCGCGCCCCTTAGCCACCCGAGTTCGACTCCCACCTAACGCAAACAATTTTTTTCCTCCATTTTCAATAGCAAATCTTAATTATTTGCCAAATTTTCGAAAATTCTCCATTTTTTCCATGCATTTTAATCCCCCTCATTTTCACTATAAATACCCCTAATTTCACATTTTCAAAGATATACAATTCACAATACCCTCCAAGATTACTCTCAATTCCCTCCAAATTCCAATTTCTCTACCCTCTCTCTATAATTTTGATCTTCAACCATTTTTCCAGAAATATTGAAGATGGAAGGCTAATCTTTTGAGGTAAATTGGGCTTAGGCATTTCCAATCTTTGAGAATTTGATTAATTAAATTTTTTTTTATAATTAGGGTTTGATTAGTCTTTGATTTCCATGTAATTTTTGTTAGAATCAATAATAGATTGCATCAAGAGTTGGATGTTTAATTCAATTTTATTGAATTTTGTAATCTTGATTCTTGATTTTATGAATTGTTGATTCAATGTTGTAAGCAATTTACCCCTAGTATTTCAATTGATGCAAGATTAGTTGATTTGCTTGCTTATATACAAAAGTTCCATGATTCTTCATTTTATCTCTCCCAATTTTAGAATTGTGTAATGCCTCTTTTGGATTTCAATTGATCTTGATGATTCTTGGAATTAAATTGAATATTAATTTTTATGTGCACAAATTAATTTCTCTTTGATTCCTTGAATATAAAGTTGTTGATCCATCTTGTGTTTTCTTTAAAGAAAAGAACAATGGGTTTAGTTAGAATTGCAATGATCAAACTAAGCCCTTGAAATTCTTTACTCTTTTTTTTATTTGATTCAAGAATTCCTTCCAAGATCAAGCAATTTGATCTTGCAAGGAAATCTTGAATCAAAATCTCTTTAAAGCTATGCATAATTCAATTTCCTTACCTTCTTTGATTCAATGATAAGATTTGAATTAAGCCTAAGCCCATTCCTCACTTACTATCTTGGAATTCAATATCTAGTATCTCTTTCTTTTTTTGTGAATTGTTTTGCATACCAAACTCCCCTTCTCATTCCCTCCTACAATTTTCTCCAATTTGTTTTCAATACTTTTATCTTCCTTTTGTTACTAATCTCTATATTTCCAAGCATTTCATTCAAGGAAAAATCCATCACTCCCTTGGGTTCGACACCCTTGCTCGCTTCTATCTACGGTAAAATCAAGGGTAACTATAAATAAATTTTGGTCAAGGCGTTTAGGTGAGTACCCTTCATTGATTACGATCTTACCTACTCTTTGCATAATCTTTTTGCATGTCAAAACTCGCCTCGTCACTTTGCTATGACGGATGAAGAGAGGCAACACGATGGAGACCGAAACGTCCAACTTTACTGTGTTAGAGGGATGCAGTGGTGCGTTGGCGGTCGTCGGCGATGGTAGGAGGGTGAGGAGCGGCAACTAGGGTTTGTGAGTAAAGAAGAACGAGAAAGAAGATGATGAATAGTATTTCACACTTCACGAGACCCTCTAATTAATATATACTAATAATACTATTAGTATATCTTTTTCCTTTAATTTAATTCCTTCTCCTTTTTACCTTTTAAAAAACAAAACCCAATCAACTTTTTCTCTCTTCTCATTAATTATCCAATCAAATATCTCCTTTAACTTTCCCAAAATACAATATCTTTTCAAAATAATTATATTTTTCATAATATAATTATTTTTCTCTCCCCAAATATCTTTCCTTAAAATACTAATCATTTACAATTATTTCTCTTTAATAATTATATTATCCCCATAATATAATTTTTTTTAACATTCCCTAACTTTATATATATATACATACATATATATAAACCACCAATATCCTTAAATCTCACCAAATTTAATTATCAACATCATTCAACCTTTATCAAAACCATACAATATAATTAAATTCCAAAATTTTATAATTAATCAAATATTCTTTCCATAAATATTTAATTAATACTAATCTCCACAAAACAAACAAAATTTCCAATTATCTAAAATAACACCCAAATAAATCCAAGATAAATAAAAATTAAAATTTCCTTAATTTTCGGGTGTTACGGGTGGTTTGGGCGTTGTGGTTTTGGATTTGGAGGGAGTTGATTTTTGGATTTTCAGGGAGGATTGCGATGTTTTCGCCTTGAAGGATTTGAATTTTATGAGTGAGAAGGTTTTGGTGGGCATCTTTTTTGCGGGACTGGTAGTTAACGCGGGAGACAAGGTGTTATTAGAATCCTTGACCTTAGAGGATTTTACTCTCTTTGATCCTAAGGCCTCTTCTTCGCCTTATCTCTTGCATTTAAGTGGGACATTGTCTTCCTCCCTCTCTTCTTCTTCTTCACCTGCCTTCACTTCTTCAACCTCTGTTTAACCTTCTTGTTTGGTCTTGAGGCGTTTGGCTCTTGCCTTGTTCTTATGGATGGCAATGATGTGACGAAGGCTTGATGCCATACAGATTCCATCCTTCACCTCGACTTGAGAGAACTTTTCTAGCACCGAACATGCCTTTAAACATAGTTTCTCAATCAAATGTGGGAAGGGTCTTGCATCGCAAGGATGCTTGACCCATGCGAGAATGTGCTCACAGATTATCTCGCCCACGTTCACTGGTAACTCTTCCATAATGCAATAGATGAGCATTATCCTATTCATTAAAATGGTGATATCGTGGTGAGTCGGCATGGTTTTCTTTTTGGCAAAGCCAACCAAATGTTGGCTTCAGTATTCAGGTTGTGAGGGAAGAGTTGGTACTTCCATGTAGGCGTTTCGTCCCACTTTGTCCTAAGCCAGACTACTCTTTTCAATACATCTTTTAAGACTTGTTCTGATGGGTTCTTAAAAATTACATGCCCAATTTCATTACTTTCTAACCTATAGAACTCGTTTATCGCGTCTGGGTCGAAATCTACTTTCTGTCCCTTAACCATCGTGTAGTTTTTTTTCTCTCTTATATATCATTTGTAAAACAGCTTCACCACGTCTGGTCTTATCGTATTCACCCCTTGGAAAAATTTTTCATTTAAATGCTCTGATGGGTGATGCAAGGAACTCTGACATGTTGCCCTTGTATGGATACAACCCCTTCTCTATCATAAATTGCTTACTGACTTTTGTCGTCTTCCACCTCCTCGTGTACTTCCTCCTCTTCTCGCTTCTTCTTCCATCTTTTTCTTCTCTTTTTCTTTCTCCTCCTTTTCCATCATTTCTTTTCTCGTCTGCTCCTCCTCTTCTTCTTCCATCTTCCTTTCTTCTTCTTGCCTTACTCTATACTTGTTTTTTTTTTCTCTGAGGAGCATTCTGAGCATGGCTTCAATATTTTTTGCAGTCATCTGCACTTGCATGCCATTAATGATAAACGACTTCAACATTTTTGCACTCATAACACCTAATGCATTTTGCTATGAAATCCATCTCGTGAAGTAGTTTCATGGCACAAAACCCTAGTCTTATCGCCTAATGTTTACGAGATAAAACTCACGCTTTCTAGCTTATAAAAAGTTCTAACTTAAAAGCTAACAAATAAAACTATACAAACAATCAGAAGAAAGCTTTACAGAAATTAATATACATAAAATTGTTGATGCATCTTGTAATAAAAGATAGAGAAAGTTATACGTTACAAAAGCATCCATGCATTCAAGTTCTTGGGAGAAGGTGACTGTGCTCTCATTGTGTGATCCTAAACGCGTTGTCTCCTCCTGAACATCTTTAATCATTTGTTGCATGACTCACTACTTCACGATCGTTCACCGCAAGAAGTCTTTGCTCTCCACCATTCATCGCAATGTTCAAATGATTCTTTTTGGTCCTTTCATTGATTAGTTAGTTAAAACAGATGTCTTACTAGACCTATCACATGGATACTCTCTTTGATGCCTTAATAAAAGTTCTTCCCTTCAACAGATTCAACATTTATGATTCTAGGCATTTGAGGTTTTCATCTTCATTTGCGCATCACATCCATTGAGGCTCCTCTTGTCACTTACCAAAAGATGCACTCAATCCTGATGTGTGACTTCTCATGCACTCTTCACGCGATGGACCTCTTCATGCGATTACTCATGTCCATGCATCACTGATTACTCTGGTACGATGAACCTCTTAACGCGATCTTCGGCTGAATGTGTGATTGGCAAAAATTAAGTGTTTTGCTCAGAATCAAAGTAAAACCTTCTCTCTAATTTTTAAAAATCAATTTCCCGACAATGGCATGAAAACCTTGATTGTATTATATTTGGACTTAGTACGTAGTGTTGTGTATGTCTATATTTAATTCTACGCAGTGAGTCATGACCATTGCACGCGAGATGCTGACTATGTCTCTCGTTCTCATGTAATTACTAAATCCTCGTTGAGTACAAGTTTTCCTATTGCTTGCCAAAGTGTAAGCAAAACAATAGCTTTCTTGGGTAATCTAGGGTTAAACACTGGAAATTGATATTAAATCTTAGTTATAAGGCTCACTCTTCATCCAGGCGGTATACAATAACTATACATTATAAAGTAAAAGTAAATCTAAATGCTAAACCTACTATATACACTAGAGAACCTGTAAAAGGTGGTCAGAATGGTGGCGTGATAGAAATGTGAACTAACTTGTATTGAGAAAGAGTGAAGGAAGGTCTTCACGTTATTAGGCGATTAAGCCATGCTGCAGCCTAGATGCGATAGAGATCAGTCAACTAGCTTCTGATTAAAGCGAGCACCACTCAGTGCTTTAAACGCCACACTTACTCACCTCTCAAGCTGCAAATGATAAAGCTTGGTTAAGCGAGATCTATATAGAAGTGCTTACTTACAAGACTTATAGCACTTCTCTTTTAAAGGTGACAACCTCTCGGTGCTAAGTACCCACACTTGTTCTCCTTTCGGGACACAAGTGATGAAAGTTATCTCGCCAAGGTGGAGTTTCCAAACTCCTCCTTGCGCTGGTTAGCCATATCCTTGCTACTTACTCTCTCAAATAGTTGTCGATATACACTGGCCAAGCGATGATTATAGCTCAACTAACACTATAATCTTTATAAGCTTGGCTTCTTAACAAGAACTTATCACAAGCCTAAATTACAAATAACACATTGATAGATGAACAGTAAAGGAATCCTAGACTGAAAAGGTGTAAACATGTAATGTATTAAAGAATGTATTTTCTAATAATTATGAATTTGCACTAGAAGTTACATGTTTTGACACATTTACTACACATTTTGGTCTCATTATTCTACCTAAAAGGCCATAATAGCTTGTATATTTCTACAAGCTATCACTTACCATAGTTAACACGATCTTTTAACATGGTCAACAAGATCGTTTAATTTGAAATTTTTAACTATCATTTACATTGGACTACATGATCCCTTACTATAATCAACACGATCATTTTCCATGATCAACACGTTCGTTTTCCATGGTCAACAAGATCGCTTAACATGGTCAACACAATTGTTTAAATTTAAAGCCTATTTCCCCATTATTAAAAAAGAACTACACGATCGTGTATCATTACCTAAACAATAGTAGATTATACATTTAGACTGTAGTACACGATTATTTAGAAGAAGATTACTTGAATGCACTTGTGGCCAATTAATCACGCGTTGACTGAGGCATTTTTGGTATTTCTCATTGTGGGCCTATAGGTTTTTTCCATTTTCAGAATTTTTCTATAAGGTGTAAATATTTTACCATTTGTTATATATTTTAAAAAACCCCTTTTATTTATTTGTTTATAAAAGAAGTCTTTTAAAAAATATAACAAAGCGACAAAGATATTTAAACGGTATAGAACATTTTCGAAACTGGAAAAAGCTCATAGGTCCACAATAAGAAATACCAAAAATGGCCCGATTAATTGGCATCTAGCACGCGTAATATATTTGGGAAAAGATCGTTTAGATTTTGATATTCTTTCATACACTATTGTTTAGATTTGATCATTTAGATTTGGCTACTCGAGTCTAAATGATTTTTTCATGATACTTTGGCTACTCTAATCTATTGTTTAAATATGGTTCGCTAAATCTAAGCGATTTTTTTAAAGATTCTTTGATAAACTATTGTCTTAGATTTGATACACGATCGTTTAGATTTAATGGTTTAAATTTGGGTAGCCAAATCTAAACGATTTTTTTAAAAAAAAATTATACACGATCATTTATATTTGGTACACGATCATTTAGATTGGATCGTTTAAATTTGGGTAGTCAAATTTCAACGATTTTTTCAAGATTTTTTAGTACACGATTGTTTATATTTGGAACACAATTGTTTAGATTTGATCGTTTAAATTTGGCTACACAAATTTGAATAGTTTTTGTAAGATTCTTTGGTATCAATCGTTTAGATTTGGCAATCCAATATCTCAACTATTTTTTTCACGATCTTTTATATTTGGTACCCAAGCTTAGACAACGAAATAACATTTTGAAGAAAACAAAAGAAAAATTGCAGAAGAAGAGAAAAAGACGATAGAAAGGAAAAGAAAAATTGCAGAAGAAAGCAGATGAAAATGAAGGGCAAACTTGGAATATTTAAAAAAATTCGCAGAAGTGGAAGAGAAGAAAGACAAAAAAAAAGGCTCAGAAGAAGAAAAGAAGAAAGACGATGAAAAACAAGGGCAAACTTGGAATACTTAAAAACAACGGTGTTGAATAGAAAATTTCTAGACCAATTATAAATTGCCACATCGGATACTAAATTAATGATGAAAAGTATAAATAATTCAATTTTGGACTAATTAAAAAATTGATATGTGTTCCAAATTCAAATTGAAAACATAAATTGGCCAATTCAGATAATGTCACATGTTTTCATCAGAACCGTTGGATGAAGTTAATTATTTTGGTTCATTTAAATATTATTTAGTTGGACTAAGTTCAATTGAGCCAAAAAATAAGCTTAATTGAGCCCAAATGGTAAATATGACCGAAATCCATGTGGTTGAGCCCATGAGTTTGGTCCATGGACCAACCAGGCTCAAGCCCATAAAACCCACCAAAGAACTCTATAAATAGAGAAGGTCTCCTCATGTGTAAAGGTTGGAAGTTTTTGACTCTAGTAGGTATGGAGAGAATTCTTCCAAGAGTTAGAAGACTCCCTAACACTTGAAGTCGACCATTTTCAAAGATTGAAGTTCCTTTGAAGATACAAGCTTTCTTCCAAGACTCCAACTTCAATAACATCACGTGTTCAGCTTCCTCAAATCAAGAGTAAGCATCCAATCGAGAGAGAATCAGAGGATCAAATTCTAGAGATCGAACCACAATGCATCAAATCAATAAAAATACAACATCAACACAAGTTGAACTCCACGAATTAAATTTCTCTAGAAATCTCGTGCGAACAAATTGGCACGTCCAGTGGAACATCTCTCATCTCTCTCTCAAAACTCAAATCAACAAACCAACTAATGGCAATAAGGAAAGCTTCATCCAAATCTTCTATTACAAGCAACGCTTAAACAGGACCTGTCACCCGCAGTCGTTCTAAGGAGATCGTCCAAGAGCAAGATCAAGGTTCTGCCATCGCATAGAGCATTCTTAAGCAATTGATGGAATCTCTTAAAACTGGAGTTGTCATCAAGGAAAATCCTCTATATGATGATTCTGATTCTGCCTTGAGCAAGTCAAAGAGAGACGCACACCCAGATGTGATGTCTGTCATGATGGAGAGGAAAATTAATCTCCTGATGAAGGTTGTTGATGAACGAGACCACGAAATCGCAGCTTTAAAAGAGCATATGCGACTCGTGAAAATGCTGAATTGAGTCAAACTCTTGTTGTTAAACCTGGTGACAAACGGAAGAACGTGGATCAAGAAAATCAACTACAACAACAATCAACTTCTGTGTCTTCTCTCTTAGTTCAACATACAAGATATAATCACAAACTCCATCAGTGGTCAGTATGGAGGTCTGTCTCAGACTTCTTTCATGTACTCTAAGCCGTAAACCAAAAGAATTGACAACTTGAGAACGCCGCTTGGGTACTAGCCTCCAAAATTCTAGTAGTTTGATGGAAAGGGCAATCCAAAACAGCACATTGCCCACTTCGTCGAAACATGCAAGAATGCAGGATCAAAAGGAGATCAACTAGTGAGACAGTTTGTTCGAAGCTTGAAAGGAAATGCTTTTGAATGGTATACTAATTTGGAGCCAGAAAGCATTGACAATTGAGAACAACTAGAAAATGAGTTCCTCAACCGCTTCTACAGCACCAGATGCACTGTAAGCATGATGGAGCTTACAAACATGAAACAAAGAAAGGGAGAAACAGTCATCAACTACATCAATCGATGAAGAGCTCTAAGTCTTGACTGTAAAGATTGGCTCACCGAACTGTCGACTATAGAAATGTGCACCCAAGGCATGCACTGGGGACTCCTCTACATTTTAAGGGAATAAAGCCCCACACATTTGAAGAACTGGCAACTCGAGCTCATGATATGGAGTTGAGAGTCGCCAGCAGAGGAACTAAAGATTTTCCTGTTCTTGAAGTAAAGAAAGACAAAAAAGAGATGAAGGGTGCTGAAAAGATAGTGAAGAGCACCGTGAAAGAATCTATGGTCGTAAACACGACCCCGCTAAAGTTCTCCAAAGGAAAGGAAGCGAGAGCTGTGAAGAAGGATTCTGGAAGTGAGAGGCGACATCTGACTTTAAACGAAAGGTAAGAAAAAGTTTCTACATTTCCTGATTCAGATATTGAGAAATGCTAGATCAACTATTGGAGAAGCAGCTCATCCAGCTGTCGGAATGTAAGCGACCTGAAAGAGCAGAAAAGATAGATGATCCCAACTACTGCAAGTATCATCGGGTCATCAGTCACCCAGTAGAGAAATGTTTTGTCCTGAAGGAGCTAATTCTAAGGTTGGCTCGGGAGAAAAAGAACGAGCTAGATTTGGAGGAAGTAGATCAAGCAAACCATGCTGCAGTGACGATAATGTCAGAGGCTCCTCCGTCAAGATTGATTTTTGAGCAAATGGAAAGCTTGGTCCAGTTCGGGACCTTTGAGCCTGTAGTTGTCCAATTCTACAAGGAAGTCTCATATGAGGATCCTCAAAGAGAGGAAGGACCAATTGAAGAAGACGATGAAGGGTGGATAGTTGTAACCCGCCAAAAGAAAAGACAGATGACTTTGACCCAAAGAAAGTCTCGCTCCTATCGAAACTATAGAAGAGGAAATAAGGCTCAAATGAATAAAAAAGGAAGAAGACTTAAAAGTTTAAGCTCATGTAAGAGGAAGACATGGATTTCTCTTGACCTCAATGCTTAGTAACCTTGGCAGACTTCCTTCCAAAAAGCTCCTTTGTGATAATCAGAATGAAGACCCAGAAGTCGTTGCGTGTCATATTATCAGCACAATCAAGGAAGAAAGAATCCCTCCAAGATCTTTAGAAGAGGAGGGAATGTCAAAAGACCAATCGAGATTCAATGTGGAGGATTGGTTATCACTTCCTCAAGAGACCAAAACCATCCTTATTGATGCATTGTTAAATTCAAGAGCATCAAATTTGAGTGCGCTGACTGCTACATATGAGAGTGCTCCTTATTGCATGTCTATAGACTTCTCAGACCAGGATTTTCTGTTGGGATCTAAACTTCATAATAGACCCTTGAATGTTTCTGAATATGTTCGAGAATAGAGAATTGATCGAATTTTTGTCGATAACGGTTCAACTGTCAACATAATGCGAAAGTCGACTATGAGGCAATTAGGCATCTTGATGGACGAGCTCTCAAATAGCAAGCTGATAATTCAAGGTTTCAACCAGGGCAGCCAAAGAGCATTAGGCATGATACACTTAGAACTCATAATTGGCGACCTAAAGATTAGTGCATTGTTTCATGCCATAGACTTAAGGACCACTTACAAGTTATTACTAGGTCGTCCTTGGAGTCACGGAAATGGAGTAGTAACTTCAACATTGCATCAGTGCTTCAAATTTTATCAAGACGGTGTAACGAAGTTTGAAGTCGACTCTAATTCGTTATCAGAGGTTGAGTCTCACTTCGCAGATGCAAATTTTTATTCAAAGAATGATAATATCTCAGAAGCTTTGCCTGTAGAAACTCCTCTTATAAAAGGAGAAGATAATTCACAATTGAAATCACTTACAAGCAGGAAACCACATGAAAGTATAGAGACCTTTAACTCTGGAAACGGTGAAGCATAAACTAGCAGCACAAAGAGTATGATCTTGAAGGATGAAAAAGCTACAAACCCACCAGTTTTGCGCTATGTCTCTTTGTCGAGGCGTAAGAAAGGCGAGTCACCTTTCGTGGAGTCTCCAAAAGGCTTGAAGGTTGGTGACATCGAAGTCTTAAAAGAAAGTTTCACTACACCACTAACTAAGATAGCAAAGCAGGAGATAAAGATAGACCTGACGGAAGCAAACTTGCCCCAAAGGCAAACGAAAGACGGATTCGATCCCAAGGCTTACTAGTTGATGGTGAAAGTAGGTTATGACTTCACAGCTCACGCCAAATTCAAAAGCTTGAAAATTCATGACCAATCTAAGATCTCCTCAACTCAAAAGAAGCTTTTACATAAAGAACATGCTATACCCTTGTCGAGAAAAGGACTCGGATACAAGTCCTACAGCCAATCCATATAACTAGAAAGGGGAAGGAAAGAGTGGTTGACAACAATCATATAACTATAAAGAGGTTGACTGTATGGACGAAAAAGGAGGCAATAATTAGAGAACCTCAACATTTGACAGAATTAGACCACTTGTTGCACAACCCCTAGTATTTGAAAGACTAAGCATGACGGAGACAAAAAGAGAAAGTTACCCGTCATCTCCAAGCCTTGAGAGACGTTCGGTGTTTCGAAGACTAACTATGACTCCTATAAAGGAGAAAAGCACATATCAGGCCTCGACAACTACAAGACCATCAGCCTTTGAAAGGCTAGGTGTGTCTAAAAAGAAAAATGTACAAGCACCCCGTGCTCTAATTTTTAATTTGCTTGGAGATGAAGTCTTACATGTCAACATTAGTTCCAGCATAGATATAAAGAAGAAGGAACCAGCATCTCGCGCGTCAGTTTGGCGCTGAATTAAGCATACAGACGTCAAAAATTGTCGTAGTAAGAATTTTTCTTGCGAGGCAAAGGGAGAGGGAGAAATTTATAGCAATGTTCCTTCTCGAATGAAAAGAAAAACCTTTGTTACTCTCAATACAAGTCAAGGTTCGTTGAAGGTAAAAAGACATAATGTTATACTAATGAATCCTGAAAAGGAAGATTCAGAACAAGGAGAAGGTGAAACTTCATGTCATCACATTACCATTATTGAGAAATCAAAGATTGAAACTCCAGAAGAAGATGCGGAATATGTCCCATAGAATTTAGAGGATGGTGACCAATCTACCGTAGATGAGCTAAAAGAGGTGAACCTGGGTACAATAGAGGAACCACGCCCAACTTTCATTACTGCATCTCTCTCTAATTAAGAGGAGGATAAGTACATGAGGTTGCGTACTGAATACAGTGACATCTTTGCTTGGTCGTACAATGAGATGCCAGGACTTGATCCAAAAGTAGCAGCCCATCATCTTGTAATTAAACCAACATATTGATCAATTAAACAAGCGCAACGACGTTTTCGATCAGAGCTTATTCCTCAAATCGAGGTGGAAGTCAACAAGTTGATTGAAGCAAGATTCATTCGGAAGGTCAAATATCCAACGTGGATAGCAAACATTGTCACTGTCAGAAAAAAGAACGACAACTTCGCGTTTGTGTAGACTTTCTCGACCTGAATAATGCATGTCCTAAGGATGATTTTTCTTTGCCCATCACAGAAATCATGGTTGATGCAACTACTGGGTACGAGGCATTATCATTTATGGATGGGTCGTCTGGATATAATCAAATATGAATGACCCTCTCAAATGAAGAAATGACAGCTTCAGGACTTTAAAGGAAATATACTGTTACAAGGTTATGCCCTTTGGATTGAAAAATGTCGGTGCTACTTATCAACGGGCCATGCAGAAAGTGTTTAATGATATGTTACAAAAGTATGTCGAATGCTATGTTGATGACCATGTAGTTCAATCAAAGAGACAACAAGACCATTTGAAGGATCTAAAAGTTGTGTTTGATCGCTTGCGAAAATATCAGCTGAGGATGAACCCTCTCAATTGTACATTTGGTGTGAGCTCAGGAAAGTTTCTTGGCTTCATTGTAAGGCATCGAGGGATCAAAATAAACCAATCCAAAATTTATGCCATTCAGAAGATGCTAAGACCAAAGAGTTTGCATGACTTAAGAAGTCTCCAAGGATGATTGGCTTACATTCGAAGGTTCATCTCTAACCTGCATGGTCGGTGTCAACCTTTTCAAAAGTTGATGAGAAAAGGAGAAAATTTTGTGTGGGATGAGGCTTGTCAGAATGTCTTTGATAGCATAAAGAAATACTTGCTTACTCCCCTAGTGCTAGGAGCTTTAGTATCTGTCAAGCCATTAATACTATACATTGCTGCACAAGAACGGTCCTTAGGAGCATTACTGGCACAAGAGGAGAAAAAGAAAGAGGAGCGTATGCTCTCTACTATCTAAGCATTAATTGGAGCTGAAGTTAACTATTCTCCCATCGAGAAGATGTGCCTCGCACTTTTCTTTGCCATCGAGAAGTTGAGGCATTATATGCAGGCATTCACAGTTCATCTAGTGGCAAAAGCAGACCCCATAAATATGTTTTGTCCAGGCTAATCATCTCTGGACGCTTAGCCAAATGAGTCGTTCTACTTCAACAGTATGACAGTTTCTATATTCCCCAAAAGGCAATAAAAGGACAAGCGCTAGTAGGCTTTTTAGTAGACCACCCGATTCCTTTGGATTGGAAGTTATGTGAAGACCTGCCAGACAATGAGGTTTTCTTCACGGAAGTTATGGAACCTTGGACTATGTACTTCAATTGTGCAGCCCGAAGAAGTGGTACGGGGGCAGGCATCGTCCTCATTTCTCTTGAGAAGCATATGTTGCTTTATAGTTTTGCGCTTGCTGAACTATGCTCGAACAATGTGGTTGAATATCAGGCTTTGATAATTGACCTTCAAATGCCATTGAAAATCAGAGTATTATTCATAGAAATTTATGGTGATTCAAAGTTAATAATCAATCAACTCTCACTTTAATATGATGTGAAACATTAAGACTTGAAGCCATACTTCGCTTATGCTCTTTAATTGATGGAAAGGTTCAATAGTGTGATGCTGGAACATGTCCCTAGAGCAGAAAATAAGAGGGCAGACGCATTGGCAAATTTAGCCACTGCCTTGATGATGCCAGAAGATGTAACTCTGAATATACCACTTTGTCAACGATGGATTATGCCTCCAATTGTGACCAAATGTCAGGAAGCGAACGTGACGACATCCCATTTGATTGATGAAGAAGATTGGCGTTAACCCATCATAGAGTATCTTGAACATGGAAAGCTTTCAAAGGATTTCCGTCATAAAACTGAGATACAAAGAAAAGTCGCGCACTTCATTTATTACAAGGAAATCTTATATCGTTGTTCTCTTGAAGGGCTTTTCTTTCAATGCCTTAGAAATGAAGAGTCGATGAAAGCTCTAAAGGAAGCACATGCAGGTGTTTGTGGAGCACATCAATCAGGACCAAAGCTTCAATTCCAACTAAAAAGAATGGGCTACTACTGGCCTAAGATGATCCAAGATTCAATAGACTATGCAAAGAAGTGTGAGGCTTGTCAATACCATGTAAAATTCATACACCAGCCTTCAGAGCCCCTTCATCCAACTGTGGTTTCCTGGCCGTTCAAGGCTTGGGGACTCGATCTGGTTGGCCCCATTAGACCAAAATCATCAGTGTGACATTCTTATATCCTTGTAGCAACGAACTGTTTTTCAAGGTGGGCTAAGGCCATTCCCTTGAGAGAGGCCAAGAAGGAGAACGTGGCAAACTTTATTCAAACTCACATCATCTATCGATACGGTATTCCTCACCAAATTGTGACGGATAATGGAAGGCCATTCTCCAATAGCATGATAGACAAATTATGTGAAAAATTCAAGTTCAAGCAATACAAGTCATCCATGTACAACGCAGCTGCGAATGGGCTATCAAAAGCATTCAACAAAACGTTGTGCAATCTTTTGAAAAAAATTGTCTCCAAGTCAAAGAAAATTCTTTAAGCCAGAGGACTATCCATTGCGTCTTTCCATTTCATTTCTGGAACCCACGGAGTAGTGCAAAGAATATTGAGAATTTAAGGCTTGATTTTCTGGCGTCTCTTTCATGATCCGTTGCCCTTAGAATCTCAGGGATCTAATATGCTCTTTTGAAGAGCAGCAGAAGAAGGGGTCACGCCATACTTGCTTGTTTATGGTGTGGAGGCTGTCCTTCCCCTCAAAAGGGAAATTTCGTCCATAAGAATGACAATGCAAGAGGGATTGACTACAAAAGATAATGTCAAGTTACGTCTTCAAGAGTTAGAAGCACTTGATAAAAGGCGATTAGAAACTCAGCAAGCATTGGAATGTTACCAAGCGAGAATGTCCAAAGCTTTTGATAAGCATGTTAAACCTCGCTCCTTTCAGGTTGGTGATCTAGTACTTGCTGTAAGAAGACCGATCATCACAACAAGGCATACAGGAAATAAGTTCACACCTAAATGGGATGGACCCTATATTGTTAAAGAAGTTTATACAAATGGCGCATACAAGATCGTTGATTAAGACGGACTACTAATTGGTCCAATCAACGACAAATTTCTTAAGAAATTTTATGCTTAATTTTGTTATGTAAAATAAAAAAAGTTGAACTACGTTATGACTTGATCCCTATATTATAAATGGTACGTAGGCAACATAAGAAAAACCTTAAGTCCAGTCCAGTAAAAAAAATAAAAAAAAGTTGAACTACGTTATGACTTGATCCCTATATTATAAAAGGTACGTATGCAACTTAAGGAAAACCTTAAGTCCAGTCCAATAATTTTTTCTAAAAAAAAAATTAAACTACGTTAGAACTTGATCCCTATATTTTAAAGGGTACGTAGGCAGCTTAAGGAAAACCTTAAGTCCAGTCTAGCAAAAAAAAGAAAGAAAAGGTGAACTGCGTTATGACTTGATCCCTATATTATAAAGGGTACGTATGCAGCTTAAGGAAAACCTTAAGTCCAGTCCACTAAAAAAAAAAAAAAAAAGTTGAACAACGTTATGACTTAATCCTTTTATTATAAAAGATACGTGGGCAAATTAAGGAAAACCTTAAGTCCAATTCACTAAAAAAAAAAAAAAAAAAAGATAAGAAAAAAAAATGAAAAGTGTAAATAATTGAATTTTGGACTAATTAAAAATTTGGTATGTGCCCCAAATTAAAATTGAAAACATAAATTGACCAATTCTGATAATGTTACATATTTTCATCATAACCATTGGATCGAGTTAATTATTTTGGTTCAATTAAATATTATTTACTTGGACTAAGTTCAATTGAGCCCAAAGGGTAAATATGACTGAAATCCATGTGGTTGAGCTCATGAGTCTGGTCCATGGACCAACTATGCTCAAGCCCATAAAGCCCACTAGAGAACTCTATAAATTGAAAAGTTCTCCTCATTTGTAAAGGTTGGAAACTTTTTACTCCAGAAGGTCTAGAGAGAATTATCCCAAGAGCTAGAAGACTCCCTAACTCTTAAAGTCGACCATCCTCGAAAATTGAAGTTCCTTTGAAGATACAAGCTTTCTTCCAAGACTCTAACTTCAAGAACATCACGTGTTCTGTTACCTTAAATCAAGCATAAGCATCCAATCGAGAGAGAATCAGAGGATCAAATTCTAAAGATCAAACCACATCACATCAAATCAATAAAAATACAACATCAACACAAGTTCAACTCCACGAATCAAATTTCTCCAGAAATCTCATGCGAACAAATGAGTTGTTTCATTGGCTTTTTCATTTTGTTACATGGGTCTAAATATTTTGTCAGTTGTTATACTTATGAAATTTAAACTACTTAAGTAATAAAAATTTAATTTTTATACGACTTATATTTATTAAATTTACATGTAAGTGTGAAGGAATTTAATTTATATATGAGTGGAGAAATTTTTATTTAAAGATTCTATTTATAAAATTTATGTAGGAATGTGGGACTATATAACTATATGTTTTAATTATCTATAAATTAATTCTCAAATTCATGTTTTTGTTTTAATTTATAACATATGGTGGAATTAATGTTAAAAAAAATGTAGAATTCTAATAGTTTTGCAAATAAAAAATAAGCAATCTTTTATATTCCATCTTGATTAATATTAACCTTTTATAATTATATTTGGTTAGATTGCGTGAAAAAAAATGTTAATATATGAAATAAATGAATTTTCATCATGAATACTATAAATTATGTAGTAATTATGCTTCGGTTCTCAAACCAATCACATATGGTATACACTACTTCTTGGCATTCATCCTATTTATTTAATCACTTCTATTGTTGAATCTTAACTGAAATAGGTGCTTTAGTTATTTGCAAAGGAGAATGTTGTTAAGTTACTTTGTGCCTCATAGCAACAATTTCAAAGGAAAATTGTTGAGTTACCAAAACTCTGGCTGGAGTTTGTGGAGAGAAAGAAATAATTGAATCGTTAGTGAAAAACAAAAATAATTTAACAATTTGATGGATCAAGTTAAGTTGCCCTTTATGTGTCTTTCTATGGTTTTTTTGTAGTTATACTGCATTTGTAATTAATTCCCATTGGTAGATATTTTTGTAAGAATAAGTAGGGTTGTAAAGAGGTTGTAACTACTACTTGTAACCTTTAACTAATTTAATGTTATGTTTCTTTAAAAAAATGCAAGTACATAGAGATTCTTGTTTCTATTTCAAGGACAATTCTATTATCAAAGTTCTTAGACTTAGAAGTTAAAGTTCTTAGTTTTAATGTTATTCTCATTTTGTTTGTAGATTTAAGAAGTTGAGAATAACAATCGATGAGACTTTGATTTTGGAGTTATCTAAGAGTGACATTGTGGTGCTTGGAGAAGGGTGATGTCTATGTTTCTTTTTATTGCATGCTTCCAAGACTTGTAGAAATTTTTGTTATGAACAGTACTTTTGCACAAATGTAACTTCTTGATGTAACTTCATAACTTATAACTTTGTACATCCATTTACTTGATGTAATTTCGTACTTATAACTTAGGTTGACATTGCTCGAACTATTTATGAAATTATCGAAGTTTCTTGTCATATATTTCTAGTGATAATGTTGGTGTTATTGTGTGTTGCCTAGTGATAGTTCATAAGATTATTATATTTGATATTTTATACCAGGTTTATATAGTAAATTGGATATTATTATTTTTATTTAATAAAATACTTTTATTGGCGTTTAAATAATGTCGCAAAAGCATTGGCTTTACTGTCGCTAAAACATCACCTTTAGCGATGAGTGCAATACGTCACTATAAAAGATGAATAGTGACATAACATATGTAGTAAGCTTTTAGTACGTAGAAACGTCACTAAAAGTAAATCTTTTGCGGCGAATAATTGTTGTGTCACTAAAACTTTTAGTAATGTAGATTTAGCGACAGTCCTAGCGACTAAGGGCTCTGCATCGCTAATACTTTTAGCGAAGTGTTTTTGCATTTTAGTGACATTTTTGGTGCGCCACTAAAAATCCAATTTCTTGTAGTGGAGAGTGAAAGAGAAACTTGGAATTGAGAAAGAAATCGAAAAATATATCATGAAGAAAGACATACATGTGTTAGAACTATTTTTTTCCAACATCCTTATTTTTAAATAATTGAAAATAAAAAATTTTAAAAGAAAATTTAGAAGTCATCTACATATAGAGGGTGAGGAAGAAAAAATCAACAAAAACCACAACTATGTCCACAACATACATAATATCAACAACAATTATAATTAATTATGTCCACAACATTAATGAACATATTAGAAATAAATTAAGAAATTTATTTTATACTTGAATATCTATATTATCAACCCATGTGTAAAGTTCGAGTTTGAGCAATTGACCATTGAAAAGAAAATCTTCTACATGAAACAACTATGCTAAAACAATATATAAGAGAGAAGAAATTTGTATTTCGAATAAAGAATGAATAAAAAATGATAAATGTTACTTGGATTAGGCCTAACTTAGAAATATCTATATTTTTAATGATATTGAGTGAGCAAATGGAAAATCTATTAGTAACTTGAAAAAGATCAAAAGTTTAGAGTAAATGAAAAGTCATGCATAATTTGAAGAATATAAAAAAGTTTGACCAAAACATTGTAGATATGCACGCTCCGTGATAACGCGCATAAAAGTCCACAATGAGGTCAAAACGCATAAGAAGATGATCAGAACGCATACTTGTGTTGTAAATACATAAACAATTAGAAATGAACTTACATAAGCATCATACCTGTTTTACGCGATTATCATGTTTAACACATAGGGTAAGTGGACAAGAAGAAATGAGCAAATCACAAGGGATACCATCTTTGGCTTGGCGCACAAATCACACGATGGAAACTCGCTTGGTGAATAACATCTCTAGGCGAAGAACCACACCATCACGCGATGAAAGCTCACTAAAAGACAAGAATGATAGTTGGAGTGATGTGACTTCCTGGGATAAAAAACAAAGCCAACAAGATCATAGAAATAGAGTTTCCCACCTAAAGCCGCCTATAAAAGTACTTCATCCCCACCAAAGAAGTAACGCCTGAATGGTCGCAACAGAGGTCTGAATGGACCACCACACAAACAAAAATGCAAAAATAAAGGGTTGGTGGTAAGGATTAACCTAGCCACTGGATGTACAACACTTCTTCATATTTTCCAGATCAAAGAGTAACACAATAGCTTAGACTTTGAGAGGAGAAGAGTCCATCCCTCGTTCCCCCTAACTTGTTTTCCATTTTCTTGTATTTCATTTTCTTTCTCTTTTCATTTTACTATTTATTTACATTGTATTCAGTTTTATTGCACATTAGCCAAATGCCTTTATTATTTAATACAATGTATCTTTATACACTTTTGAATCCATCCATACTCTATTGTTCATCTATCTTTATGTTACTCGTAGTTTAGTCCTATGATGTGTTCTCGGTAAGTACCACTCATTTATACTGGTTAGTGTGTTAGCTGAGCTACATTCTACACTTGGCCAGTGTATGTCGCCAACTACCCGAGAGGGTGAGTAGCAAGGACGTGGCTAACACACATGAGGAAGAGTTTTCTCAACCTTGCGGGAGGACATCCTTCATTTGTATCCCAAAAGGCGAACAAGTGTGGATTAAGACACCGAGAGGTTGTTGCTCTTAATCGCGAAGCATCCTAAGTAGAATAAATAAGTCTTACTAGATATAAACCACTTGGTTCGTCTTAGTCATTTGGATCCCAAAAGGAGACCAAGTGTGGCGTTCAATGACTCCGAGAGGAGCACATCTTAATCATAAGATATCATGGTGAGTTATATCGCACCGAGGTGGTCATATGTATTATTCGCCTGATAGCATGAAACATTCATTCGCCAACTTCCATACGTAAGTTAGTTCGCTCAATCTTTCATCTTGTCATAAATTACTCTCTTGTGCATGAGTCTCTAGGTGTAAGAAAGTAGCTTTAGTTCTTTTTATATTCTTTTAACTCAACCATCATAATGCAAAATTGATGAGTAATATCCTAGAACTAACATCTTGAAACAATTTTTCATGTTTGACCTTGGATTACCCAGATAAACCTACTGTTTTGCTTGCACTTGGGCAAGCAGTAGGAAAACTTGGATTCAATGATGACTTAGGCTTCACGCGATAAAGAGGTACATAGGGAGCACTTTGCATGCTACGATCATGGCCCATGACGTATTGCTTAGAATTAACCACGCAATACAGAAAGATATGGCAAGCCCATTACGTGTAGTGAACCTACTTAGTGAAGTGTTGTGATTACGTTACACAAAAGTTAGATTACTAAGACTAAGTCCCAAGAGAAAAAAAACCCCAACCACCCCGCCCCAAATGTCATTATGCCACCTTGACATTCATCACGTATGATGTGAGATCCATTTTTAATTTGAGTATAGGAAGTAAAATTCGACTAAGTATTAAGAAGTTTGCGTTTGAATAAATCTGCAGAAATGATTAAGCAATAAAATCTTTTATGGTTAAGTATACATTTTTGCGTTTAAGCTGGTAGTTTGCGAAAGAAGTTATGCGATATGAAGAGAAAAAGTCTTCGTGTACGCTAACGAAGTGAAAGTTTTGACATAGTGTTAGACTAGGCGTTTTGGGTGGTCTTCGCAAGAAGAACCAAGTGTTTCGCAAAGAAGAAGTCTGTGAGGAAGCCTTGAAGTTTAAGTTCACGATAATAGTTCTGAGTAAAAGTTGGTTAGTTTGCAAGGAAGGTTTCTTATAGTAAAAATATAACCACGTGATAAGGTTATTTGCGAGAAATGTTAAGTGGTTGAAGTTATTCGGGTTATGGAGTTAGGTGAGAAGAAAGGTCTGGCAAAGAAAATGTCAAATCTGATTTGATAGGGTTTAATGTGTAAGATTAAGGATTTAAGCATGGTTGAGTTGAATATTAAATTTATACGTGTAAAGTTTTAAGCAGGAGCTGACAAACTAAGAAGAGTTTATGCATGACTAAGTTAGTTTAAGGGCTCTATAAGAGGATTTGGGTAACTAAGTAGGGGATGTTGGGAGTTTTGTTGATATGTTGAAATGCTGTTGGTTTAGCTACATGAGAAGAAGCTTGCGAGAAGAAGAAGAAGGACTTCTTTAGTAAAGTTTTGTGAGTGTTTTCCTTAATATTTTATGTCAGATATTTTCTTATAAATCTCTACTGATTTGAGTTATTGATTTCGATTCAAAAATTATTTCTAAAAGAGATTTGTATGAAAAAGTATTATGATGTTCAAAGCATGATTTGATTTTAATGTTTATGATATAGTTTGCAAACCATTAGTTACTTCCTTCGAGTAAGCTAACTTTTATGTGCACATAAAGAGTCAAGGGCACCATGGGGTGTACGGGCTACATGGTGATAAGTAGCTGGCTTATGCGTTGAAAGAAGCATATAATTCTTAGCGGCCTAAGCAAAAAGGATGAATCAGAATACTCTAAGATGCGGATGATTCAATAGTCTAAACATGAAGTTACGTGATCTAGCGTAGAGAGTGATTCAAGATCCTTGGCAAAATGAAATGGTTGCAAAATGATTTGTTAAGCATAAAGAAAGGTATATGCGGAATGAATTAATTTGTTGGTGTGTTTAAATAATTTGATATTATTTTTGCTAAATGATCACGAAAAGGTATTGCGAAAGGTTTTCATAAAACCTCACTGAGTCATTCAACTAAAGTTTTCATAATTAATCTTCCAAGATCAAGCATTTAGGCTAAGTAGATAATAAAGTTGAAGGTTTGACGGCGAGATGAGAAAGCTACTAGGTGTTTATGAGTTTATTTATTGTAACTTTTGGTTAAGAGTTGTTTTTATACATCGTTGTATTAAACCCCTGTTATTAATAAAGTGTAGGTTTTGGCTGAATTGATCGTGTAAAGTTTTTTGCATTAAGAAAGTGTTTGGCGTTCAATACGATTTCTGTTGCATTATGTTTTCTCTTAGTATTTAAAAGATTTTAAGGTTGAATTAGTCGATAAGAAAATTTCAAGCCTATAACTAAGTCGCACTCTTTTCCCTTTACTTCAGCATTTTGGTCGTATTGCGGTTACGGGTGTGACATATCCCCGTGAGATGACTCATCGAACGTCTAGTAAGCGGAACAACTTATTATCATGTTCTTTCACGAAGCCTTTGTCTCAAACTTATACTTTCTTATTGCAGGGAAAATTTATAACTTTTGGACTTTACTCCATCGCCTAGTACTATAACATAATACAACCCAACTTTAACTCCTAGGCTGTAAACTCAAATAACAAAATTAATGCAGTGGAATAACATAACCTCTTCTCTTTATTAACTTAACACTTTTACAGAGTTCAAACTTTACAAATTACATTCATTTTCTTGCAAAATGTAAAATCTAAGGGTGACTTTCGATCCACCTTTCTTTGTCCACCACCTAATGCTTGTGTTGAACTTATGTTATGCATTCTAGGATTTAGTGCTATAGTCCAAGTAATAATCTTAATACATATATTTTCTACACAACGAGTCATATGGTCATTGCATGTGAGATGCTCATTATGTCTCTAAATTATCGCGTAGTTACTAAATCCTCATTGAGTACAAGTTTTCCTATTTCTTCTCCAAGTGTAACCAAAGTAATAAGTTTCCTGGGTAAGCCAGAGTCGAACATAGGAAATTGATATCAAATTTTAGTTGTAAGGCTTACTTCTTCATCTAGGCGGTATAAACACCTATACAGTATGAAGTAAAGGTGTGGCAAAATCTAATATCTACACTAGAGATTTTGTAAAAGGTGGTAAGAATGATGAGAAGATGGGGGATGAACCAACTTGTGTTGAGAAGATGTGAAGATCGTTGTAAGTAATTAAATTATGTGATAAGATGTGATGAGATAAAGATCAGTCAATTAGCTTTTGATTAAGGCAAGCACTTCTCAGTGCCTTAAATGCCATAATTGCTCGCCTCTCGGGATGCAAATGACAAAGCTTCATTAAGCGATATTTATCTAGGAGTTACTACTTATAAGATTTATAATACTTCTCTTTTAAGGGTAGCAACTTCTCGACGCCAAGTACCTAGACTTTACTCCATCGCCTAGTGCGAGCCCTTGCGCATGTTAGCCATGTCCTTGCTACTTACTCTCTCGAGTAGTTGGCGACAAGCACTGGACATGCGATGGATTATAACTAAACTAACTCGATAGATCTTATAAGTTAGACTACTTATCAAGAACTTATCACAGCCTAAACTACCTATAACATTTTGATAGATGAACAATAAGGAAATGATGGATTGAAAGTAGATAAATATGCAATGACAAGAATATATGTCACACCCCAGCCTCGAGCACCTACTTGCTCGTCCCAAGACGTGATGTGATGTTAGTCGAAGTCGTTCACCTTTAGAACGACCTCAACGGACACATGACATAGCCTGAAACAATCAACGACGGAAGTCTTTTAACTTGAAATACATTAAAAACGTAGTGTAACCCATTTGAAATCTTAATTAAGTGTATCATGGTTAACAAATAAAACATGAATATAAGTATTTGAATAATCACATTATTAATTTGAAACAAAAAGATGCCCTTGCATAATAAAAACTAAGTTGGCCTGGTAGCAATAAGTTCAGCACACAGAGATCCACAATCTGTATCTGAAAAGTAGGAGAACATTTTGAAAGAGTAAATCGAAAGACTTAGTGAACAACAGTCTTATAAAACAAGTTTTTATAAACATTTTAGTATAAAACTGAAGCTTAAATACATTTTTTAGTAAACAGTCATAAAATTAAACTTGAAACATTTGCATAGCTTTTCGAAGACAGTCCTCCATAGCCACGAGCAGTATTTACCCCTTCGTCCGAAGACGAGACAGTCGATGGGTAGCTAACCATTTTTCTTTAAGGCATAACAATATACCATTCCTGATGACCCATAGTTAAAAATAGGTTCGTCAACCATACCATCAGTATGGAGTTAATCACATGTATACAATAGGTCTCATAATATATTCGGACACGGATAAAAATATTTGAAAACGTGAAATATTTCCTTGAAAGTATTTGAAATATTTCCTTGAAATTGTTAAATCATAACGTAACTTAGAAATATCATTTCAGTAAACATTTATTAATAGCATGGCTTGTATAAGAACTTGAGATCATGTTTAGCAAATTATTTTACGAGCTATTGCTTGTAAAGCTTGAAAACATGTTTAATAAATAGCGTTTGAAATGATGTTATGCATAATACTTATATATAGCCTTGGTCTCGGGAATTCCTCATAATCCTTCTTGTCCTGAAAAATTCATATTTTATCCTTAATTAATTACTTGAATATCAAAATATCCAAAATTTCTATTAAAATTCCCAAAAATAATAAGACAGCCTAAAACAACTCAAAAACAGTCCAACGGTGCCCATTGACATGATGAGTGAGGTTGGTCACGCGCGTATGGCCTGGGGCCTATCGAGTGCTAACTTCACTGAGGTGGGACGCAAACCGCATGCTAGCCTCCCAATGGGGTTGCCTCGTGCATGCTTGCCGCCTACCCAGTACCCCTCTCGTTCATGGTGTGCACATGGGTGCTTCCCACACACCATGTGTCGCGCTAACCTCTTAAGGTAAGGTCATGCGCACAACCTGAGCGCATGCCTTGTCACTCGGCTATGCCATGAACTTGTCATGTGCATGTAACCTAACCCAAAATAACCTCTATAACCAAAACGCACGCCCATCTTGCCCATTCATGTATGACTCACGACCACTATCTGGACATTGTTTTACTTTCAGAATCATGACCCATCTTTGAAAAATCATACCTTAAAATACATAACTCTTTTGATAAAACTTCCTTCTACAAAATTTCTCTAAATTGTCTTAATTTTTTTACCTCAAAGTTTTGAAGGAAAATTCCAAGTAATGAGACCTGTAGCCTTCTGAAAGTGCACCTTGCTCAGATTCATCCGAGAAATGACCTTCTCGCCTTCCCTTAATCAAAACGCAAACCTCCTGTCCTTGACCAACTTAATAATTTCCAAAGGTTTAAGAAATTTTAGGGTTTCACAATATAGGCCTTAGGCCATTGTACAATATGAACAATATATATTACAATGAAATATATAAATGGAAAGTAAAGAGAATGAGAAGTATTACAAGTTAGACGCAAAGGAAATGGTGGAATATTTCTCCAACCTCTCTCTAAGCTCTCACTTACAGGCTAACTGGAGAAGGAGAAGAAAACTCTTACAGATGGTGGAAAGGCTAGTCCTTTCTGCCAGCTCTCTAGGTTTTGGCCCATTTAGCCAACTATTTCACTTGGTGTAGAATGAGGCTTTATATAGGCAAATTTCAAGGGAAAACTTCTATTCTTCTGATCATGTCAACGCAACTGCAGTCTTTGTCAAGTCATATCACTCCAACTACGATTTATGTCTGCTTGTGAATCTTCTTCATGTGATGTTGTGGTTCCTCACCTAGGGATTTTATTCGTCAGACAAGGTTCCTATCGTATAGTCTTTGCATGTGCTCCTCTGTGATTCACTATGTCTTCGTTTATCTATAATCCTGTAATAAAACACTTAAAATTAGAGTAAAACAAGTGTGGAGACTTGTACAAGTTGTACTCTATAGTATTTATGAATTTGCACTAGAAGCTACGCATTTTGACACATCATCATGTGTTTTGGTTCCATTGTTCTACATAAAAGGTCATAATAAGTTGTATTTTCTACAAGTTGTCACCTAACGATGCTCTTTGTGGCAGTAGCACTTAGAGGTGTAAGGACCTCTTCCTTCTTGATTGCTTAACGACCATTTCAGAGACAACCTTTAGGACTTCCTTTTTCTGACTCAGTTCTTCGGCTCTTTTACTCTCTGAATTTAGCCTCGCCAACCTAGGTGCAGCCCTCGCCTTCTCTTTTGAGTTGAGTGGGAGCCCTATGTGTTAAGGAGCGATGCACTTACCTACTGACTCCTTAAATGCGAGATAGGATGACACAACTCGCATGCAACCCAAGTTTTTATAACCACCCTCCTTTCCTTTGTTTACTGGGCTTCTATGCCTGACGACCATTCCTTACTTGACTTCAACGTCTAACAACCTGGGGATGGAAAAACTTAAACCGTAAGTTGAAGACTTAGTGAGTGATGCGTTTAGAAAATACCTTTTTGGGGAATACAACTCAATTATAATAATAATATCAAGCCAAAACACAAGAAGAATATACATAGTTCAATCGATTAGTTTATGAACACAACTTTTATCGCAACCACACGGTCACAATCAACACAATAAATTTCCACACGATTCAAGTCGCCACTCAATCACTACTCATCACACAAACTTAGAATTCTTCCCTTGCCCGAATTTGGGATTCACCTCAATTAGTGTCCTACGAGTTACCAAGGATTTCCACTAGCATCTTGTAACATTCAATTTTTTTCTCAGACTTGGGATTTGCTTTCACCTGTATCTCATTGCTTACATATGGGATTCTCTTCAACCAACATCACGCGATAGACCTAGGATTCACTTTCACCAGTGTCTTACACATCATTTCTTGCATAGATCTGAGAATCACAATCACCAGCATCTGGCATCAAGAACACATCTCAACTCGCTCAGACCTGGGATTCTTCCTTCGTCTGAACCTGAGATTCACCTCTACCAGAATTCTATGAGTTACCTAGGATTTCCACCAGCGTCTTGCAATAGATCTCAAAACCACACATCACACAATCAACAACACAACAAATGTTAACTCAACATCTCAAAAGGATGTAACAATACAATACCATTCAGATCACATGATTACGAAAGGGTATAGTAACATAAATACTCAGATATAAGAAACATAATATAGCATTTCAAAATGTTCATGAAAACCATTCACAATGATATACAATTTTCATATGAAAACCACCATCGAAATATAGTTTTACAAGTAAGAATCACCTACAATAGTGATTCGTTTATAAGGATCACTTTACAAACAATTATTTATTCTTAAGGAATCACTCACAAACGATCATTTATTTACAAGGATCACTCACAAATGATCAACTGACCTCCAGTCTTTCTTCTCTACTTTCAGCTTCCTCTTTTTTTTCGAGCGATTCTCTCAGTCAACCATTCAACTCTCAGAACTCCTTTTTGGAAAATTATCAAAATGGTAGCATCTCATGCCCACTTTCTTTCAACCCTTTAGTCTTATTTATAGTGACCTTTCACATCTATAGGTCATTTTCAGGCTTTACACGTGTCACCCTTCCATTTTGCCACGCTATGCAACCAATCCAAACTCGACACGTAAATCCAATGTCAATTCCAAATAGACACTTCCCTTGAGATGCCAACCTTATCTCCTTGGAAAGCTAAACTTCTATTCGTCTGACTTCTTGGAAACAACAAAACATTAACTTCGCCTCAGCGAGTTGTCTAATCACTCTATATTAACGTTCGTCTTCTTAATTGAACGTTTACCTTATCACGATTGTACTTAGGTGTAGGTATTTGTTCCTGCATTACCACACCCAACGCCTAATTCTTAGCATTTATCACGTGCTTCTTCCTCGCCAACTAAACCTTTTCACATAGCTTACTTTAACGCGATAGTACTTAGGCTCATATGCTTTTCTTCACATCATCTTTTATCCAACTGCATCCTTCCCTACGGAACGCTTCTTTCTTATACATTAGTAAAAAATTACCTTCCTCGACGATGGTCTCCTTTAACAGTCCCCTTTTTGGATTAGGGCCTAAAAAATATTTATGAGTGCGTGACTTTCATGTTTTGGTCTGACAATACTGATTCTTGTTTTGATGCAATTTCTTTATGCTTGAAGAACCATTCTTGATGCACACCTCTTATGTGGTCCAAGAAAGTAGTGGCAAGTAGTGCTTACATGTCTTTCAAAACTTGAAGAACCATTCTTAATGCACTCAGCGATATTATTTGTCAACTGATCTTATCGCATGCCACCTTGGTGTAAGGGGCTCACTATGACAACCCAACTTTGGTAAGATATTTTTGTACCCCTTTATACGGAGTCAATTTTTTCAAGTAATATTGAAATACATAGCCTTGCATGCTTTGGCCGCTAACATAAAATTTACACACACGTTGTCATTGTTGAACTTTGTTGTCATGTTTAAGTTTAGATGATGGATACATAGTGCATAAAATTACCTGAAAATACTAACGCAATGACTTTAACAATACTCTTGTGGCAGTCATATATAAACACTAGCCCATTCACCACGCCGATTGTTGCTTGTAATCTTCTCAGGAACCACGTTCACAATTCATCATTCTCCTTCTCTCCCAACCAAAATGGTAGTGAATATTTGCTTATTGGCGTTGATGGACATTGCTACAAGCATGATACCCTCGTACTTTATCTTGTAATGTGTAATATCAACGACGATAACAAGCCTAATGCAATTAAGAAAACCTCTAAGTAGAAGTCCCAAGTTCCATATACACGTACTTAAAATGACCATCCAATTCAGTTTCCAAATCGTATTGAGTATGAAAAAGCTTCCCCATACTGAGATAACAAACTATATAATTCTCTAGAAGACCCTCTTACCATAGACAATGCAGCTTCTCGAGCTCTCCATGCCCTCTTATATGATTGCAAAATTTTTTAGTTATTTCCTTCCGTCTATAACCATGACTAACATCTTGGTACTTTGACTAAATCAATTCGGCTATGACCCAACTCTTAACTTGCTTATGATCTTGTTTCCGTAAGATCTTTTGGCATGTGTGAGTACTAACATACTTAAACACTTTAAACCTATTAGAATCTCTGATTTTAATAGCCCCAAGTTTCCACAAATAACTAGAATCAACGCATCTTAAGACATACAACTTCTTGTTCGATCGATTGACACAACATTGAAAATCATTCCTAATGGCAAAGAAAGACAGTTTCTTCGCTAAATCCTTCTTACTTAAAAACAAATAACTAACCTGAATATCTTCAATGGATGACTCGATTGAGACGAAAAAAATATTGTGAGCCTTTAATTTTTCAATACGCTTCTACTTCTTAACACTAACAAATTGTTCGTCGTCATTGTCCACTAAATCTTCTAACTAATCATCAAGAGTTGGTTACTTTCACCCACATGTCTTCTTTCGTGACTTGATTCTCCGTTAAACATACATTCTACCTATATTGCTATCGGATTATGATCGTTTATCAATACAATACATTGTGCATGATAAGTACTAACATCCTCCTTAGATACCTCAAATGCCTTCACACATGAACGTCAACATCAGAATTCGATGACATCTCCATGTTAAATGCATTGCCATTGTCATTAAAATCATTGTCCAATGACTCTACATGTACCATGCTAACCAAGCCATCTATATCGTCTCCCAACTTTAACGAACACACGTTAGTAGTAATGAACTAAAAGCTCGAACCTCATTCCAAGACACCATTGTACTTAAGGATAAACTGAAGATCGAGCTTAGGTGTGGATATATTAACATTTTAGGCCATTTGAATAGTAAATGAGCTAAAGTACTTCTAGATTGACGAGTTACTATTGGTAGCTTAGAAACCATAAATGCAACTTTATACATCATCATCGATTAGAAAAATCAAAGATCTTTTTTATTACTAATAACAAAAGCATATATAAAAGGCTTCACATTATATAAACATCTTAGAACCAAATCGTATTTAGCTGAATTTATCTCACTAATTATGTAAATTTTACCTAAAAAATTCTTAAACTTTATACTAACGTCTACATTCACTCCCCTTTCAGACCTCCAACATATTCTTTTTCATTCTCCTTCGATTCACCACCAAAACCAATAAATACATGAGGCATCTTGCAAATATGCACACAAAATATAAAATAACAAAAACTTGGGGTGAAATCATTACAAACTCAGGCAAGTTTGAAAACCTACACTAATCTCTAGGTAAATATAAAGATCTCGGTTGAGATCTTTGATTTAGAGCCGAGATTACGTAACAAAAAGAAAACAAAATTTTTTGACCTCATCATGCAAATAACAAAAAAAACGTAATTTCTAAACATAATAACGATATATTCACCTTAGTTTTTGGAAAAGAAATATGATTGTGGGTGCGGAAGGAACCGAATACTTGAAAAACTATTATTTGGGAGTTGTGAAACTTCTTCATGAAAGCCAATACATTTTGACATTTGATTATAGTATGCATATAATTAATATAATAATATTTTTGAAATTGAGGGCATTTTTGTCGCAACGGAAAAAGATAATTCCAGGATGAATTTCACTATATTCACTGCACGTGAATAAATCATGGCTACACAAATTAAATGAAAAATCTTGGTGTCTAACTCGATCAAGATTACCTAAAGGATGTGTTTGGGCCTAGGTTTTAGGAGGAAAAGGATTAGGAAATTGGGCCAAACCGTGTTTGGCCCAAGTGTTATGATAAATGGGGATTAGGGTTATCCTAATCCCCATTTAACCCTACAAACCCCTCCATTTCTCGCCCATTTTCCTTCGCACAGCCCTACAATATACCTACACATTTTCGGCCGATTTCCTCCGTAATCCTTTGATTTCCATTTGATTTTCTTCCTTTTTTCTATGCTTTTCTTCCTCATTTCCCGTTGTCTTCTCCTTTTCGTGTCCAGTGTGAAAAAAAAATTGAAAGGAAATCTATTTCCTTCCCTCCCATTTTTTCGATAACCGACTTCTGTTCATTTTTTATTTTTTTCCTACTCTCTTCGATTTTATGCCCCTGCCCTTGAAACCCATTTTTGTTTTACGACGGATGCATTTCGACGCTGCCTCCGAAAAGAATCTCATCCTCTCTTTGATGCATTTTGTTGATCGGCTGCGACGAACGTTTGTTACCTCCGAAACGTTTCTCATCCTCTCTCCATCTTTCCATCGATTTGCCGATGAACCCTTGTCTCTCCCCAACTCTTGTAGGTCCGAGAACCATTTTGCTACACTTTTGCTCCGATCGAATGGCCATTAATGCATCAGATGCTACACTAAAATGTTGAAGGGAAGCCGAGTAGGGGCACGGTGGAGCAATATAGGGGTCGTCGGTGAACACCGAAGGTATGTGCAGTCGATGATGAGTACTTTGGTGGTTCTGTCCTGATGCTTTTAGCCATAATTTGTACATTTTTTGGGTGTACTATACATTTGTTTTTCCATTGCTAATGATGAGTTTAATGTTTGGCAGTATCTGATGTTCACATTTTTCTTCCAAACCATATTTGTCAATTTGTTTTTGTCTTCCTAATTTCTTCCAGTGTTCCTAATTTGTGTTTATTAAATTTTGTACTAAATTCAACTTTTTCGTTCGTCCTCACTATTGTTGAACACTTGCAATACATTATGTTGATTGATAATTTTTTTACTAGGACCTCTTGTCCATAGGTACATATAGGTGTCAATTGAGCTAAGCTCATGTTGGCATTTTTAACTACTTTTTAAATAAGAAAAAATTATGTGGTTGTTATTTTCTCGTTTTCAAATTTTCAACAACATATACATAAAACAGTGTTTGAGTATTTTTAATAAGTTGCCAACGTTGGGAAAAAAATCCCTTCACCTTCATAAATTAACCGTTTTTTCATAACCAATAAAGAAATGAAACACAATACGAAGAAAAAAAATGTTTTGTGATGTCTACTGTTAGAACTTACATATTTGTTTTACAAGTTTTTTGAGAAGATATAAATAATGGATTTTTCATAGGTTTTCTAGGTAGAAAAATATACACTTTGTAGGATTCTTAGTAATATAAAATAAGTGGATACGAACACCACTTGAAAAGTGATTTTGAATCAAAATACCTAATAAATGTGTTCCAATTCAATAAATTGGTTTTTTTTATAAATGAAATTAGTATATTTTAAACGATAAAATGCCCTAAAATGTGTTCCCAATTCAATGGTTAAATAAAAAATTGTGTTTACTTACAACTTATGGTTCGCATAAAAAAGTCATAAATTGTGTTTCACAAAGTGTGTGTAGCATGTCATCTTTTATAAAATTTGTGTAAAAAAATTTGTTGCAACATTAATTAACCGTCATAAGTAACCGTGTCGTCTTGTTTTACATATTGTTACAAGTGCACTTCATATAGAAAATGGGTTTACAAAAGATACGTTACACCATTTTTACAAAACACACTCAATTACTTCATTTACACACATACTTTTCAAACTCACTTACTTAACTTAGAAAATTACAAACATACGGTCAATTATTTTACCCAAGGTTTGCAAACCTACGTGAACATATTTCCAACATCTGAATATAGTTTGAACCGTTGTAAACCTAAATTCCTAGTATGTGATTAGGTTCACATCAGTCGAAGTTAACACATTCTTAAGGTTCTGTTCGAACAGGGTGTCAATCGAACATCGCTCTAATGGACGAACTTGAGTTTGCGTCTGTACTAAATGCATTCATAACACCCTAACGTCAGTTGCTACTAATGTTGGAGTTGTTATATAACGACAGAAAGAGGATACCACACATCCCCCATGACACAAGACATAGGATTAGATAGTTAGCCTATTTTCTAATGATTCATGCGTCAGACCTAGTGTGTCGGCAAAGTACATGAATGGATCGAAGAAAACATAAGACCTAAAGCATCAGACCTAGTGCATCGACGTCAAAAAATTTATTTCAATCTTTAACGGGTTTACACATTCATTTTATAGGACAAAAACATAAGAAAAAAAAAGGCCTCAACATAACGATTTACGAAACAAATAGTTCGGTAATCTCATAAATTAATATTTGAAACCGTATGGAAAAAAAAATTGGTTTATTATAATTACATTAATTAATATTGTTTATTAAAAAAATAAATTGTATTATATTGTATTTTTTAAATTCATATGTTAATATCCTTTATTTAAAGAAAAAAATTTATCCTAAATCTATTAACATAATACTTGCCCCAAACGAATATTATCATAACACTACACTCATAACTATTCTCCCAAACAAATGTTATAATAATACTACAATAATAATCCTTCCTCCAAACACATTTTATAATAGGGTAATTGTAGTTGATGACCTTTTTAGGAATAATAATTAAGGATGTAACAACATTTTAAAAAAATTGCAAATATAGCAAAACTATCGCTGATAGACTTGTATCGTTGATTAACTCGTATTATCTATCAGTGATAGACCAATATTTGCAACATAGTCTATCGATGATAAACATAGAATTTGACAATTTTTGCTATATTTGCAAATTTTTTAAAATGTTGCTATATAGTTAATTATTTTGAATCTAATTGCTAAATTTGCAACTATCCCTTTATGATAATACTACAATCATAATCTTTTCTCCAAACACATATTATAATAATACTACAATAATAATCTTTTCCTAAACGCATATTATAATAATACTACAACAATAATTTTTTCCCAAACATATATTATCATAAATTATTAAAATCTTTTTCCTTCCTCAAACGCCCCGAAACATTCTAAGAAAAAAAATGTGCTCTATTTTTTAAATATTAAATCGAACAATTTTCCATCAATTGTTAGGAGAAGCGAATCAAAATAGTTTCGAACGAAGTTTCGCGTTTCGCCCCAAATAATCAAACCCAAGGCGGTGCCTGACCTTAGGTTTCAGGGAATATCAACTCTTCCAATTCCAATTAACAGTCGAAATCGGATTCATTCGCTCGTCTCTCTAATTCGCTATTTCAAAGCGTACTCCATACGATTTTGCGTATAATTTTTGGAGATTTTAAACCTCTGGTTGCTTCACCTCTGTTTCCAATTCAGGTTTCAACTTGGTCTCATTTGTTCGGGTTGATTATTTTAGGTCCGAAGGTTGGTCAATTATGCGAGTGAATGTGTTGAATTTGATGCGCTTTAATTTTGTTTAGTAGGTTAGCATTATTGGCTGCACATTGCAATGTGTTTGGTTGCATTGAATGTACGTGTTTGATTCGATGGAGGAGGTGGAGGATCGGATTTTTCTCAACAGCTTGGGTGTAACGTCAGCTAATCCCGAGGATATAGAGCGGGACTTGTTGAATGAGGTAATGACCGGGTTTCTTTAGCATAATTCGCGTTGTTTTTTTCGTTTTGTAGTGGCGTGCAGTTATTTTACCTTTTAAGTTCGTAAGGATTTTGGCCATTTAGATAGATGAAGTTGAGTTCGGTCAGCAATTTTTGGGTATCAACTTGGAATCAGTTATAAACTTGCTGCAGTTAAAATTATTGAATGATTTGTTTTTGAATTTCAGGCGAAAAAGAATAGTGAGAACGGTGTTGAAGTTGGAGGGATTGAAGAAGAGAATGTTTGTGATAAGTTAGATACTACTGATTCACCTTCTGCCAGTCATGTGCAGCTCTATCAGAAGCTTAGGGCTGTAGAATATGAGATAGATGCTGTTGCATCAACAGTGGAACCAGGGAAGAAACTTGAAAGGAATGAACAACATTCTTGCGTCAGCACCGACTCCCAGAAACATGCGCGTGAAGAGGATGGTGTCTCAGCTTCTGGAGATGGCCTTCAGCATGCCCTAGCAGTTGACAGGCTAAGAAGCCTGAAGAAAACCCAACAGCAGTTGGAGAATGAACTTTTTCATTTGAACGACAAGCATGCCAAGACAATATTGGAGATAGTCAAGGACAGATCAAAACCTAAGAGAAAATCTAAAGAGGTTAAGAAATCAGGTAACGATGGAGGGAAGAGGTTGAAAGTTGTGTCATTTGATGAAGATAATGATTTTGACGCAGCTTTGGATGCAGCCACTGTGGGCTTTGTTGAAACAGTGAGTTAAGCTGTTTTCAAATGCTGTACTCTGTAAGATGTTTAACAAATCTTCTATCCCTGTAAATTGAAATAGTTATTTACATTTGACATTGATAAAAAAAGGTTATGCAGCAGACGAGTAACTTCCACTCTTTGTCTTAGGAAAGAGATGAATTGGTGCGGAAGGGAATTTTAACACCATTTCACAAGCTAAAGGGCTTTGAACGCCGTCTTCAGAGTCCAGGGCAATCTAGTCTTCGGAACCCTGGAGGATCACGGGATGAAGTAAAGGAGGAAGAAGATGAAAATGATGATTTTGCTTCCGACAGTGTTGCTAGAGCCCTCCGGTCAATGTCAGTGGCTGCAGAAGCTCGACCAACCACTAAATTTCTTGATCCAGATGCTTTGCCAAAGCTTGATCCACCAACTCGTCCTTTCTACAGGTTAAAAACACCTGCAAAGGTTCCCCTATCTGCAGAAGACAAACCTACAACGAAAACAAAATCCAAGAAGACTAGACGGCCTTTGCCAGACAAAAAATATAGAAGAAGAATTGCTATGGAGGAAAGAGACAAGGAAGCTGCTGGTACGTCTCTTATTTAGCATGTGGTTGTTCTAGAGCTATCTCTCCAAGTGTACGTTGAAGTTTCCTTGATTCTATGGATGACACTTTTATCTTTTACATGATTTTAAGATCTAAATTCTTACCCCTGTTGTTAATTAATCATATATATTTTTCTAGCCTCTGTTCTAGTTGCTATCTACTATATGGATTAAGATCTAAGAAGGCCCTCTTTTTATTTTTGCAACTAGAGTACCACTAGGCATCAACTGAAGCTCTGAAGACCTGATATTGACCTGTGCATGCAAATAATGTTTATATATGAGGATTTTTTAGCTTTTCTTTTATATTCGTGAGTGTTCAGACCAGCTTGACCCTACAACATTTTGGGTGTCAAGAAACTCGTTTTCCTAGGTAGGTGGCCACCTCGAACGCATGACCTTTTAGTTAGTTGTCTTGTATTTTTTTTAGTTACTGTTTCTTTTTTTTTTTTTTTTAAATTTATGATTTGGTTCTCATAGTATTCAGCCTAGTTTCCAAAGATGAGTATTGGATGGTATATTCCTATATGATGCATAATTCTTATATAAAAAATTGTTGTATAACAGTGGATGGTTTTCTCTGGCCGTTGGATAATAGTAATCATCTGCAAAATGAATTAGTTGAAGTTGTCATGCCCATTTAGCCACATATTTAGATGTCTGCAAACTATGAGAAAAAATTCATGGATCTACGGGAATTTGTTAGTTGAGAAATTTACTTCATCTTGTACCTTTTTTTAAAAATTTATTTATTTATTTTAAAAATAGTTACATGCTGTTACCAACATATATCTTATGAAGTTGAAATTTTGTTGTAATAGAGCACTGATTGTGAGAAAACGTTACAGTTCTTAATTCTTCATGGTGGAACGTTTTGCTGAATGGGCATGTCATTGATTGTATGACCAATTGTCGTATTTATAGCATCATCTTTAGTGTAGGATCTGCTACGAAGAACATTTTAATGTGTTCCTGATATGTTGTTATTCATGTTGCAGAGAATATGTCAGATGGTTTGGCTACATCAAGTTCTGAAAGAGAAGATTCGGGAGATTTAGAAGATGATGTTAACGAACTTTCTTTTGTAACGCTTGAAGGCGGGCTGAAAATTCCTCAGAGTATATTTGATGAACTATTTGATTACCAAAAAGTTGGGGTGCAGTGGTTATGGGAATTGCACTGCCAAAGAGCAGGTGGAATTATTGGAGATGAGATGGGCCTTGGAAAGACAGTCCAGGTCTTGTCCTTTTTAGGTGCACTGCATTTCAGTAACATTTATAAACCAAGCATCATTGTCTGCCCTGTTACACTAGTTAGACAGTGGAAGAGGGAGGCACGGAAATGGTGCCCAAGACTTTTGGCAGAAATCTTACATGATTCTGCTCATGATCCCACTTACAAGAATATGCGAGAAAAATCTGATGGAAGTGATGAAAGTGAAGATTCAGAGGGAAGTGACTATAGGAAAAACTCACAGGCTAAAGGCACTAAAAGATGGGATGCCTTGATAAACCGTGTTTTGAGGTCAGAATCGGGTTTGCTGATTACCACTTATGAACAACTACGACTGTTAGGTGATAAATTGCTTGACATTGAGTGGGGTTATGCAGTCCTGGACGAAGGGCATCGCATTCGAAACCCAAATGCTGAAGTCACTTTAGTTTGCAAGCAGCTACAGACAGTTCACCGCATAATAATGACTGGCTCTCCAATTCAGAACAAATTGAAAGAGTTGTGGTCATTGTTTGATTTTGTTTTCCCTGGGAAGCTGGGGGTGTTGCCTGTATTTGAAGCAGAGTTTGCAGTTCCTATATCTGTGGGTGGCTATGCTAATGCCTCTCCGTTGCAAGTATCAACTGCATATAGGTAAATGTTGTGAGATTTTGTCAATGTTTGAGCTCCTACTGTAGAGTTTGTAGAGTTTGTAGTTTATTTTGTTTTTTTATATTTCTTTTACTTTTTGTTAAAAAATTGGAGTGAAGTGTTGAATCTTTGACCTTTAGGAGAGATTATTAATGTAACTGATGGGTTAGGGTTACTTGGGGTTACTTGGGGTTACTAGTTAACCTTTGATCAGGTTTGGAGTTTATGAGGTGAGGATTGTAGTTTATGAAGTGAGTTGATCTCATGTAAAAGATGTTTTTAATAAAAAGGGTGGATGGGAGCAGTTCTTCGATCTTGAGGTTCTCTCTCCCTCCTTCAGTTGCTGAACATCACCAACCTTGGTTCTCACCATGCAGGTGTGCTGTTGTTCTCCGTGACTTAATTATGCCCTATCTTCTTAGAAGGATGAAAGCCGATGTAAATGCTCATTTGCCAAAGAAGACTGAACACGTCCTCTTCTGCAGCCTTACGTCTGAACAACGTTCTGTCTATAGAGCATTCCTTGCAAGCTCTGAAGTGGAGAGTATTTTGGATGGAAATAGAAATTCTCTTTCTGGAATTGATGTAATGCGTAAAATTTGCAACCACCCAGATCTCCTTGAGAGAGAACACGCTTTCCAGAATCCTGACTATGGGAATTCTGAACGTAGTGGAAAAATGAAGGTGGTTGAGCAAGTGCTGAAGGTCTGGAAGGAGCAAGGTCACCGTGTTCTTCTTTTCGCTCAGACGCAACAGATGCTTGATATTTTAGAGAGATTTCTGGTTGGAGGTGGTTATACTTATAGGAGGATGGATGGTGGAACTCCCGTCAAACAGAGAATGGCCTTGATTGATGAATTCAATAACTCCTGTGAGGTGTTTGTTTTTATTTTAACAACCAAGGTTGGCGGTCTGGGAACCAACCTAACTGGAGCAGATAGAGTGATTATCTTTGACCCTGATTGGAATCCGTCAACTGACATGCAGGTAATATGTCACATTTCCCTTTTTCTACTTTAATTTAATCTATTGAACTAGTTGTTTCAGACCTGTTCGGAAAAGTTCAATTGAGGTTCTTCATTTTTTACAAACCAGGAAAACTTTGTTGAATTACTGTACTGGTCCTGTTTGCAGTTTATTAGGCAGCATCTTTTGCATTTTTTTCTGCTTATTTCAATATTATGGAAGCTTTTCCTTCCTACTCTCTGCAACATGGAGATAGCTTCACATTATTATATTCAAGCGATTTGAATCTAATTTAGTCATTACTGCTTTCAATTATAGGCTAGGGAGCGTGCTTGGCGTATTGGTCAACAGCGGGATGTAACAGTGTATAGATTGATAACTCGTGGAACTATAGAGGAGAAAGTGTACCATCGACAGATATATAAGCATTTTCTCACTAATAAGATATTAAAGAACCCACAGCAGAAAAGGTTCTTTAAGGCTAGAGACATGAAGGATCTCTTTACACTGAACGAGGATGGGATGGATGGATCAACAGAGACATCAAATATTTTCAGTGCGTTGACTGATAGTGTAAATGTTGTTGGTGTTCAGAAAAATGAGAAGGATGGGCAAAAATCTTGCAGTGGCTCAGTTCCGTTTGCAGATTCTGCTGATGAAAACCTATGCAAATCAGAGATTGAAACTTCTGGAAGGAATGGTTCCATCGAGGGCCAGGGTGGTGGAGCAGACGAGGACACAAATATCTTGAAGAGCCTTTTTGATGCACATGGTATTCATGTAAGTCATCCTTTTTTATCTCCGCATAAGAACTTTCATGCCTATTGTTGATGGGTGTTGCTGTGAGATCGGAGTACAGAAGAATACTCATTATTCTATACACTGGAGTTCAAACATATATAGGCACACATAACAGCCTAAACTAAAACTAGTAAAATGATGATAAAAGACAAAAGACTAGTGAACTCCTATATTTGCACATATATACTATGCAATCCAGGTCTCCGACTATAATGAATGTAAATGTAAATGATAAAAACTTACTAATAGCCAAATAATTCGAGGTACTTAGACCTTCACTCTTGAGATCTCTCTCAAGTCCTAATTCATTAAAAGAAGAAAGGGAAAAAGGGGTAAAAAAGGGAAAAAAAGAACTATAATTTGTGCTGTACCCAATTTTGATTTTTGTTTTGTTTAACCACACCTTTAGGACAATGCGTGTTTTAGGGGCCCCTAATGATAGACGTATTATTAGGATGTTGTAGGTATGTTGGTAATTGGTTAGGAGGTGGAATGGGAAATGACAGGTAATATTTTGGTGAGTGAATTAGGGCTTGTGAGAGATTTCAAGAGGGGAGTGTTTAAATACATCAATTACTTGGCTATCTTGTAAGTTTTCATCATTTGCATTTGTATTTCAATATGGATCAATTGGGTCTTGGTGTATTTCCTTTGGCTTGCTTTACATCCTTCTCACTTCTCAATACGCAGAGCGCTGTTAATCATGATATCATTATTAATGCTGATGATGGGGAGAAGATACGGCTAGAGGAGCAAGCTTCTCAAGTTGCACGTAGAGCAGCCGAGGCATTGTGCCAGTCTAGAATGCTGCGGAGTAACGAGAGCATCTCAGTTCCAACATGGACTGGAAAAGCTGGAACTGCTGGTGCACCATCATCTGTTCGTCGGAAGTTTGGTTCAACCGTTAACTCTCTGGTAACCAACAATTCCAAATCCTCGAATGAAGTATCTAAAAATGGAACTATCCATTTAAATGGCCATGCAGCTGGCACATCTTGTGGAAAGGCCTTATCCTCAGCAGATCTGCTGGCTAAAATTCGAGGAAACCAAGAGAGAGCAATCAGCGCTGGGCTTGAACATCAATCAACTCCTTCAACTAGTTCAACAAGTAATGTAAGAACTGTTGGTGTCAGTTCTTCTCGGTCGTCGTCGAAGAACTCATCTGTAGTACAACCCGAAGTATTGATTTGTCAGATATGCACATTTATTCATCATAGAGGTGGAACAGCTGATTCAGCCAGTATTGTAGAGCATTTTAAGGACAGGATACCATCAAACGACTTGCCCTTGTTTAAGAATCTATTGAAAGAGATAGCGATATTGGAGAAAAACCCCAGTGGTTCATTCTGGGTTCTTAAGGCAGAGTATAAACAGTAATCCAAGTACGGTTAGCTATTTACTTTCATTGCACCAATCAATTGGGGGCTTTTCCACTTCTGACTTCCAGAGTTTGGAATTTTTGTTTACGCTAAATTACGAAAACATATCCCTGAAACTACTATTGTTGTAGCAATATGTTAGAATCTTGAACGAACATTGAGATGGTGACATTGTGCTAGGTGTTTGTTCAACATTTGAATAGATTTCTATTCCAAGTGTAGTTTAGAAAGCTTTATAAAGGTCAGCGAGTGATAATATTGTAAAGTTTGGAACACAAGTAAAGTTGAAGGCAAGGGTGGCTTTCGTTGTAATTTAATATGGTTTATGTTATTTTGATTTTTGCGGTGCAGATCTAGATCTGTAAACTGTTGCTTTCATTCTTCATGTCCTTGTTTACCAACTGTTGAATGATCTATGTACAGCTAATTTCAAGTAGATTGTCAATGACTCAATTTGTAGTCTTTGATTCATGGATTGGTAGCCATTTTTCAATTTGTAGATGTACATCCATTTATTTTCTTCTGATCAATTCAGGGAAGACTTTGGGGGCTTGTAGAAAACCCGGCTGTTTTATGAAGACTTTATCATACTTTGTCATTAAATATATATTTATATATATACACACACATGGTTTAATTAGAATAATATGGTAGTTTTTAATATTATTTATGGAAAAAAAAAAGGTAAAAGGTTCATTATTTTTGTCTTCTATAAAGTACAGATTGTGTCATTTTCTTTTTCAAATTGAATTCAGAAGCATCCTTTCTTTTTTTCCCTAAATAATCTTATATATTTCTTTACATTATTATTATTTTTCTCCCTCTCACATTGGATATCATGCCGACGGGTATTTAGATAATCTGCTTAACCTTATAATATTTAGTTGTATCATATTTTTTTTTCCGTTTATTTATTCTTTAAACATTTTATCTTTAGACTTTCATGAAAATAACAGATAATTTTTTGAATTTCATGAAATAACAATTAAATCTTTGAATTTTGGTTTAATGATGACTTAGTTGCTACTTTCAAAAGCCATAGCAATTAATTAAGTCCGTAGACTGCATAAGTATCTTAGTTCATATTGTGAAAGACATTATTCAAATTCAATAAGAAATTTTAATGAAAAAACTGATAAACTAGTTAATTATTGAAACTTTCTAGTCTTCTTTACCATTAAACCAACCAACCCATGATGGTTAAAACTATAAAACATTTAACACCTAACTTTGGTGATCTCAACTTATTAAACGGTAAAGTTGAAAGACTAAAAGAAGGTATTTCTTAACCTAAAATTCATCATGTAAATTTATAAGAACATTCTTTTTACGAGTTGAGTTAAGAAATGAAATCAAGCCCAGCCAGAACAGAAAAGGCAAGACAATGGAGTTAAAATAGGCTAAAGAGACAACTCAAGATCAATAAGGAAAATAACGGGAGAAGTATACATATGTATTCCGAAGATTATTTTCCAATATGGTATTATCACTTATAACTTCCCTTTCACCTCTTTTCCTCCCCTCTCATTTCACCCTCAAGATGAACAAAAAAATGAAGATTACATCAAACTAAGACTTTTTGTTTTTTTGTTTTTTTTTTTTTCATTTTTTAGTAACACCACCAGCATGCATTGATCAGAATGCTGCCCATCCTGATGCTGCTGCTTTTGTCGAACCTGGAGCAGAAGGAAGATTTCTCTGCAAACGTGAGGCAAATAGAGTAAAAATTGTGCTAGCTTGTTTTTCAACACAAATTCTTAAGAATACATGCGATTGTACAAAAATACGAGCTACCTATGTTGTTATGTTGTATCAGAACCTAAAGAATATGGATTATCAGATTTATGTTCAAGAAATTAAATAACCTAAGCTTATAGCTCAAGGCATTTGAGATAACTCAATATACTCCTTACACCAGGCCCTATTCTTGAAGTTTCCCTAGCGATTATAAGGGTCACAAATGCATAAGATAGTTGTGCATTCCAATCACCAAGGAAAAAAACCAATACTTGAGTCTAATCAAACTTAGTAATGTGTATTGTGTATCTTAAAAGTAATCCACATTTAAATTGGTTGTGCATAAAAGACAGAAGAACCATAATATGAGCAAACGGGGAAATTTATACTAGTCAAGTCACTTAAGAATACCATTATCCTCATGAAATATGCTTCCATGTAGCACATGAATAATGGAACGAATTAACAAACAAGTAACAGAAGACATTGTACCTCAATTTGGGAAAGATCTGATAAAGGGTCGCTTGAATTGCTTACATTGTCCTTTTTTCCTTCATGACTGACACCACGACACGTGCTGGCAGATAACTTCCGTGCAGCTGGATCGTTTGGAGGGGGTGGAAGAGGAGTACTGATTTTCCTAGCTCCAGTTGGTGGTGGAGCAAGAGTTAGAGTTTTTGACTTTCCACTACCAGACCCTGACAATCCTGCAGCTGAGAGCATACCAGTTCCGCTGGATGGTTTATGCTTCACATTGATCCTAATTGTTTCACCTTCCTATCATCCAGCCCAATGTAAAGAAACACAATCACAATTCCAATATAAACCGTTTCTAATTCTACAACTACCAAATCGTAGTAATTACTCGCTAGGCGTTGGATCGTCTGTTTAGTTGTGAGCTTTCCTTCTTTTCTTTTTTATGTTTTTATATTCTTTCATTCCTCCCTCAATAAAAGCTACTAAATTGCTAGGTATTAGTTTGCTTCACAAGTTAAGCTTTCTTTTTTGTATGATCCTGTATGAAATTTTTCCTCAATAAAAGCTACCAAAACGTAGTGGTTGTGCAAACTTAAGGATATTAAAGACCAGCTTCGATCCAGAACAAAGGAAATGACCTAACAAGTGGAGGAATATGAATAAAATAATAGAGTAACCTACTTAAAACTTACAACATCATTATCCCGGCTAAAAGATTGTCCTGCCAAATGAGTAATTCTATACTATTCAATGTGAACCATTCGTTTTCCTAATAGTTAGATCAGAAAATTCATTAATCAGATCAGCTGGAATTCAAGAACCCATCAGATTAAACATAAAATGTCCATCAAAATCAGGGGAATTCTACCTTTAATCTGTGATTCACAGCAGGATGGATATCAATTTGGCTTTCTTCGTTAGCATCGCCGCCGCTGCCGCTGCCGTTGCCGCCACTAGTCGGATCCTTCTCAAGATCCCTCCTAACGTACTTCTCATGGTCAGACAATGCCACATTGAAATCAAAAGCTTCATTTCGTTCGGCAAAACCTAACCCTACAAAAGCGTGCTTTCCCCGGCCATCCTCGATCTTCAAAACGAAGTATCGAGAAGAGTCAAGAACGGTCTCGACGGAGCTTTCCCGCTGACCCGGACTAACAAAACAAGCAGCAAAGAGTTCGCCGGAGTTGGGATCTTCCAATCGGATCTCACATCGGTCCTTACAGGACACAACACGAAGGCGGCCGGACCAGATCTTGTCAGATTGAAGCCACTCACCGCACTTGCAGCCGCCGGATGTGGTTCGAGGAGGGATTTTGTAGACGGAAACCTCACGAACAACAAGGAGAGTGTGCTCGAAGGTCTCATCATCCTCCTCAAACGACATGGTGAAATCTGGGAATGTGAGATCGATTGAGGAGGGGTTGAGGGAATCTTCAAAGAAAAAGAATTGGGAGAAATGGATTGTTCAAAAGAATTGAATTTATTGAAGGAATTAAGGTGAAATTTGAGAAGAAAGTATAAGAAACAGAAAACACAGACGTGGCTTCGAAGAATGGTGTTCCTCAAGAGGTCAACACTACTGTCATACCCAATTTTACTCATTTGCCCTTTTTGGATATCCCAAAAATACAAAAATACAAAAAACATGGATAAGTTCTAAAGGATAAGTTCCATTCTTTTTTTTTTTTTTTTTTAATAACGATCTTCTTACTCGTGGAGTTTGGAAGAATATGTGTTTAAGTACTTACACTTCTAAAAAATGTAAATTCTTAACCTTTAGTTTTTAAATAAGTTGTATGGTATCTGCAATCAATCTAAACAATATTGAAGAGATTAAACCTAACAATTAACTAATAACTAATTAACTACAACGCTCTAATTTCAACAAAGGCTTGACCATCCCGATCTTGCAATGGAAGCAATGAAATTGATTGCTTTGATTTTTCATTACAATTAAAACCATACAAAAAAAATTCATATGAAAACTTTACCTATGTAGAAAAATAGCTACGATACAAGATTTTTCTTGTCGTGACTTCAACAAGGATTAAGCTTTTGAGAATCTCCTAAGAACTTTTCTTTCGTACTTTTTTGTTGGAAGCTTAGACCACCTCCTCTCAATCCGAGAAACTACGTGAAGTCAACCAATATCATTTTCCTCTCAACGATACTTGCTGATAACCTCTAACTCCTTAACTTTAAATTCACTTAGAAGCAAATAACACAACTCTAAAAAGAATGAAAAACATAATGAAAGAACTTAAGTGCAACCCATTTTATAAGATATTTCCAAGATAAGTCTTACACAGACTAATAATACAGACCTTAGATTCCTTAGTTACAAGAACCAACCCTCACTTCCCAAAACTCAAAATTCATTATTGTTGGGTTTTATGCTTAAATTTTGTAGATAATAAGTGTAATTCGTTGACTGTTATTAATAAAGTGTTATTGTTATAATTTCAATAAAGTGTTGTTGATTATATTTTCTTTGTCTTAATAACTTAAATCCAATAAACTAACATCCTAAGTGTAAGGTCTCGATCGCATGTAGCCAATGCGACAAAAAGTCTTGTGTTAAAGAACGATACGCGAGAAAATTTCCTTATTGCGAAGTGTTAGCTACAGCCAAATCGTGATAAGAGCCCTAATGTTAGAAGGGGGCACAACGATTAGACTATTAAAGTCAGTCTACTTCATCTAGGGGACAATGATGTGATGCAAAAGATAGTAGGTCGGTGATTGATGGGACTCAATAGCCCAACCTGAGTTCAGGATCAAGTGTGTCAAAGGCACGTGGCATTTTCTGAAGGTGCTTAAGGATTTGAGATGAGGGCAAGCTCATTCCAATAAGGATTTCAAAACCAGCAAGGGGACTTTGGCCAGAGAAGCAAAAAGTGTTGACCACAACAATGAGTGGTTCTCTTACTAAGAAGTTTTGAAATAAGAAAAGAGTTTCTAACTCTTACTTAACCCTTTATTAGCTCTTTATAAGTTCATGAATGATGTGAAATTTCTGAATGTTTTCCCACCATCGTCGTAAGTAAGTTCATCGATGAAGAGAATGTGAGACAATGTGCTATCTAAATAACTTTATGTTGGAATGGGGTGGTTTAAATATCGTATCCTTGCATGTTGGATATTGAGACCTAATGTTATATTTTGAGGAAAGCTAACAGTGTACCCTTGATAATGTGATGCCTTACCCTTGCTGTGTGATCTGGGGTAAGATGTTCTATTCATGCTGTTCGATCTTGAATACGATGCCTCATACTTGCTGTGTGATCTGGTATGAGATGCCCTTTGCTTGCTATGTGATCTAACATTGAAAAACGTGTAACGCATAGCATAATTGATGGGCATTGCTAATGCATCAAGTTTACTCCGAATGGCTAGAATTGGGCAGAAAAGTGTGTAAACACTTGTGTCACACCCCGCCCCAGGCACCTGCTTGCTTGTCTCAAGACGTGACGTGATGTCAGCCGAAGCTGTTCACCTCTTGAACAACCTCAACTGACACATGAAATGAAATCGTGAAACAATTAACAACGAAAGTTTTTTAACTTGAAATACTTTAAAATCGTAGTATGAATCATTTGAAATCTTTTATAAGATGTAACATAGATAAAGAACCAAACATGAATAAATAAGTGTTTGAACAGTCACATGACTGTTTTGAAACAAACAATGTCCTTTGTATAAAGAAAAACTACGTTGGCCTGGCTGTAGTATGGTCAGCACGTGGAGATCCACAATCTGTACTTGGAAAGTGGAAAAACATTTTTTAAAGGGTAAGTCGAAAGACTTAGTGAGCAACGGTTTTATAAAACAAGTTTTCATAAACATTTTAATATAAAACCAAAGCTTAAATACATTTATTAGTAAACATTTATAACATGAAACAATGGAAACGTTGAAATCTTTTGTATTTTCGAAGACAGTCCTCCATAGCCACGAGCAATATTTACCCCTTCGTCTGAAGATGGGACAGTCGATGGGTAGCTAACTCTTCTCCTTTAAGGAATAAAAATATACCCTTTCTGATGGCCCATAGTTAAAAATAGGTTCGTCAACCGTACCATCAGTATGAAGTTAACCACATGTTTATAATAGGTCTCATGATATATTCGAACATGACATAAAAACATTTGAAAACATGAAATATTTCCTTAAAATTATTTGAAATATTTTTTTAAATCATTAAATCATAACACAACTTGGAAACATCATTTCAGTAAACATTTATCAACAATATGGCTTGTATAAGAACTATAGATCATGTTTAACAAATCATTTCACATGTAAATCCTGAAATCATGTTCAATAAATACTTTGAAAATCATGATATTACTCACAAGCTATTGCTTGTAGAGCTTGAAAACATGCCTCATAAATCATTTAGAAATCAATGTATTACTCATAATACTTGTATAGCCTTGGTCTCGGAAATTCCTCCTAATTCTCATTGTCCTAAAAAAATTCATATTTATTCCTTATTTAGTCCCTTGAACATGAAAATATCCAAAAGATCCTTAAAAATTCCCAAAAATATAAAAACAGCCCAATACAGCTTGAAAACATCCCATCGGCGCCTAAAGACATGGTGCATGGACTGGCCACACACGCATGGTTTGGAGGCCTTGCGCGTGCTAATCTCACAATTGGGGGGGGGGGTGTGCTAACCTCGCAAGAGGGGCCATGTGCGTGCTTGCCGTCTACCCAGTGTGCCTCACATGCCTAGCGCGCGCGTTGGTGCTCTCCGTCCACCGTGTGCCACGCTAACCTCTTATGACAGTGTCATGTGCGCAGTCTGAGCGTGCAAGTTGCCGCTCGACTATGCCATGACTTTGTCATGTGCATGCAACCTGACTCAAAATAAGCTTTATAAAGAAAAAGCACGCCCATCTCGCCCACACATGCCTGACTCATTACCACTACCCAGTCACTGTTTCAACTTCTAGAAACATGACTCATCTTTGAAAATCATAACTTAAAATACATAACTCTTTTGATAAAACTTCCTTCTACAAAGTTCCTCTAAAATGAGTTAACTTTCTTACCTTAAACTTTTAGAATCAAAATCCAAATGATGAGTCCTGCGGTCCACTTGGAATGCACCTTGCTCAGATTTACCAAAGAAATGATCTTCTCGTCTTCCCTTGATCAAAAAGCAAACTTCCTTGAATCTAAAATGCATAGCAACCCTTACTCATAAACTAGACTCAATTTTTGAACTTTCAAGACTAATTTGAGTAATTTTTGCATGAGTGAGTTGTGAGAAATTGATTGCTGAAGCTGACCTATTTATAGAGTCCCTTGCATGAGATTAAGGTGACACTTAATCCATAATTAGACTCACCTCTTAATCTGGCAATTACACCTAATCACCTACTCCACGTCCTACTTGGCTGTAAAATGCATGATGACGTGGTTGTGACACTTGGATTTACTTTACACCGTTTGTCCACAACATGCCACATACTTGATCCAAACGCCTAGCTAATCTCCTTGGCCTGCATAGCCTTGCTTCCTCGCGTGACAAGCTTCCAAACGCATATATAGCCCTTGGCCACAAGCTTGCATACCTCCTACTAACCTCTTAAGCCTTCTCGCCTAGCATTCTTTTCGCCTAAGGTTTGCTTGTTCTCCAAGCCTATGTCTCGATAATCTCTTTGGAGGTTATCTTGCCTAGTCCTTGGAGGTTCTTCATGCCTACAACCTTCTTCTCGCCTAGGCCATTTCCAATGCCAACACTTAGTCAAATAACCTCTAAAGACAAGTTCCTTGCTTAGAGACACCTCTTTGGAGGTTTTTTTCTCCTTGGCTGTCCACATCATGTCCAAATGTCCATCCTTAAAGGTTCTCAAACCTTACTTTGCCGCTCATGCTAACCTCTAAAGACAAAATCACTTCTTTTGGACACTTAGCAAAAAAAATTAAACTTTTCTCTTTTTCTTAAATTCAAACCTAAATTTAAAATTCCAAATATTTTTACTTTTTTTTTTCCCATAAATTTCATTTTCTCTTGTCCTTGATTAATCATAGCAAATCATTGGGTTTCACAGCTTGAGCCGAGGAAAAAGGGTACAAGTGCATAAAATGAATGTGTAGAATGATTGTACTAAATGAATAGAACGCCTAAGACGTGCAATATGAAGAATTGCATAATGTTGAAGTTACTTTTGATATAACTGATTTTATCGTGTTCAATTATGAAGCCACTTGGCAACTTGATTTGGTAATAGTGAAAGATAAAAGACCACACTCAACTAGGCATCTTCGTTTAATCTTTCAAACTTTGTTTTATTCCCCCCAGGTAGCGAAGTACATTCAATGTTGAATTTGCAGTCGTAATCACCTTCTGTGCCCTAAAATTTCATTGTTTTAGTAGTGACCACTGTCTGTTCGCATAACATGTAGGGACTTAGGTTCCCATGGTCACGTGTACTATTATATCTACATTAACGAAGTGTTCTTCTTTCTTCAAATTTTACTTTCTGCACATAATTGTTAAGGTAATTGTTGCTTTGCTTATTGGATGGTTGACATGTCATCCCAAAAAAGGGAAGATGCATTGAGCGTCTAGGCAGCACATCGTCCATTTGGAGCAGGGCGTGACACTAAGCTATTTAATGAGTATTGAACAGTATGCAGAGACATACATGGATCAATGTTTGAGATTCAACTTAAATGGTTTAATTATAGAATAGGGATAAGGTTGGGTACTTTATCCTGGTAACACTATGGATATGGATTATTTTGTATTTGATACAAACACAATGATCCAATGCGTTCGTGTAGATGACATGCAAGTGAGGGTATCTTATGCAATGAGTTTGCATAAGACCAGACCACGAAATGGTAACCACTAGGATTAACTAGTTAGGTTTCTATTTCATTATGATGACCTAGGTAACTTAGTCTTAATCCTTAATGTATTATGAACTCTTGTTTGCGAGGGATTGTCTTTTGATTTGTACAGGTGAGAGTGGCCAAATGGACGACTCAATATACTTATCATTTTAGGGACATGGCCGAGGGAGAGCTGGGAACATAATCACACAATATGGAATTCACTTCTTCCCAACTTTAGGGTAAGTAGATGAGTGTTCCTTAAATGGTGTCTCTAGGACTTGAGAAAATGGTCATACCCTCTCTATGGCACGAGAGGGGTTTCTGTTTAGTGATTGGACTATAAACTGGTTGTTCATTAGAGAAGCATTGATATTTAAGGACTAGAAGTAACCTAGGGGTAAAACGATATTTGACCTAGCTAATGTTATAGACACTTATGAATTGAAGAACTAACTTACTGTTATTAGTCTATATCTGTGGACACAGAAATATATCTACAGTGAGAAGAGTTTAACTATGAGTCTCTAATGGAGTCACTACAAGAAAATGAGGATATCCTGATGCTTTTCTAGAGTGTCAGGATATGCAGTGTCGAGAGATAGGGTCTCCTCCGACACCGAAAGGTAAGCATCGGTGGCCTCACTCTTCACCGATATTGGGTGTAAAACATCCAGAGTTGTGAGGGCATTTCAAACACCATTAGTAACACATTGGGCATAGCCACACAACTCCTGACGTTCACATACAAGGCATCAGAAAAAAGAAAACAATTAATTAATTATTGTGTTTTACCTGATGCCAAGCATGTACACGTCGAAAGTGGTGTGACTATTCCCGACGTGTTACTAATGGCATTGAGAATAGGTGGAAGCTCCCAATGTTTTTAGACTGCATCGGGAGTTCTTCTATAAAAAACCCTTCCATTATCATAGATCTGGAAGAGAAAAGGATTGAGAGAGATGAAAGAGACGAATGGATGAAAAATCCATTGGCCACCTGCCGTCGTTCATCCTTAACGCCACTCGTCGTCCCCTACCGAACGTTGTTTTATTCCGTAAGGGTTTAGGTTTTTCCTTTTTTTTTTTTTTTTAATTTTGGTTTAAGTTAAGGAAATAATTGTAGACTTAGGGTATGCTTTTTATTAGCTTTGCAACTTGTTTATGCTTGATTTTGTTTCATTTAGGGTATGTTTTTTTTTTTTTATGTATTTTTCTTTAAGGCATGCTTGATTTTGTTTGATTTAGGAAAATGATTCTTTTTTCTCTTTATTTAGATTAGGGTTGATCTTATATTTAGGTTAGGTTTTAAATTTTTCCCTTGAATGATTTTTCCTAAAACATTGACATATTTAGGTTAGGAGAATTAATTGATGAATGGTGAATTGATGAATGTTGTTGTTGCTATGATGTTGGTTTAAGTTAATAATTAATTTTCCTAAAATCGTCATGTGTAATGTTGTTGTTGTGAAATGTTTGATGAATGGTGAATTGATGAATGATGTTGATGTTAATGTTGATGTTGATGTTGATGTTGTTGTTGTGTTGTTGGTTTAAGTTAAGAATTAATTGCCCTAAAATCGTTTTGTGTAATTTTGTTGTTGTGGAATGTGTTGTTGAACTTATTGGGAGCTTGGAAATGAATTTCGTAACTAAACTTGGAAACTACAATGTGTTTCAAAGTTTGGCATGTTTGAAGTAATTTTTAATTTATTAGTAGTTTTGTTTGTTGGAAGTTTTAGCTAGCTTGTAAAGATTGAAGTTTGTGAGGTGAGGGGAAGTGTAATGTTGCAACATTTGAACCTAAAGATTTAAATGTAATGCAATCTTTTTGTAAAGTTAACAAGGTTGTAAATATTGATGATAACCTAGCTAGGTTGTAAAGTTAGATAGGTTGTAAAGGTTGTAAACTTAGCTAGGTTGAGAACTTTGTAAAGTTAGCTCCGTTTTTTTCCAACTTTCAATAATCAAACCTATTTATGTTTTAGGTCTTTAACAATGAACAAGGGTTAGGTCAAACTTAGAAATAAATTGTCGGTTGAGTATAGAGAGGGAATGTCCCAATTTTTAGAGGTTGCAAAGTTTCACATCGATGATTGAGGAGGAACAAGGTGTCCATGCAAGAAATGTATGAACTCAATTTGGGAGTCATTCGACGGTGTGGAGCGACATCTATTAACATTTGAACTATCCCTCTCTTATAAAGACTAGGTGTATCATGGAGAGTCAGTGAACTTGTGTAGAAGTGTAGAAGTGTAGAAAGAGTTGATGAAGGAACTAGCAATCTTTTCCAAGAAAGTGACATGTTGGATCGGCTTAATGATTTACAAGTTCGATTGAACATGAAGAAGCAACGAAAAAAGGTTTGGAGAATGAAATGCCCTTTAATGGTGTAAAATAAGAGACAACACACTTATTTTAGGATTTAATGAATGAAGCACATAATGAACTGTACCCTGGTTGTTCAAAATTTTTCTCCTTGAACTTTTTAATTAGTTGATGCATATTAAAGTTCTCAACAGTTGGAATAACAAATCCTTTGACATGTTACTAGAACTGTTAAAAGTAGTGTTTCCAACCATTACTACTATCCCTACTTCATTCTACAAAGCTAAATGAAAACCTATGTGACTTTTATACGACTCTATTCATACGCGTAAGTACGATTGTGTATTGTATTGGAAGGAATTTGGTAGTTTGCAACACTGCCTAATTTGTGGTGAGTCTTGGTACAAGGTTAATGATAACAAAGGGAAAAAAATCCGCATAAGTTATTGCGCCACTTTCCTTTAATACAGAGATAAAGCGATTGTTTCCATCACAAGAAAGCTCGTCTGACATGAGATGGAATAAAGATATGTGAGTCAAAACAGAGGATGTGTTACGACATCCAACTGATGCAAAGGACTGGAAGCATTTTAATTGTGGATCTCTTGATTTTTCTTCAGATTTACTGAATGTACGTTTAGGATTAGCTTCAGATGAGTTTAATCCATTTAGGAATATGAGTACCTCGTACAGCATGCGGCCTATGGTGATAATCCCTTATAATTTGTCACTTTGGAAATGCATGAAAGAGGCCAACTTCTTTATGTCGCTGCTCATGTTTGGTCCAAGCTCTCCTGATAAGGAAATTGATGTTTACCTACAACTGTTGATTGAGGAATTGAAAGAGCTATAGACTTTTGGTGTGTACTTATGATTCTCTTACCTGCCAATTCTTTCAATTATATGCAACCTTGTTGTGGACCATTAATGACTTCCCGACATATGGTGACTTATTCTGGTGGAGTACAAAAGGCTATCAGGCATCTCCCATATGCATGGGTGATAAATCATCATTCAGGATAAGAGAAAAAATATCTTTCATGGGATATCGTCATTATTGTCTAAAATACCAAGTTTGGCTTAGAAGTAAGCTACATAATAGAAAGGTAATGTATAGTCCTCCTCTAGTTGTAATGAATGGACATGATATCTTAGAACAATTAAATTCGTTGAATTTTTCAGTTATGAGTAAACCACCCTCACCGAAAGATAAGAAAAGAAAGCGAGCTCTCAATTAGACTAAGCGAAGTACCTTTTTTGAATTTTTTTACTGGTCCAAACTACTATTATGTCATAAACTAGATGCAATGCATATTGAAAAAATGCTTGTGACATCTTAGTTATTACATTGTGGAATATTGAAGGAAAATGAAAGATACTACGAATGCTCAGTTAGACCTACAAAATTTGAAAAAAAAGAAAGGATTTACACTTAAGAGAAGTCGAAGATTTGTAAAGCCATATGCAACATACACATTGACTAATGGAGTGAATTGCGTTTTGTAAGTTTCTAAAATCAGTTAAGTTTCCTGATGGATTCGTTTCTAGTATTTCATGATGTGTGAATGACAAAAATAGAAAAATATCAGGTCTTAAAACACATGACTGTCATGTTTTGCTACATCGACTTCTCCCTATTAGTGTTCAAGCATATCTACTGAAAATTATGTCCACTACTGTTACTAAATTGTGTAGTTTTTTTTTGTGACTTGTGCGCAAGAATGATATGTATAAGTGATTTAGATCGATTACAATAAGATAACATATTCATACTTGGTAAATTGAAGAGAATATTCTCATCTGCCTTTTTCCACGTAATGATACACCTTGTCGTTCACCTAGCAAATGAAACCAAAGTTATTGATCTGATTAGTTACAGTTGAATATATCCCATTGAAAGAAGTTTACGAATGTTAAAATAATTTGTTCAAAACAAAGCACGTCCTCAAGGGTCTATTGCAGAAGCATATGTGATGAAATGAATCATGAACTTTTTGTTTGAGATATCTAAGTGGAATTGAAACTGGATTCACTAGAGATGAACGAAATGATGATAGCATTTCTGATGGTGTGGTAATTGGGGTGAGTTTGAAATGTTCGTGTAGAGAGTACAATCATTAAGGTTGTCAACTTTACGAACTCTATCACTGTAAGAAAAATAGCTCGCATATTACTACATCCTCAACAATTGTAACGAAACAACAGACTACCGCAAGTATGCACTTCAAACTTTATGTTTCACTCACTATTTTAAGTCTTTGTTATTGTCTTCACACAACCTCACAACAATTGTAAAGAAATAACAGACTATCGCAATGTTCAAAAGGTTTTTCTCTGTCCTTGTTGATTAACTAACTGGAATTGTGGTTATTCTTAGCTCTACGCAGGGACACTTCTAATGATGACTTCATGGGGGTTCTCATTTTCCTTCTCGACTAGTCGTATCCATTGAGATTCCTCTAGATCATCATCCGAAAGATACATTGATTTTGAGGTTGGTTCAAGTAATCATAGATTACTCTAGTACCTTAATCCTCTTCGCGCGATTTTTGGCTAATCGCGTGATTAAACTTAAGTAAAATTCAACTCTAACATCTAAAAATAAATTTCCCGGCAACGACGTTAAAACTTGGTTTGTTTAATTCAGTTCTAGAACTTAAGAGTTTCAATTGTAATTAATGCAGTTGTAATACATCACCGAGTCAGGTCATTGTGGGTATTGAGCTCACCTAAGTCTCTGTAGAGCGTGCTTCGTTTGAGGTGATGGGTCATGGGGTATGCTCATAACATATGAGATGCTCACAATGTACCTTTTCATCGCTTGATTCTTAAATCCTCATTGAGTACAAGTTTTCCTACTGCTTGTCCAAGTGCAAGCAAAACAGTAGGTTTACTTAGGTGATCCAATGTCGAACGCAGGAAATTGTTTTAGATATTAGTTCTAGGTTTCACTCTTCATTTCGACAAGTTGGAAGAATTAAAGAATAACAAATGTAAGAATTAGCTAATTACATAATGAAAGTCTATAAGGCGAAGAGAGGAGAAAGATAAAACAACACATCTAACTTGCACTAGGGAAAGAGGGTAGGAATGTTTGTGTGGTATCATTTAAATAAGTAGGGAGATAGCGTTGATGCGATATAACTTGCTAAGACACACTTGTGATTAAGACATGCTTCTCTCTGATGCATATATGCCACACATGACTACTTTTCAGAGATCTATATGACCAAATATGACAAGACGAGTTATATCTAGAAGAAATCACTTATGCATATTATAGTATTTTATAACTAAGGACAGTTACTTCTCAGTAACCACTGTCCACACTTGCTCTCTCTCTATGGATCCAAATGTTAGAGACACTTTCGCGGAGAGGAAGAGTTCCTTTCCATGCGTGTTAATTAGATTCTAGCTACTTTCCCTCTCAGATAGTTAGCAACTTATGTTGGCCAAGCATTCACAAGAGTACGATTAACACGATAAAATGTATAAGAACTTTTTTTATCAAGAGCTATTACCTACTCAATAGTTGATAACACGTTAACTTGAAGAAGAAGAGAGATAATGGATTGAATGGCTGTGTTTATGTACATTTATCAAAGAATGAGAGTATGAGTTTATAAAGAGTATGTACAATATGAAGTATAAAATATAAATGAAAATAACATAAATGGAAAGAAGAGAAAAGGGATTTCTACTACAAGTTAGGGAATCAATGACAAATAATCTTTCTGTTTTTCACGGTTGCATCTTCTCCAGATAGCTTTCTCAAGCTCTCTCTCTCTCTCTCTCTAAACAGACTTTCTTCGACCTATTCGAGCCTCCTTCTCTTGGTGAGGACGAAGTGCTTGTATAGGCTGCTTTTTGACAGAAAACTTCTATTCCTCTAAGTGTGTCAGCTATCTGGCCCTATGAAGTCACTTCACCTCAACTACCATCCTTGTCTTCTAGTGAGCTTTTCTCGCGTGATGACATGTTTTCTTGCTTAGGTTGCTAACCGTCAAACGAGTTTCCATCGCATGGCCTTTGCACGAGATGTTTTCTGTGATTTGCTCCTTTTTTCTTTTCCTACTTATCCAGACATGGTAATCGCGTAAAACAGGTATGACATTTATGTAAGTTGTATTTCTAAATATTTATGAATTTACAATATGAGTCACACATTCTGATTATCTTCTTATGTATTTTGACCTCATTATTCCAATAAAAAGGGCTATAATAACGGTCATTACTGCATGTTATCACTTATATAGAATACATCAACGAGCATTTCTTTATTGGTTTAGAGCTCATGTATATATCGTAAATGAATTTGAGAATTGATATATCTTATTTGAGAATTTATATTCATGTAAATCAATTTCAAGTTCTAGAAATGTGTGATAGAGAAAACATTTCTAATAATTTCTTATCACTTGCAATGAGATATTCATTTAAGGCTCACTCTTACAGTGGATGCATTTCCATTGGGGTACGATTTCACATGATAGAGCATTATTTCCAATGCACTACACAAAACTGTGGAGTCATGGTAGTCAGTAAAACAGTGGCAATGGAAGTGCTGACAATAATTTCTATGATATTTTAGATGAAGCGTTGGACATTCAATATCCTCTGGGACGATGTGTTTGGCTATTCAAGTGTAGATTGTTTGACACAGACAACAACAAAAATCATAGGACACATGTGCAATTAGGCTACAAATCAATCAACACATTGCGTTTTTGGTTTGTTGAGGAACTAGTCATTCTCGCGATCCAGGCACAGCAAGTCTTTTACCTTGACGGTCCAAAAATGGTACCACTTGGAAAGTTATTCAAGTGGTCCAAAATAAATGTGTATGGGATGTGCTCGAAGTGGAACATGTGAGAATAAACAATTGAATGTATTGAAAATTATTGTCGAACATCGTGTGGATGAAGAACGAGGTCAATCAGGAGGACGTGTGGAGTTATTCAAAGAAACACATGCCAATAAGAGTGACCAGTTCGTTTCACAGGTAACCGAGGATGCACATTTGTAAGGTTATGGTTTATTTTTTAGTTTAATTGTGAGTGTATAACTTAACTATTTGTGTGCAAAATCAAATGATGCAACTACTGTCGACAACCACCCAAGAAGGTTCTCAACCACTCTATGGGAACGACATATGCGAGCCTATTTTGGGTAAACGATTAGACTACTTAAAAGTTCTTGATTAGTGCCCCAAGCCCAAGTCACGAAAGAATGTTAGCAGTTCATCAAGTTCGTATTCTCAAGAAATGCACTCTAAAGTGGTTATGGAACTAAGAAATAGCCTTGATTACTCGCAATCCTAGATTGAAGACAAAAAGAACTAAGCTTGAAGAAGCAAAGCGAATGATTGAAGAACAACGAATAACGTCGAAGATGCATGCTCAACAAATAGAAGAAATTAAGAAGATGATTGAGGAAATGACATGGGCACACAGAGGACCTTGAACTTATGGTATATATTTTTAAAATTTTTAGTTGTTTTTTATTGAAGATAGATAAATTTATTTCAAATGATTGGTTCTGGCTATCCTGCAATTATTGTTGCCTTTAGATTAACTTAGATTCTGAATTCTGATGATTGGTTCTAGCTATCCTATAGTTATAGTAACCTTTAATTAAACTTAGCTTATGAATTATGATGATCTATTCTGGCTATCCTACAGTTATGATAGCCTTTAGTTTAAACTCAGCTTTAGTGAAAGTTGCGAGATTGGATAGTTATGGGGTGTAGTTTGCTTATAGAATGAGTTTGGAGGGGGCGGTTAAACATTTATGTTCAATGCAGTAGTTACGTTGAGTGGCATGTCGAAGTGAGTTTACATGTAAGAAGTCAAGGTTTAGCAATTCTATTATTACATTTCTACGGATAAAGAGTAAAATTTGAGAGGCTGAATTCTTTTGGGTACTTTGATCATTGGGTGAGTTTGAGGATGGAGGGGGGGGGAGAGGTTAAACGTTACTTTGAAAGTTTACATGGTAGTTGTTACATTGGGTGGCACAGTGAAGTGAGTTTATGAGAGGTTGCACTTTGATCATGGAGTGAGTTTGAGGGAGGGGAGCTTAAACGACAGTTTGAAGGTTTAAATGTAATTGTTACGTTCAATGGCACGTCGAAGTGAGTGTATGTGTAAGTTGAGTTTTTATTGTTGGTTACATTTGTAGAAAGAGTGGAAGTTGAGAGATTGATAACTTGTAGAAATACAAGTTATTATGGACTTTTATGTAAAATAATGAAGTCTTATCTCATAAGATTAGAAGAAAACAAAGGGAAAAGAAAGAGATTTGATTAATTTATAGATTGCATCTTACAGAAGAACCCAATTCCTATTTTATTGCGTTTTTAGTGTTTTTATCGCAGGAAAATAGGCAAAAGAAGTGGAGCTCGACGATAGATTGGCTACACAAGGAGACACATCCAACAAACGCGGTATCAAGAAATCGAGCTAGGCGATCTGATGCACAAGTAGATAAATTTGGTTAGCATGAATGTAAGAAAAAGGACAAAAGGATGTCTGCACGACACCGATTCAGCTTTTCAGAGGCATTAATGACTCGTGGAGTCCTGTCAACATCATTCCTCGCCTATAAATAGAAGACTCTACTTTAGAAAAATTTGTGCATTCTTGGCTGGAGAGAAAGCTCATATTGTCCATCCTCCCTTTCCTTGAGTTTTAGGTGAGAGTTTAAAACAAAGAGAGAGAGAGAGTTCCCCACCATCTTCCCCCTAAAAAATCGGCAAGCATTAGAGCCAAGGAATATGAGAAATCACACTTTGAGGCTTGACACACTTCTTTGTATATTCCATTTTATCTTTTTATTGTATTACTTTGTAATTTGTACACTATAGCCGAGAGGCCTAAAGTTATAGTTATAATAGTGATGTATTTCTTCTATGATTCTCCCATTTTTCTTTTACTATTAATGTTTAATCGGTTTGATTAGTTTGCAAGTAATAGAATGTGTTTTTAATAGTAAAGAATCAAAGTGTAAGCGTTATAAGTTTTGTTGAGTTTAACGCAAATGTCAAAACATTGTGTATTCGAGAGAAAGACAATAGTATTGATTGTAATCATCTGACAAGTGAGAACATGCATTTAACTAAGCAAGTGGCAAGAAGATTGTAGTGATACAATCTTGTTGCCAAATTTGTCCTTTGCATAAGTTGCATAAATGCTAATGTGTGCGACAAAAGCATTGAGAGATTTTCCGCCTTAATCAAGGATAAATTACTAATAATGCGAACAAGATGATTAAATATAAATCATAGCTTAACTTTGAGTATTTTGATTCCGAAAGGCTAGCAAGTATGGCAAAGGCGCCGAGAGGTCGCTTGCCCTAATTCGAAGTTAATAGTATATGCTTTAACATGATAAGTTCAAGAGTTAAAACTGATGGAAACAATAGACATGTGAGCGGAAAAAAGGAATAAACTTTACTCTAATTGCAACTAAACAAAATTTAGTAATCAACATGCATAATAACCATAATATAAACAAAGATGGGGTTAATAGAAAAACTTACCTTTGAAGCTTTTCTTCTCTTGTATTCTCTTCACGAATTTGAAGTCGAGACTACCACTAGAGTTGACCCGCTATTCTCTAGACTTGGAACCGAGTTATGGGACTCGAATGGTGGAAGAAAAAATAGAGAGAGATGATACCCTTTTTAGGAGAAATCTAACCTTTAGATCTTTTGTTGAGAGTAAAAAATAAAAGAGTTCTTGGTTTTTATTTTTGTAATTTTCAATTTTAAAATCCAAGAGTCCTTTCACCTTTGCATAAAACATCTTTACAAGCAAACTACATGCAAGAGCTTCCCTATCTCACCACTTGGCATTCTTAGTGGGGTAAGTGTCTTATATGCAATAACCCACTTGCATATCACATGCAAGTGATAAGCTTGTCAAATCTCAACAAGTGTTATTATTTAAATTAGTATAAGGGCAATATGGTAATTTAACATTTAAATCAAATTCAAAGTTTGACTTTTCAAGTCCAAAGTCAACATTTGATTTTTTACCATTTTGTTTCTCTTGACTAATTCGATCTCCCGAGCATGAATCTGCATTCATTTCTCCAAAATTCAAATTACGTTAGAATATAAATAAGGTCAAAGTTTGACTTTTTAAAGTCAAAAGTCAACATTTTGACTTTTCACAACTTTGACCATTTCCATGAATTCTGAGCTTTCAAATATGAATCCAAATTCATATTTTTAATATTTAAATCATAATTAAACATGAAACTCTATCTTAAACTTATAACCGATGATTACATCAAATATATTCGTTGGTTTCTTTCTCTTTACCTAATTCGAACAATTCGAATTATTCCATGATTCCTTGTGAGCTAGCGGGGGAGTCTAATGAACCTATAGATCATGGGCTCCAACGATCCGAGATTAACTGGCTAAACTCTTTTAGATTGAGTTAAACAACATTTGTTAACTAACGGATCATTCCACTAAAGTCTCGTACACTACAACAAACCTTTCAATAACATTTTTTTTATAACATCTATTCTAAAATGTTATTAAAAAAAAAAAAAAAGGCGGGAACCTAAAATTTTGGTGCGCCAAAATGGTTTCATTTGAGAATATCACATTATTCTTTGAATTCCAATCTTCTGCTTTGTCTTCTCATTCATGCCGCACATTCTCTCTCCATTAGCTCTCTTCCACAACTCAAAATCTCCAACCTCATCGTCTCTGTTCTCTTCAACCATAAACTTCGTTCCATTTGTCTGTCTTCTCCTTTACCATCTCGGGTCACCAAGCTCCATCTATCACTCTAAGTCTCCAAGCTCTGCCTATGATTGTTCTTGCATATCCATGCATTTGGCTCCAAAAAAACTTTCTATCGACTACTTTGTGCACTTTATTTGCCATTTTCAAGTTTGAGTCTAATTTTCTACCCTAGCTCACCAGGAATGCCAGCCAACGCCGTGTTTCAGCGTTTCTCTCTGGCCATTTTCATCCCATGACGATCACTCTACAAAGGAGAAGGTCATTGAGGGAGTTCTCTCGGTTATCAAGCGCCCCCCGAAAGTTGACCCCTCAAAGGTGATTCGATTAAATACGTTCCTTTTCTATTTTTTTTTTCAACTTATTGAGTTAGTTTTTCAAGACGATTGAAACAAATTTTGCCGATCTAGGTAATGCGGGAAGAATATGTTGGAAGTGTAGAAAATCTAGAGAAAATGTAGACCCCTCAAACCCTAAATCACGATAGTTTATCCCATCCTAAAGTGTTAATCTAGAAAGTGGATTCTAAAAATTTATTCTGAAATGTCCTTTCTCCTACTTATTTGATTCGATATCTTTTGGAATTTTTACTTATTTTGAGTGTTGGTTGACTGTTGTACTGATTCAATATCTCTCCGTTTATGTGGATTTCTTAGCTAAAATCACTAGCACTTAACAATATGACAACACGATTTAGGAATTGTGAAAGGTTTCTTGGCTTACACTTAATTTGTCGAAGTCGAAGAGTGGTTAATTCTATTTTAAAGAGCACATCTTGGCTAGTGTATTCCAAGTAAGATCACAGAGACATGAGAACATGGGTTTCCAATAAAAAAAAAGGAAAAAAAGTTTTAACAGTAAAATGCTCTTCTCCTTCACTTTATTGCTCACAAGCATAAAGTTTGTTTTTCTTTTATCTTGTTCTTCACTCGCTTCATTTTTTGACTCAGCCAACAAATTATTTCCTCTTCTTTATGACTAATTTTATTTATTGAATTGTCATTGACTCATTTGAGCATCTTTGGGCGCTGTATACTGATTGGAGCATTTCGTGAGGTAAATCAATTTTCACTATTTACATCATTTACTTTTGTTTCAATCATTCTTTTTCTTGCTCTTATTTGACATTTTATACCTATTAACTCTATATTTATGGGTTCAATTCTTAATTTCTTTAAATAGCTATTTGTGATAAAAAGTTCCGAAAGCTTTGCTCCATTTCTGAGGATGAATTGAGAAATTGAAGAATACAAATAAGGTTATTTTGTCTTTGGTTGTTTGATGTTTGTGGAAAACCATTCCGTTGATGTTGAATATTGGCAAGAACTTTAACATATGGCCTCTTTTGAGGTTCTAACACCAACTGTTTTTTATAATATTTCTCCCTCTATTCTTTGGAATATCTTGCATCTCCGGTCAAAAAGAAAACAAAGAAGTTTCTTTTTATCTCATTTAAGTTCGGTGGGGATGTTTTTCTCTGTAACTTCTTTGTGATGAATCATAATCTTCATGTGTCCCTATACTGTATATACTTAGTATCTCCATAATACACTTGTCTATTTGACAAATATGGTATGGGAAAGCTCTCCTAATTGATAATATTTGTTCCTAATTTGATTTTACTCGATTCTAGGCTAAAGCTTGTAGAATAACTTATGCAGAACTACTTACAAAGGGTGATGAGGCAAGAGTAAGGTTTCACTTTTCTGATTAACAAGGTTTCTATCAACAACTTTGTTTCCCATTTTTTTAATTGAAATAATGTATGAATCAGGCTATAGTTCTTGACAACTACAATGGTATCTTGAAATCTTGTAATGCTCTGGACTACCACGACTTAATAAGCTGTTTCTTGAAGATGATTACTGATTTTCCTGAATGTTCAATACTGGCTTATTAGTTTTAAATATTATTTGAAGTGTTAGGCACGTTTTGACCCATTTGTTTTTGTTATTTGTTTAAAGTATGCAAGGAATGTCAGTATTCGTGGAAAGCAATTATTGTTGATGAGTTTCAAGATACAAGTTCCATGTAGTACAAGCTTCTTCAGGTTCATGCATCCTATCAACGATAACTATAGTTGGTGATGATGATCAGGTCAAACTATTGGTTCATCCCTACACATTTTGCATTTTCTTGGTCTTGCACTTTATATTATTTAGTTCACTAAAAAACCTAATTAATCACATTATGGAAGTTTGCATTCTTTGTTTGGTGACTTTTATATCTATTACTCTTTCAGTTTCTTATTTTTGTTTGATCTTTTATACCTAGTTAATCATGTTTAGTATCTGTTAATTATAAAGCTCTTGTTATTTATTTGTTCAAATGGAAAGATTCCTTAAGAGTGCTCTATATTAAGGGAGGCAAATTCTAAGTATTGGGTTTCTGGTTTGTTCTTTCTTGTATATATTTATTAGATAATGTATGTCGAACAAGCTATCAATATAGGTCAACAACCTGTAGGTTTGTTAATGTTGTCATTCTGGTTATGGATAAAACCCTTTTTACTGTGGTCATCGTTTTATTTTTCCTTTCTCTCTGATTCTCTTGTCTCATCATGGCCATTAACCTCTTAAGTGGGATAAAAATTTTGATTTAACTAGATATTGTCCATTAAGCCACTATACTGTTGGTTATGGTTGATGGATGAAAATATTTGAATAAAGATATGTATGTGCACTCTTTAGATTGTCCCTTCTTGGTCATATGATGGGTAGCTTCTTCTAATTATATTATTTATATCATAGAACTTCGTGATTACTTTGAAATTTGAAAAGTTGGCCTTTGTGCTTTTTAGTTGGTTTAGTTTTAGGATAAATATGGTTCATGGTTAGACTATTTTGAATCAGCTCATCTCCCAGAGTTTCTTTGGTTTTCTCTCAATGTCACCATTTTTGTGGTTTCTCTCTACAGTTTTTATTTTCTTTAATGCTTAATTTCTATTTTCTAAATGGTTTAGTTGGTTTATACATATGCTAGATTAACGACCATGAGTTGATAGCAAAGGTCTCCTAGAGGTATTATGGTGACATAAGTTTTAATATTATGTGTTACCTTGACAACCAAATATAGTAGGACCCCATGATTCTCTGTTAAAAATAGTCAAGGTCAAGTGAATGTGTGAAGACAATTGGGTATGAGTGTATGGCACATGTACAAAGATTCTTGTTTTGATTACAAAGGTTCTTGTTTTGATTTTTAGGCCAACTTTGTGCTTTGACTACCTACTTGAGTGAGGACATAAAAATTTGGCGATTATGTTGATATCAAGGTGAACGGCACAGCCCACAAGGGTATGCCTCATAAATTTTACCACGGTCGCACATGTCGCGTATGGAATGTTACAAATCGTGCCATCAGCGTCTAGATCGACAAGCGTGCCATCAAACTAGGGTTCATGGTTAAAGGTGCTTTAATGGAGACTGTGACTCCCATTCCATACGATGTGGTTAATGATCTCAATGGTGACTATTAGAATTATCTCCTCTTTGAACTTTTGCCTTGTTTTTTCAGTCTTATTTTTGTTTGATCTTTGAACTGCTTGAATAGTACAATTTTCTCAATATGCTTCTAAATTTGGATACCAAACTTATGGAGTTGAATTGATTCTTAGTTTTTGGTTTTGGCCATTATCATAAAACAGTGTTGTTAGAGCTTATTCAAAGTAAATTTTGTTGCTTGATGTTCTTGTTCCCATTGTTTTCATATATCCATATTTCTTACAGCAAACTAACCTTTCAATTCTTAATCATCATTAAATTTTGATAACAAAAACGAGTTTTTAAAACTAGTTTTGAGTTTCAAACTTGCTTAAACTTTGATATTACTCGTGACAGAGAATGTTTTCAATGGTTTTGATAATGTTTTTCCGAATGCAATAAAAAATGCTACAAAAAGTTTTTTTATAACATTTTTTCAATGTTATTAAAACGCTATTGAAACATTTTGATAGCGCTTTTTCAATGTTATTAAAATAGCTATTGAAACGTTGTGATAATGCTTTTCGAACGCTATAAAATGTGTTTTATAGCATTTTTCCAATGTTATTGAAAACACTAGTGAAACATTTTTATAACAATTTTTCCAATGTAATAAAAAAATGCTATCCAATTTTCAATTGCGTTTTTTTTTTCATGTTATAAAAAGCATTTATAGCATCATATATGTGCTATCGATAGAGACATATTATAGCGTTTTGCACAGCGTTGTAAAAACGCTATGGAAAGTCATGGACTTTCAATAACATCGGCTACGACAACATTTCGAAAACACTATCAAAAATCAACAATAGCGTTTTTTTGATGCAATCGTAACTGATATTTCTTGTAGTGGTAGTTGCACTCCCCTCACTATGTTCTAGCTATCCATCTGGTCTTACCCTTGAAATGGGAGGCTTATTAGACCAGCGCCTTGAACTGCCCTCACCTATTCAAATTTAAGGATAATTCCGTGTGAACAGAAGTTCATAGTTAGCTTATGATTAAGATTAAGTTACACTGGATATCTATAAACAAAATAGTCAATTTTATTAAAGTTAACGGTGTTATAACTTAAAAGTGACTATTTCTATGATTCCAGTCTTATGTAAACTCTTTACATAGGATGCCTCCACTTCCATGTCTCTACATGAACGATTCAGGATCACATCATTTGTACAAACTACAAAGTTGGCCGCATCCATAGTGTCCCAAAATAAGGTGCCCAACCGTATTCATATACTATAGACTATTTAGGCTATTTACTCAAACTTGATCCACATTTATGTCTCTACATAAAGTTCAAGTTTACTCAATAATAGCCTTGAGACCTTAGTTTATTGGCTTTAAGATTATAGTATCAATAACGACTTTATTGAATAGAATATGATTACAAACTACAACTTTTAGGACATAAATTCGAACAAAAACATATGCACATAAATAAATTACAAGTAGAGATTGGGTACTTAGGGGTTGTAGTTTGATTATTTTTTTTCCTAAGTTGAAAGAATGGAAGTTTGATTAAGGGTTGTACTTTGATTATTATTTAATTAAATTTGATTTAATTAAATTTGATTTAATTAAATTATTTAATTTAATTTTAAATTAAATTAAATTAATAACTCCCTTAAGTTAGGGAGTTATTTAGGGAACGTGGGCTTGCCACGTATCCCAAATTCTCTCTAAATCTCTCTTATTCAGTCTGAAGAAAAGGGAGGTAAGAGTACGATACAGAAAAAGGTTGTGCTTCTATACTCTGCAATTCTCTTAAAAAGAAAGAATTATTTTCCTGTAAAAAATTTGACAACTCCAAATTTGATTTCCACAAACCAAAATTGGCGTTTGGCAGATACAAAGTTGTCAACGAGAGTAAGTACCTTTCATGTTCTTTGTATTTTTTTGGAAGTATGCTTAGCCATAGAAAATTACTTTCCAATTCTTTTGACAAAGTGATGATATTTTTAAGTTTCCAATTAATTTGAGTTAATGGTTATGTTAATTCTTCCTCTGCATGGGGCTTTTATCACTTCAATTGGTATCAGAGCCATCTCAAATTTTAGTTGGAAATTTTAAAAATTTGAATTGGTTTGGTGGGATCTCTGCATTGTGAATGTTTTGCAATTAAATGTTTATTGTAATTTTGGCCAAAGATTTACTGTTTTTTATTGGATCAAAATGTAAAGGCCTAGGCATTTTTATTGTAAATTTTGTATTTTAGAGTTCAATTTTGGATTTGTGGCATTTTCTTTATAAATTTGACACCCAATTCACCCAAAACGAATCACTAGAAGGCTAATTTGGCACTGCACATAATAGGATACGTGAATAAAAAAGAGAGATTAGCGACATGTTTGAAGGTTGAAGAAGGGCTGACATCACTGATGGTGATTATTGAAGCGTTATTTCTCTTTAACAACCGAGACTTACTGTTTGTAAATGATGAATGAAAATTATATTCAGTCTAGGCGATATATAATTGAGCATGTTTACTGCATGCGAGTTGCTCACTATGTCTCTCCATATCGTGTGACAGATAAGTCCTCGTTAAGTATAAGTTTTTCTATTGCTTACTCACGTGCAAGTGAAACAGTAGGTTTACCTAGATGATCCAGAGTCGAACACAGGGAATTGATTCAAGATATTAGTTCTAGGGTTTACTTTTCATCTAGGTAGTATAAAAGAATTAAAGAATAGCGAATGGTATAAAAAAAAACAATGCAAGAACAAAATACAATTAATTGTCTACGCCTAGAGATTCTGTAAAGGAGGTATATGGATGGCGAGAAGGAAATACGAACTAACTTGTATGCGAGAAAGAGGGAAGGAATGTCTATGCATTGTAATGCGATTACAAGTTAGGGGGAATGGAAAAATAGAACCTTCACCACTCAGACTCTAAGCTCTCACTTATAATATGACTGGAGAAGAAGAAGAAACTTCTTACAGTCTGTGGAAAGTAAATTCCTTTCTACCTTTCTCTCTAGACCTTGGTCCCTTCAGGCCCTTCCTTCTGGCTCATACAAGCCTCTCTCTGACCTATACATGCCTCCACTTGGCCCATACAAGCCTCCTTCACTCTGATGAAGAAGGAGACTTTTTATAAGCACCTTTCGGTGGGAAATTATTATTACTCTGATCATTTCAGCTCTGATAATAGCCTTATCACATTACATCAACTTCAACTACCATCCTTGTCGGCTAGTGATTCTTTCTCACATGATGACGTGGTTCCTCGTCTAGAGGTGTTAGTTGCCAAACGAATTCCCATCACGTAGCCTTTGCATGAGATGTTCCCTGCGATTCACTAGTTTCTTCCTTTCTAAGCATCATGCGTTAAGACATAGAAATTGTGTAAAACAGGCATAATACTTATGTAGGATGTATTTCTAAATACTTATGAATTTATAAGATAATTTACGCATTTTGATCCTCTTATTCTGTGTTTTGGCCTCATTATTCTGATAAAAGAGGCTATAATTGTTGGAATTTATGTCCTAAAACTCATAGTTTGTAATCATATTCTATTCAATAAAGTCGTTATTGATACTATAATCTTAAAACCAATAAACTAAAGACTCGAGGCTATTATTGAGTAAACTTGAACTTTATGTAGAGACATAAACATAGATCAAGTTCGAGTATATAACCTAAATAGTCTATAGTATACGAATTCAGTTGGACACTTTATTTTGGAGACACTACGAATATGGCCCGCTTTGTAGTTAGTACAAACGATGCAATCCTGAATTGTTCATGTAGAGACATGGAAGTGGGGGCATTCTATGTAAAGACTTTACATAAGACTGGAACCATAGAAATAGTCACTTTTAAGTTATAATACCGTTAACTTTAATAAAATTGACTATTTCGTTTAAAGATATCGTATGTAACTTAATCTTAATCCTGAGCTAACTATGAAATTCTTTTCACACGAAATTATTCTCAGATCTGCATAGGTGAGGGCAACTCAATGGCGCTGGACCAATAAGCCTCCCATTTTAGAGGTAAGAACTAGTGGTTAGCTAGGGACATAGGGTGCAAGATGAAATTTACTCCTACCCACTCTAGGTTTAGTAGATAGGTTGTTCTCTTAAGGACTGAATCCAAGTCTTGAACAAGGGGCCCTACCCTCTCGTTGGATTCAATTTAAAGGTTGGATCTTAAACCAATTGTTCAATAGTGAATCAGTGGGACTTAAGGCAAGCAAGATATAGTCTCAGAGGTAAAACGGTACTTTAACCCAACCGAGACTACGAACAATCTGTGAAGGATTAACTTAATTATTATGGTTATATCACATGGACACAAATATATCTATAGTGAGGGAAGTGCAACTACGGGACTTTAGTGGAATAATCTGTTAGGTAATGAAAGTTGAATAACTTGGTCTAAACAGTTTAGCTAGTTAATCTCGAATCATTGGAACCAATGATCTATAGGTCCATTAAGTTCCCCCATTAGCTCACAAGAAATCAACTTAGAACATTATGATGAAATAATTCAAATTTTTCGAATTAGGTAAAGAGAGAGAAACTGACGAATATATTTGATATAGTCGTCAGTTATAAGTTTAAGAAAGAGTTTTATGCTTAAATATGATTTAAATATTAAAAAGATGAATACATATTCATATTCAGAAGCTCAAAATTAATTGAAGTGATCAAAGATGTAAAAAGTCAAAATATTAACTTTTGACTTTGAGAAGTCAAATTTGACCACAAATATGATTTGAATTTCAGATAAATGAATTCAGATTCATGCTTGGAAAGTCGAAATTAGTGAAGATGGATAAAATGGTAGAAAGTCAAAATGTTGACTTTCAACTTGAAAAAGTCAAACTTTGAATTTGATTTAAATGTTAAATTACCATATTGCCCCTAGACTAATTTAAATAATAACACCTTGTTGAGATTTGGCAAGCTTATCACTTGCATGTGATATGCAAGTGGCTTATTACATGCAAGACACCTACCCCACTAATAGTTAGTGGAATGCCAAGTAGTGTGATAGGGAAGCTGTTACATGTAGTTTGCTTGTAAAGATATTTTTTGCAAAGGTAAAAGGCCTCTTGGTTTCTAAAAATGGTAAGAATTAATTTTGTAATTAAGAATTACAAAATAAACCAATAACTCAATTTTTTTACTCTCAACAAAGATCTAAAAGTTAGGTTCCTCCTAAAAGTACCATCTCACTCTATTTCCTCCACCATTTGAGTCCCACAACTCGGCTCGAAGTCTAGAGATTAGCTGCAACACTAGTGGTAGTCTCGACTTCGAGTTCATGAGAAAATTACAAAAAAAGAAAAGCATCAAATGTGTGATTTTCTTTTAACCTATCTTTGTTTCAATTAAGGTTGTAATGCATGTTAATTACTAAAGTGTTTAGTTGCAATTCGAGTAAAGTTTGATCCTTATTCTGCTGTGCATGTATACCATTTCCATCAATAATAACATATATTTATACCAGTTATCAATCATGATGACATTTTTGGGCCGATTCAAACATTTTTTGGTTGATTCGGGCTGTTTTTAACCGGTTTAAAGCTTTTTGAAGGTTTTGGGACAGGTTTTGGAGTTTTGGAAGCTATTTTATGATATTTTTTAAGCTTAATTAATGTAATTTTTGCTTTATTTTATCCTAGGGGCCAATTTTATAGGTTCAATTGGTATTTAAATGCTCTATGGATGTCATTTACATAAATCCCACCTTAGGTTAAGCTTGATCTTCTATATTATATATTATATATTATGGATGTCATCATGCAATTTTATATTATGGATTTCATGAATCATTTAAATGCTCTATGGATGTCATCTTGTGTACATTATGGATGTCATCGTGCAATTTTATATATTATAAGTGTTATAATGTATGGTATTAATGCATGATTATAAATTTCATGAGTAATTTAAAGTATGATGATATTTTAAATATATAAAATTGGATAAGCATGATGCATGACATTACTTAGTTAAATATAATTTTTTATATTTAAATTAATGTCTTGTGTATGCTTGATTGATTTTCATATTTTTTTAATATAAGTGTTTGTTCGCACGAGATTTCCGGAGAAATTTGATTCGTGGAGTTGAACTTGAGTTGATGTTGTATCTTTGTTGATTTTGTTGCGATGCGGTTCAATCTCTAGAATTTGATCCTCTGATTCTCTCTCGACTGGATGCTTACGCTTGATTTGGAAGAAGCGGAGCACGTGATGTTCTTGAAGTTTTTTGAACGTCTACGCTTGATGTGAGGAAGCAGAGCACATGATGTTCTTGAAGTTGGAGTCTTGGAAGAAAGTTTGTATCTTCAAATGAGCTTCAATCTTCAAGGGAAGTTGGAGTCTTAGAAGAAAGCTTGTATCTTCAAATGAGCTTCAATCTTCGAGGTTGGTCGACTTCAAGAGTTAGGGAGTCTTCTAGCTCTTAGGAGAATTCTCTCTAGACCTTCTGGAGTCAAAAATTTTCAACCTCTTTCAAATGAGGAGAACTCCTTTATTTATAGAGTTCACTGGTGGGCTTTATGGGCTTAAGCCTGGTTGGTCCATGGACCAGACCCATGGGCTCAACCACAAGGATGAAGGTTATATTTAGTCTTTGGGCTCAATTAAGCATATTTTTTCAGCTTAATTGAACTTAGGTCAAGTAAATAATATTTAATTGAACCAAAATGATTAACTTCATCCAACGGTTAAGATGAAAACATGTGGCATTATTAGAATTGGCCAATTTATGTTTTCAATTCTTTAATTTGGGGCACATGTCAATTTTAATTAGTCTCAAATTTAATTATTTGCACTTTTCATCATTAATTTAATAAATGATGTGGCAATTTGTGATTGGTCTCAAAATTTCTTATTCAACGGTGTTATATTAATTAAAATGAAAATTAGTTTGCATTGAGTATATTACATCCATTAGTTTAATATAATTGTTATATTAATGTAATGTTTTGCATGTAACATAGTTTAGTATTTAATTATAATTTGATTCTAATTAATTGAACCACAGTATGCATATTACAGGGCTAATTAATTAATTTTATAATAGTTATAAAATTTGATAATTAGAAACTATTAACCTACAATAAAGAGCTGAATGCAAACACAGGATCTTAGGATAACTTTGATCTAATTTTAAATTGTTTAAAATTAAATAGACTTAAGATCACATTATTATAATAAGATTAGAATTATGCATTTTTTAGTTTAATGAAACTAAGTAGGACAAATAGGATTTAAGGTTATAAGGGAACTCCACCGATAAAGTTCTGTCCAAGGCTAGGGGTACTTAAGTTGACATTTTACTAAACATCTTCTACTTGGGAATTGATCTGAAACCGGCATTGAATTAACTTCATTCCTATAAGCACAAGATATCACTAGGTAAATTAAATTGTTTAATATACCTAGAATCTTTAGAGCAAAGTTTTATTATAAGAGTTATAATAAGAATACACTTGGTAGATTCATTTAGCCAGAATTTAGTTAAGTACAACAAATCCTAAATTAATAGAAGATTTTAATGGAAGAAAAATGGTATATATGATTACCAATTTTTAGCTCTCATGCCCCTAAGAGTTTAAACGTGAGATCCATACTCGGCTTCATGTCGTCCTAAGCGCACCCCCTTTAGAAAGTATGGGTCAATAACAAGGTGAATAGGAAAAAATTTCATAGTAAGTGGGAGAAGAACGTGTGTCAACGCATCCTACGATCTCCTCTATTAGGTTGCACTGTGAGATTTCTATAATTGGCCTGCATGTCCTCCTGGAGTTACATCCCTTCAGAGGGCCCAATCATTAAAGTCGGAACAACGCGAACTCCAGAAATTGATAGGGTTTCTTAGGTTAGTCTTCAATAATTGTCTTTCCAAATGTGATGAATTAAGTTAGTTAATGAATCTTTGACCGAACAATGGTAACTAAGAACTATAGGAATAAGAGTTATTCTAGTACTAGTAATTAGTTGAGATTGTCTTAATTTAGAATAGGAGTAGTTGATCACCCTTCGGTGATTGTTGCTCTAAACTTCTAAAGTTTCGTTGCAAAAACTAAATCATTTGTTTGATTAAGGTTCTTTGGTTCTTTGTTTTTTGCTGAATTGATTGGGTTTTTGTTTTTGTGTAATGGGTTAAGACAAAGATAATTAATACGGTAAATTGTTTGTTATTACAACATATCTTCCTTAATTATCACACTTCTTAAAAATGAAAAATTAACTAGTGAAAATTATGCAATGTGGAAGTTGAACCTGAATTTGATTCTGGTAATCGATGATCTACGCTTCCTCTTAATAGAGGAATAGCCTCATTTCCATACTCGAAATGCATCCCAGATTGTCAGAGATGTATATGACCCCTGGACAAAGGTCAATCACAAGGCCCGAGTCTATATCTTGGCCAGTATGTCTGACTTACTAAGCAAGAAACACAAGACCATGGCCATTGCATGTCAGATTATGGATTGCCTCTGAGAGATGTTTAAGGGATAGAAAGAAGGAGAAACAAACGTTGCCCATTTTAGGAGGTTTCAGAACTGTTCATCCTCTGGGTCTAAGAAAATAGAGAAGAAGAAAGGAGGCATATTGCTGCTGTTAAGGGCAAAAGTAAGGCTAAGGTAGTCGTTAAGGGGAAATTTTTTCTTTGCAATGTGGATGGTCATTGTAAGAGAAATCGCCCCAAATACCTTGCTGAGAAGAAGAATGAAAAAGAAAGTAAATATGATTTACTTGTTTTAGAAACATGTTTTGTGGAAATTGACCAAAATGCTTGGATACTTGATTTAGGAGCCACTAACCATGTTTGTTCTTCTTTACAGAAAACTAGTTCCCTCAAGCAACTCGAGGAGGGTAAGAGTATGCTTGCTTGGTTTCGGACATAGTTGTGTATATGGTGTTGTGTATGTCTATATCTAATTCTACACTTTGAGTCATTGATCATGATCATTGCATACGAGATGCTCACTATGTATCTCTTCATTACATGATGACTAAGTGACAAAAAGGATTCGTATGCGTAAAAGAAAGAATTATGCAATGTAGGTAAGATCGTGATAAGTGTGTTTGGAAATTAAAGTGCTTGCTAAGGGTGCTTACCTAGACCACCTTGATAAAAAATTATTTGTAGATTATCCTTTGCTGTTACCGTAGGTTAGTGTAAGCATGGGTGTCAAACCTAAGAGAATGTAGGATAGGTGCTTTGTTGAATGTAAGCTTGAAATGAATGAGATTAGTAAAAAAAAAGAAAAAGAAAAGAAAACCATAGAAAATAATTTGGGGGAAATCATTAAGAATGAGAATGTAACCAAGAATGAAAAGGGAAATTTTGATTTGCAATACAATTCACAATAAGAGAAATTGAAGATTGAATTTGAAGAAGAGAAGTGAGAAATGAGCTTAGGTATTAATCTAATCTAATCATTGAATCAAATATGGTAAAGGAAGTTGAATCATGCTTAATTAAGATGGGATTTTCTATTCAAGATTTTTCACAAGATCAAATTGCTTGATCTTGGAGGAATTTTGAATCAAAATTCAAGAAAAGAGATGAATTTCATGGGGATTTAGTTTAATTCTTCCAATTTTAACTAAACCCCTAATTAGTTCTTCAAATAAAATTGCAAGCTCATTCATAATTTTGCAACCAAGGAATTAAATGGAAATTAATTTGTGCACTAAAAAAGAATGCAATTAATTTCCAAGAATTGACCAAGAACAATTGAAATTCATGAGGCATTAAAAAATTTCAAGAATGCAATCAAGAATCAAGAGCATTTTTGTGTAGATACAAGTAATTCAATTAATCTTGCACTAATTGACATACTTAGATAACTTGCTTACAAAGATTGAATCAAAAAATCAATAATCAAGAATTAATGGAATTGAATCAAGGATCTAATACTTGATACAAAAGAATGATGATTCCAACAAAAATTACATCAGGATTAAAGATAAATCAAACCCCAATTACAATAAAAAATCAAAGAAAGGAAATTCTCGAAGAATAGGCTCACCTAAGCCCACTTACTTCAATAATTTTAGCCCTCCATCATGAAGATTGTTGAAATTTTAATTGAAGATGAAAAATGGTAGAATGAGGCTAAAGATTTTGAAAATTGGGGGTAATTTTGAAAAGAATAGTGAATTGATTGTGAATTTAGGAGTGATTAGGAGTATTTATAGAAAATAATAGAGATATATGTCAATGAGGCTCGAAACCACCACCTTGAGGCCCATTCTCGTGTGCAATTAACGAAAATTTGGTAATTTTTTTTTGGATTTTTTCATTTTATTTACCAAAATGCCACTCAAAATGAAAGGGAAAAAATGAAATTCAGCTAGGAAGACTCGAACCATGGACGTCAGACGCCCGCTCGGAAGAGAAGCACGACACATGTCGTGTGGGGAGAGGCAGAGGTCGGCTGAAGGTGTGTGCGAAGGAGAATTGAAACAATTCATAATTATAGAGAGATTAAACACAACCGAAAGGACGCCTGCGCGGTTGTGGTGAAACGACCTCGTTTGGCCTTGTGAAAATCCAAATTTAATATACGTTGGATGTGGTTTAAACCGGTGACGTTGAAGTGAAGCGAGTGCGTGAGGGGTGTCTTCAAAACGACGACGTTTTGACTTTTTATTAATTATCAAATTGCCCTTGATTTTTGTTTGTCGTTCTCCTTCGTTTGGACTCAAAATTAGGTGATTTTCGTGTCGTTGGGTTTGTATCGAAGTCCACTTTCATATTCTGCATAAAAATATAAAAATAATGAACATATACATGATATAGATTGAGAATAAGACAACTAAAAATGGGTCAATATTTGACCTAACACTAAGTCCTCGTTGAGTACAAGTTTTCCTATTGCTTGTTAAGTGTAAGCGAAACAATAGGTTTCCTAGGTAGTCCAGGGTTGAACACGGAGAATTGATATTAAAGCTTAGTTCTAAGGTTCACTCTTCGTCTAGGTGATATAAAATAATATCTATATAGTGTGGTTTAGTGTAACTTTAAACTATATCTACTATATACACTAAAGAATCTATAAAAGGGGTATAGGAATCGTGGTGAAATGGACATGCGAACTAACTTGTATTAAAGAAAAAGTGAAGGAAGGTCTCCGCGTTACTAGGAAATTAAGCCATGAGACTACCTTGATGCGATAGAACTCAATTAACTAGCTTATAGCACCTTTCAGTGTCTTAAACACCACACTTGTTTGCCTTTCGAGATGCAAATGACTAAGTTTGGTTAAGCGAGGTGTATCTAGAAGGGTTTACTTATAAGACTTATAGAACTTCTCTTTTAAGGGTGACAACCCCTCGACGCCAAACACCGACACCTGTTCTCCTTTCGCGATACAAATGATGGAAGTTATCTCGCAAAGGTGGAGTTTGTTATCAAACTCCTTCTTACACGCATTAGCCATATCCTTGCTACTTGCTCTCTCGAGCAGTTGGCAATGGCTAAGTGATGATTATAGCTCAACTAACGTGATAAGCTTTGTAAGCTAAGCTTCTTATCAAGAACTTATCACAGACCTAAACTACAAATAACACATTGACAAATGAACATTAAAGGAATGTTAGATTGAAAGGTATAAAGATGCAATATATTGAAGAATATAGGCCTTGGGCCACTGTGCAATATGAAAATATACATTGCAAAGAAATACAAAAATAGAGAGTAAAGAAGAATGACTTTACAAGTTAGGGAGAAATGTAGGATGCACTCTTCTCCACTCGGACTCTAAGCTTTCACATACAGATTGACTAGAGAAGAAGAAGATGGACTTTTACAGACAGTTGAAAGGCTCCTTTCCACTCATGTCTAGAGTTTGGCCCATTCAAGTCCCCTCCGTTGCTTGTCCCTTCAGACATTTGACTTCTCTCAAAGTCGACCTTTATTTGGCCCATTCAGGCCCCACTTTTGGAGGTAGAGATGGAGTTCTTTTTATAAGCAACTTTTGGTGAGAAACTCCTATTCTTCTGATCATGACAGTGAAGGGATAAAAGCCCTATGGCAGCGGAAGAATTTAAAGAACCATTACTCAAATTAATTTGGGAATATTAAAATATCAATACATTGGCAAAATTTTAGAATCAAAATTCTAAATAAATTCTAAGCATGCTTTTACAGATAAGATACGAGAACTTACTTTCGATGACGTCTCTGAATCTACAAATCACCGAATTGGGGACACCACCCGTCGGAGACTTTCCTATCCTCTGGGATGAGATTGGTTTGTGGAACCAATTGGGATGGGAAAAGATTTAGAGATATTTGAGAGAAACTCTTTTGCAGAGAGAAAAAGCCTTAGCTTTTTTTTTTTCTTAATCAACTTGGCTTAATGAAAACTGTTTTCTTCTAGATATTTATAGTTCTCTTTCCTTCTTGGAACAGAAAAAGGAGTAGGAGAGAATCACGAGATTCTATTATCAAATCTACTAATTAATTAACAATTAATCAATTAGTTAATAATTAATTAAATCATATTTAATTAATATTTCATTCAAATCTTATTTGAATGAATATTATTTTATACATTTAATTAAATCAAATTTAATTAAATAAAACTAAATTATTAATTAATTTTCCAATTAATTAATAGCTAAGTTAAATATCTTATATTTAACTTAAATTAAATTTGAATCATATTCAAATATAAGCTTCTATCATAGTTAATAATTTTAATATGAATCCAATTCACATTAAATTAATATTTGAACTCATTCAAATATTTTACCTCTCATAAATTAATTTTGAATCATATCCAAAACTAAATTTATATAATAAAGTTTCACAAACTTTATATTATAATGTATCACTATACATTAAACTAATTCCCAAAGTAGATTTGAACATTTCAAATTACAACCAATATAAATAAATCTCATTGCCCTTTACGAGCTAGGAAGGGGACCTAATTGACCTACAGATCAAAAGCTACAACGATCTGAGATTAATTGGCTAAACTCATTAACCACATTAATCAATATTCGTTAACTGTGTGTACACTCCACTAAAGACTCACAGCTGAACTCTTCTCACTGTAGATATATTTCTGTGTCCACGGATATAGACCAATAACAGTAAGTTAGTCCTTCACGAGTGTTTGTAACATCAGCTGGGTCAATTTACCGTTTTACCCCTAGGTTACCTCTAATCTTTAAATACCAGTGCTCCTCCAATGAACAACCTGTTTATGGTCCTACCAATAAACAGAAACCCCTCTCGTGCCATAGAGAGGGTAGGGCCCTTTGTTCAAGACCTGGAGAAACCATTTAAGGGAACACTTATCTACTTAGCCTAAAGTAAAGAAGGAGTGAATTCCATCTTGTGTAATTATGTTCCCATCTCCCCACTCGGTCTTGTCCCCAAAATGATAAGCTTATTGAGTCGGCGATCTGGCCACTCTCACCCGTACAAATCAAAGGACAATCCCTCGTGAACAGGAGTTCATAACACACTCAGGATTAAGACTAAGTTACCTAGGTCATCCTAGTGAAATAGAAACCTAACTAGTTAACGGAGTTACATCTAGTGGTTATTATTTCGCGGTCCGGTCTTATACAAACTCATTGCATAGGACACCCTCACTGGCATGTCAACTACACGAACGCGTTGGATCATTCATTTGTATCAAATAAAAAGTGACTTGTATCAATAGTGTTACCAGGATAAGGTACCCAGCCTTATCCCTATACTATAGACCCTTTAAGCTGATCTTGAACATTGATCCCTATATGTCTCTACATACTGTTCAAGACTCATTAAACAACTTAGGATGTTAGTTTATTGGATTTGGGTTATTAAGACAAAACTAATAATTTAATCAATAACAATTATTACAATAATAACACTTTATTAATAACTGCAATGAATTATATTTACAATCTACGAGTTTTAGGACATAAATCCCAACAGACAGCGCCGAATGCAGCCTTGTCAAGTCACATCAAATCCAATTGCTACTTTTTTCTTCTTGTGAATCTTCCTCGCACGCTGAAGTGGATCTTGCCTAGAAGTTGTTCTTGCTAGATGGGATCTTCTCGCGTGGTCTTTGCACGAGTTTCGCTACGATTCACTAGTTTCTTCTTTTTGCACCCACTCCTATGTTAAGACACTTAAAATAGAGTAAAACAGGCACGTAGACTTATGTAGAGTGTATTTTTGAGTATTTATGAATTTACAATAGATGCTACGCATTTTGACACACTTACTACACGTTTTGGTCTCATCATTATATCTAAAAGGCTATAATAACTTGTATTTCTACGAGTTATCAACGCTCTAAGTTCGAACGAGAGACGTACGTCATTTCAGCTCGTGCAGTAGGAGAAGCCAAGTTGCTTTTTTAAAACATAGATTCATGTTTTTGGAAAACTTGTACGTAGTTCCTAAAATTAAAAGGAACTTAATTTTTGTTTCTTGTCTTATTGAACATCTGTACTCAATTAATTTTTCTATGGATGAAGCATTTATTTATAAGAATGGTGTACATATATGTTCAGCTAAGCTTGAAAACAACTTGTATGTATTAAGACCTAATGAACGAAAAGCAATTTTAAATCATGAGATGTTTAAAACTGCTAACACTAAAAACAAAAGGAAAAGAATGGTTGGAATTTATGTCCTAAAACTCGTAGTTTGTAGTTGAAATTATATTATATTCAAGAAAGTTGTTATTGAGAATTTATTAGGAAAAATTGTATGCTATAATCTTAAATCCAATAAACTAAGGTCCTGAGCCTATCTCTTCCAATCCAATCCAATATAATTTTATTGAATCCAATAATAAAATTATATTCTATTCAATAAAATTTATTAGTGTAGACTTGAACTTTATATAGAGACATAAACATGGATCAAGTTCGAGTACATAGCCTAAACGATCTATAGTGTCTGAATAAGGTTGGGTGCGACCCACTTTGTAGTTGGTACAAACGATGTGACTCTAAATCGTTTATGTAGAGACATGGAAGTGAGGGCATCCTATGTAAAGAGTTTACATAAGACTGGAACCATGAAATAATCACTTTTAAGTTATAACACCATTGAATAAATAAAACTGACTATTTCGATTATAATGACCTAGATAACTTAATCTTATTCCTGAGCTAACTATGAATTTTTGTTCAAACAAAATTATCCTTAGACCTGAATAGGTGAGGGCAGCTCAACAGCGCTAGCCCAATAAGTGTCCCATTTCAGGAGTAAGAGTGGGTGGATGGCTAGGGACATAGGGTACAAAATGGAATTCACTCCCACAAGCTTTAGGGTTATTAGATAGGTTGTTCCCTTAAGGAATGAATCCAAGTCTTAAACAAGGGGCCTCACCCTCTCATTAGCTCGAGAGAGATTCAATTTATAGGTTGAAGCTTAAACCAATTGTTCAATAATGAATCAATGGGACTTAAGGAGCGAGATGTAGTCTCGGAGGTAAAACAATATTTTGACTCAACTAAGGTTATGAACAATCTGTGAAGGATTAACTTATTAATCATGGTTATATCAGATGGACAAAAATATATTTATAGTGAGGGGAGTGAAACTATGAGACTTTAGTGGAATGACTCGTTAGTTAACGAATGTTTATTAGCTCGATCTAAAACGGTTTAGCCAGTCTATCTCAGATTGTTGGAGCCAATGATCTATAGGTCCATTAGGTTCCCCTACTAGCTCATATGGATTTAACTTGTAGCAATATGATGGAACTATTCAAATTATTTGAATTAGGTAAAGAGAGAGAAACCGACAAGTATATGTGATATTATATGGCCTCAATCGTAAATCACCAAGGTAATGAAGGCCTTGCAATGGGAATAATGTGAAAAAAGACCCATGTTAGCAAAAGTACAATTTACGGAAGAGTTATGCGATAAGGACCCCTACGTGGAAAAGGTACACGAGGACCAATCAAATAAGTTAACCTACCTCACCTAGAGACAATGATGTGACTCAGATATTAGTAGGTTGGCAATTGATTGGACTCGGACACCCAATATAAGTCCAAGATAAGCGTAGATAGAGGGACATCGTGTTTCAAGATTGGGCCATTTTAGCTACTGGTTAGAGAAATCATTTTCGTATGAAAAAACTCACCAAAAAAGTCTATAAATAGAAAGAGTTTTAGCCATTTGAGGTTGATTTTTATCGTAATTTTGTGAGAAAGAAATGGAAGGTGTCAAGGATTCGAGACAAGGAACGAGGTCATCCTGATCAAGATTTTGAAAAGAGCAGGAAGACCTTGGCTTAGAGAGGTAAATTGGGAATCCGATCAACCGTAAAAGTGAGTCATTTCCTTTACCAAGTGTTTTCCAATAAATAAATGAGTTTCTAAATTTTGTGAAAAATTTAATCTCTCTTCGATTCCATGAACCGTATGATTTTGAACATACTTCCACTCACCAACGTAAGGTATTTTACCAATGAAAAGAAAGTATTTCATGAATGACTTTGAGTAGAAGAAATGTTGTAATTATGTACTCTCTGAATACTGTGTTGCTTTATATTTGAAGTGTTAAGATTTGATGTTATGTTTGTAGAAAGTGGACCTTATACCCACAATGATATGACACCTACTTATCCTTGTTGTGTGATCTGAGATAAAATGCCTCATATGTGCTGTGTGATATAGTATGATATGCCTTTTGGTTGCTGTGTGATTTAGAATGGGAAGACGCGTTATGAGTAGAGAAATTGATGGAACTTGCTATATCCGTCGAGTTTATTTTGCATAGCCACAACTTGGAAAGAGAGTGCGGTAAACGCTTGATTAGAGGAAAGGGGTACAAGAATGTAATTGAAAAGGCAGGATGTCTTTGCGAAATAACTATCTGGTATGTGAGAGGCATACGATGTGAAAAACTGTGCAATATGAAATCACGTTTGCAATAACGCCCATTGTGATAATTGACTTTGAGACAATACGACAAATTGATTTATTATAAAGTGGTTGTTAAAAGATCCCACTCACTAGGTGTTTTTCTAACTTTTCAAATGTTTTTTTTATTTCTTATCCCAGGTAGTGAAGGACATCCAACGTTGAACTTGCAACCTTGACCGCCTTCTGTGCCTTATACTAACATCATTTTAGTAATGGCCACTATTATTTCCACATAACATGTAAGAGTTTCATAAATAAAGTTGCGTCACTCTTGAGTCTGTATTTTGTCCCTTTTTTTGGGCTTTGGTACCAATGATCAAATGTACTCTTATAGTTGTTCATTAATGAAGTGCGACTTCCTCTCAAACTTAACTTCTACATAATAAATCATAATTTATGAAATTATCCCACTTACTAGGCATTGGCATATCATCTCTCGAGAGATATGCGTTGAATGTCTAGGCGACCCACCTTCCATTTGGTCCCACGGTGTGACATTTGGGGCACAACGTGATAGATATAGTCGCCAGTTATCAGTTTGATATAGACCTTTATGTTTAAATGTGATTTAGATATTAAAAATATTAATACATATTCATATTGGGAAGCTCAAAATTGATGAAAATAATCAAAGTTGTAAAAGTCAAAATGTTGACTTTTCACTTTGAAAAGTCAAGATTGACCAACTTTATAGATGATTATTCCAGCTATGGTTATTTATACTTAATGGGGCATAAGTGTAACGCCCAAAAAAAAAAAAAAAAAAAAATAATAATAATAATTATTATTATTATTAAAATAAAGCAAAAAGAAAAAGGAGGGAAATTTTCGCCCCCTTCTTCCCCTTCTTCCTCACGTGCCCCCTCCTTTTCTTTTTCTTTTTCTTTTTCTTTTTTTTTCTCTTTTCTTCTTTTTCTTTTCTTCTTCTTCTTCTTCTTCCCCACGCCCTAGCCGCCGCCCCCTACCTTCCCTCTCCTTTCCGCTCGTCCCGCCATCACCTCCTCTTCTGTCTCCGTCCGTGTGCCCAGGTAGCCGCACGCCGCCGCCCAGCCGCATCGCGACGCCGCCATCCGCTTCTTGTTTGCGAGTCATCACAGCCGCGGATTTGAAGCTGACGCGCCCCTCCTCCATTCCTTCCGTCCGGCCGGCGAAGCCCAGTCGTCCGTTTCCATCCGTCACGCCGACGCCGACGCCCGGATCTGCAAGCCAGCCGCCTCTGCCGTTCGGCCTCCGCGGAAGCAACCCGTGGCCGTCGGGTTCCGTCCGTGAGACCACCACCGCGCGCCCCTTTCCTTTTCCCTTCCGTCCGACTGGCCAAAAAAAAAAACCCAACCGAACCCGAGCCGAACCCCCTCCCCCTGCTCAGATCTACCTCCCGGCGTCTCCACGCGCCGCCGCCGTGACTCCACGCGCCGCCGCCGTGACTCCACGCGCCGCAGCCGTGACTCCACGCGCCGCCGCCGTGACTCCCCGCGCGTCCTTCTCCATCCAGCCGCGGATCCAACGTCCATGTTGGAAACTTCATTGGTTGAGGGTAACGCTTGAAGTCGTTGGGTTCACAACGAACAATTGTTAATTTGGGACTCGTTTCGTGACATTGAGTTGTTGGCAAACGTGGGATTCAGTCAAGGGACTAGAGTAATGCCAAGGTAAGGGACTTTCTACTGGACTCAATAAATGTTATTTGAACGTGTTGGCTGTATGTTTTGTGCTGTTATACTGCGGAGAAATAACGATTATGAAGTGTATGTTTGAATGTGGATTTGTGGTTGATAGTATGTTATGACTGGTTGAATATATATATATGTGCAAATGTAAGGGTGTGGAAATGTCTGGATATCGTAGATGTGATTATATAATGTGTGACTTGAATGAGTAGATTGTTGTGTAAATTGAAATGCCTGGTAGACGACTATGAGGATGTATTGTGAACGGAAGAGAAATCATGGTCGTGCTATTTTAGATTGAAGTGGATGTCATGGTTGGTTTTGCTGTCGACTGATGTATTAACGTGTTTGTGACAGTCCTCGGGTTAAATTGGAATAAAAATGGTTGCTTGAGGTTAAGGGGAAAGTTCACGTGATGAGGACGTTTGATTGAGTTGTAAATTGACTGTTAAGAAGTATAGAATGGACTGAGGGGATAAATTATTAGTTTTCCTAGTGGATAGTTACCCTGCGGGTGTCCTTCGGGATTATCCCCTATATGTGCATCCTTCGGGAGCACTAGACTGATATGTGCATCCTTCGGGAGCACTAGACTGTGACTGTGCAGGGTACACCATAGGATACTAATAATTTATTTTTCCCCGAACGGGACCAGTAGTGGGTCCCTTACTGAGTATATTAATACTCACTCTTTTTATGTTTAACTTTTCAGGCAAAGGTAACACGAGGGGCAGACCGACGAGGGACAAGAAGGACTCGTGAATGGCCATAGAAGATTGTCCTTTGAACTGCTTCCGCTGACGATTTTTTATAAACGTTTTGTTGAACTGAATTTACAAATAGTTAAAGTTTTGTAAACAGTACTTTAGAATTTCATATTTTGAAATAGGGCCCGATTAAACGTTTTCACCGATTTCGTATGGTTTTAACTAAAGTTACTATGTCTTTCGTCAACAAACGGTTTTGTGTCAAATTGACGACTTAGACGGTCAGTCAGAAAAGTCTGGGTCGTCACAATAAGTTTGAAGCTCTTGAAAAGTTCAAGGAGTATAAGGCTGAAGTTGAAAATCTATTAAGTAAAAAGATTAAAATACTTCAATCTAATTGAGGTGGAGAGTACATGGATTTAAGATTCTAGTACTATATGATAAAACATGGAATCCAATCTCAACTTTTAGCACATGGTATACGTTAACATAATGGTGTATTAGAAAGAAGAAATAAAACCCTGTTAGACATGGTTCGTATAATGATGAGCTGATAACTGGTAGAAATACAAGTTATTATAACCTTTTAGATAGAACAATAAAGTCAAAACGCATGATTAGATCTTAAAACGCATAGACTCTATTGCAAATTCATAAATATAAAAAAATACAACTTACACAAGCCTCCACACCTGTTTTACCCTGTTTTTCAATGTTTCATTGTAGGATTATAAAGAAAAGAAGACAGTGAATAGTAGAAGAGAGTGTGCTACGCGATAAGAAGCTTATCTAACGACTAAACATATCTAAGCGAGGAACCACATCAACACATGAGCAAGATTCACTAACAGACAAGAAGGTAGTTGAAGTTGATGTGACTTGAGATATTTAGCCAACATCTTTTTTCTGCCTAGAGATATTTAGTTGCCAAGCACGCGCTCCTCTGTAATTCACTTTCTTTATATTTTCTTCATAATTCTCATATAAGACACTGAAAACATTGTAAAACAGGCATGGAGACTTATGCAACTTGCATTCTCTTATCTTTATGAATTCTCGATAGAAGCCATCCATTTTGACGTACTATCGTGAGTTTTGGTTCCATTGTTATACTTAAAAGGCAATAATAACTTGAATTTCTACAAGTTATCAACGACATAAACCTAGTTTAAGTCACTTCAAAATCTGGGATTGTCCAACACACGTGTTAGTGACAAATCAAAAGAAGTTGGAAACTCGTTCAAGGTTATGCCATGTTGGTTACCCTAAAGAAGCGAGAGGAGGTTTATTCCTTGATCAATAAGAAAACAAAGTGTTTGTATTGACAAATACTACTTTCTTGGAAGAAGACCACATGAGAGATCATAATCGATGAAGGAAATTAGTATTAAATGAAGCTGCTGATGAATCAACAACAGTTGTTGAGGAAGCTGGTCGTTCATCAAGAGTTAACGAAACCAACACATCAGGTTAGTCTTGTCCTTCTCAATAGTTGGAAATGCTCGATGCAGTGGGAGGGTTGTATCACAACCTAATCGTTATTTGGATTTAATTAAAACTTAGGTTGTCATACGAGATGATGGTGTTGAGGATCCAGTATCCTATAAACATGCAATGAATTATGTGGACAAGAACTAATGGGTCAAAGCCATGGACCATAAAATGGAGTCTATGTACTTTAATTCAGTATAGGAGCTTATACATTTACCCTAAAGGGTGAAACCTATAGGATGCAAATGGATCTATAAGAGAAAGAGAGATTCAGCTTGGGAAGGTACATACCTTCAATGGTAGGCTTGTAACAAAAGTGTATACCCAAAGGGAATGGGTTGGCTAGGAGGAAACTTTTTCCCTTGTTGCTATGTTAAAGTCTATAAGGATTCTATTGTCTATAGCCAAATTTTTTTATTATGAAATATGGCAAATGGATGTCAAGGCTACTTTTCTGAATGACAATCTTGAAAAGAGTATCTTTATGTCTCAGCCCGAGGGATTCATAACCCAAGGTTAGGGGCAAAAGTTTTCAAGCTGAATCGATCCATGTATGGGTTGAAATAAGCATCTAGATCTTGGAACATTAAGTTTGAACAACGATCAAAGCTTATAGTTTTGATCCAAACGTTGAGGAACCTTGTGTATACAAGAAAATAAACAAAGGTAAAGTAGCTTTCTCAGTACTTTATGTGGATGATGTCCTTTTCATTGGAAATGATGTAGGAAACCTAACTGACGTTAAAACTTGGCTGGCAGCTCAATTTCAAATGAAAGATTCGGGGAGAGGAACAATATCTTTTTGGGATCCAAATCTTAAGGGATTGTGACTGTCTTAGACAACCTATATCAACAAAATGTTGGTTCGATATTCGATGTAGAACTCTAAGAAGGATTTTTTACCTTTTAGGCATGGGGTTCACTTGTCTAAGGAACAATGTCCTAAGACACCTCAAGAAGTTGAGGATATGAGACGTATTCCCTGTGCCTCAGTTGTAGGCAGCTTAATGTATGTTACGCTCTGCATTAGGCTAGACATTTGTATGCACTCGGAATAGTCAGTAGGTATAAATCTAACCCATGGTTAGACCACTGGACAATAGTTAAAATTATTCTCAAGTATCTTAAGGAGAACGAGAGACTACATGCTTGTGTATGAAGCTAAGGATATGATCCTTACAGGATATGCTAACTCTGGTTTCTATCTCATTTGTGGCATAACATAGCATCAAGCAAGGATGCATTGCTAACTCCACCATGGAGGCTGAATACGTCGCTACTTGTGAAGCAAAAAAAGAATCAGTTTGGCTTAGGAAGTTCCTGCCCATCACTTTATATTTTGATAACAGTGGAAAGTAGCCAATTCTAAAGAATCTCGCATCCCGAAACGAGGAAAACACACAGAAAGTAAATATTACCTAATACGGGAGAGGAACCTACGAAGTGATATGTGATAACTTGTAGAAATACAAGTGATTATGGCCTTTTAGATAGAAAAATGAAACCAAAATGCATGACAATATGTCAAAACGCGTAACTTTTATCTTAAATTCATAAATATAAGAGAATACAACTTGCACAAGTCTCCACGTTTGTTTTACCATGTTTTTTAGTGTTTTATCGCAAGATTATAGAGAAAAGAAAAGACAGTGAATCGCAGATGAACACGTGCAAAGCTATGTAATATGAGCTCTGTCTAGGGAACAACATCTCTAGGCGAGGAACCACACCATCACGCAAGGAAGATACTGTCGCACCCCACCCCGAGTGTAAGACTCGTTTCTAATTTGAGTACAAGAATTTAAAATCTGATTAAGAGTTTTGAAATTTTGCCTTTTAGAATAGAGTAGGAGTTTTGAAATAAGACTTCGCGTTAAGAAGTAAAATTTGACTAAGTATTAAGAAGTTGGCATTTGAATAAATTTGCGGAAAGAATTAAGTGATAAAATCTTTTATGGTTAAATATAAGTTTTGCGATTTAGAAGTTAACTCACGAGGAAATTTTGAGAAAAGAAGGATTTGAGATAGGATCTATAACTCTAAATGTTCTCAAAAGAAAGAGTCTTTGCGTAAGCTAAGAAGCAAAATTTTTTTACCAAGTGTTAGATTAGGCGTTTTGGGTAGTCTTCACGAGAAGAACTGGCTAGTTGTTAAAATTTAATAGTTTTGTGTGTGTGTGTGTAGCGCGATTGCAATATGTCACTGAGTCAAGTCATTGCACGTAATGCGCTCACCATAACTCTCTGTATACCATGCGCCAATTCTAGGCGATGAGTCATGGGTCATGATCATAGCATGTAAGATGCTCACTATGTGCCTCTTCATCATGTGATGCATAAGTCCTCATTGAGTACAAGTTTTTCTAATACTTGCCTAAGTGCAAGCGAAACAGCAAGTTTACCTAGGTGATCCAAGGTCAAACACAGAGAATTTTTTAAAGATGTTAATTCTAGGATCCACTTAACATTTAGGTGAAATTTAATATTGCTCAAAATGAGACCACCCAGTAGTTAGATGCGAACTTTCGAGACCTTTGACACTGTTCTAAGTTAGGTCGTTACTTTCTAGGCCATAGCATTGGCCATTTTTTCGACGTCTTGAGACAGAACCAAAAAACTGAGTCTGGGGCATTACTGTTCGGCTTTTGTTGGCAAAAAACTTTAATATTGTTCAAAATGAGACCACCCAGTAGTTAGATGCGAACTTTCGAGACCTTTGACACTGTTCTAACTAGTGTCGTTTCTTTCTAGGCTATAGCATTGACCATTTTTTCGACGTTTTGAGACGGAATGAAAAAACTGAGTCTGGGGCATCACTCTTTGGCTTTTGTGGGCAAAAAACTTTAATATTGCTCAAAATGAGACCATCCAGTAGTTAGATGCGAACTTTCGAGACCTTTGACACTGTTCTAAGTTGGGTCATTTCTTTCATTTGCCATTTTCTCGACATTTTGGGACGAATCCAAAAAACTGAGTCTGGGGCATCACTGTTAGGCTTTTGTGGGCAAAAAACTTCAATATTTCTCAAAATGAGATCACCCAGTAGTTAGATGCAAACTTTCAAGATTTTTGATACTGCTCTAAGTAGGGTTGTTTCTTTATAGGCCATAGAATTGGTCTTTTTTTTTACGTTTTGGGACGAAACCAAAAAAAAGAGTCAGGGGCATCACTGTTCGGCTTTTATGAGCAACAAACTATAATATTGCTCAAAAGGCAACCATCCAGTAGTTAGATGTGAACTTTCGAGACATTTGACAATGTTCTAAGTTGGGTCGTTTCTTTATAGGCTATAACATTAGCCCTTTTTTTGACGTTTTGAGACGGAACAAAAAAATTGAATATGGGGCATCACTATTCGGCTTTTGTGGGCAAAAAACTTTAATATTGCTCAAAATGAGACCACTCAGTAGTTAGATGCAAACTTTCGAGACCTTTGACACTGTTCTAAGTTGGGTCGTTTCTTTCAAGGCCATAGCATTGGCCTTTTCTCGTTGTTTTGGGACGGAACCAAAAAACTGAATCTGGGGCATCACTGTTCGGCTTTTGTGGGCAAAAAATTTTAATATTGCTCAAAATGAGACCACCAGTACTTAGATGTGCACTTTCGAGACCTTTGACACTGTTCTAAGTTGGGTCGTTTCTTTCATTAGCTCTTTTTTCTACGTTTTGGGACGGAACCAAAAAACTTAGTCTGGGGCATCACAATTCGACTTTTGTGGACAAAAAACTTTAATATTGCTCAAAATGAGACCACCTAGTAGTTAGATGAGAACTTTTAGGACCTTCTAAACTGTTCTAAGTTGGGTCGTTTCTTTCTAGGCCATAGCATTGGCCATTTTTTTAAAGTTTTGGGACGGAAGCAAAAACTGAGTCTGGGGCATCACTGTTCGACTTTTGTGGGAAAAACTTTATTATTCTTCAAAATGAGACCATCCATTAGTTAGATGCGAACTTTCGAGACCTTTGACACTGTTAAAAAAAAAATACCTTCCATTAATTCCTAAATTCAAATTGAAAATTTTAAATTCAAACTCAACTTTAACACTTCAAATTCAAAACTTCAACCTCAACTTCAACACTTCAATCTCAAAATTCAATACTTCGATCTCAACTTCAACACTTCAAATTCGAATTCCTAAAACCTACAACTAATTCAAAATCCTAACAACACTTCAAAATCAATTTCAATACTAAAACCTACAACTAATTCAAAATCTAAATACTAAAACTAATTTGAAATCTAAAATCTAAAACCTAAAACTAATTTGAAATCTAAATACTAAAACTTATTAACTAAAACAAAATAATAACTAAAATAAACCCCTTACCGACGGCGACGGCGACGACAATGTCCTCTTCTTCTCGATCTCCCTCTAGGACTCCCTCTCCCCCTCTCGGTTTTCTTTCTATTTTCTGTTTCCATTATGTAAAGAATGGAGTTAAAAAAGACGGAGAACTCCCGATGCACAACGAAAACGTCGGAAATAGCAACCTATTTCCGACGTGATTAGTGAAACGTCAAAAATCCCTAAACCTATTCCAGACGCGATTAATGACACGTCGGAAATCCCTAAACCTATTCCCGACGCGATTAATGACACGTCGGAAATCCCTAAACCTATTCCTGACGTTGCTGACACCACGTCGGAGGAAGGCGTAGCGTACAATTAATGATCTGCCCTTCCTCCCACACACCTGACACCACGTTGGAGGAAGGCCAAACCTCTTCCGACGCTACACTTTCCACGTCGAGAATAGTGGTCCATTTCCCAACATACCTGGCATGACGTCGGAGGAACCCTAAACCATTCCAACCAATTCTGACGCTCATGTGTCTACGTCTGGAGGAATGCCTTCCCCCGATGTGCACCAAGATGAGTCAAAAAACACCAACTTCTACCGACATCATGTTTCCCGACAATTTTTCCTTCGTCGGGAAACTCCTGATTTCTTGTAGTGAAGTAAAAGTTTGTTAGTTTGCAAGGAAGATTTCTTGTAGTAAAAAGATAACCACGCAATAAGGTTATTCGCGAGAAATGTTTAGTGGTTGAAGTTATTCACGGTATGCAGTTAGGCAAGAAGAAAGGTCTGGCGAAGAAAATGTCAAATCTTATTTGACAGGGGTTGACATGTAAGATTAGGAATTTAAGCATGCCTGTGTTAAATATTAAATTTACATGTGTAACGTTTTAAGCAGAAGCTGGCGAACTGAGAAGAGTTAAGCATGACTAAGTTAATTTAAGGGCTCTAAAAATAAGAGGACTTGGTCATTAAGTAAGCACAAAAGATTTTATTAAAAAAAAGAGCTAAAATGTTGTTGTTTTGCTTTGTTGAGAAGAAGAAAAACCAAGTGTTAAGTGTTGCAGTTTGTTTCGCGGGAAGGCTCCGCGAAAAGAGAAGGAAGAGAAGGATCTTTGGTGAAGTGTGGTGACTGCTTTTCTTTCAAAGTTTTGTGAGTGTTTCCTCTCAAATGATTTTATGTTAAAAACTTTATTATGATTTCTCTTTATTGATTTGAAAGAAGAATTCAAATGAGAACTGTTTCAAAAGAGATTTCTGTGAAAAGTTTATATATTTTAAAAAATGATTATGATTTCAATACTATAAATTGGTTTTCAAACCATTAGTTGTTTCTTTGAGATGATGCTAACTTTTATGTGCACATAAAGAGTCAAGTCCACCATGGAGTGTACGGGGCTACATGGTGATAAGAAGTTGGCTTATGCGTTAAAAGAAGCGTATAAAGCTTAGCGGCTTGCGCAACAAGTACGTATATGTATGTTCTTAGATGCTGTGGATACAGTAGTCTAAATGTGAGGTACTGAGACTAAGTGTAGAGAACGATTCGAGATCCTTGGGGAAAAGAATAATTGACTATTGGGTGTTTATGCAAAATGAATATTGATGTGATTCGCGAGTTTATCTAACTTTCTTGTAAAAATGATTACATACGTTTTGATATGTTTTGTGAAATGAAGTGTTTATTGTTGAATTGATTTGTGTTGGAATTTACCCTCTGATGAAAAGGATTTATCAAAGAGCATTGCAAAAAGGATTTCATAAAACCTCACTAAGGATTTCATAAGCCCAATGAGTGATAGTTTTATTCAAACATATTTTTCAAAATAATTTAGTTTTAAACTTCGTCATTAGTATAATAAAGTCAATTTACTTGCTATACCATGTGAAACACAAGGTGGACCCTCTGACGGCCCTCATCTTGTTATAGCGACAATGAGGTGGGTAACCTATAAATTTCATATTTGCATAATCCTCTTCTCATAAATCTGTCCCAGTGATAGCATGCATATGTATCTACTGAATACCTCTATCATAGGAACCTCTGTACACATGCCATATCCCCCAAAGGGTTTATATATATGTTCATCGTACGATATAGTTTAGTACATTCTAAACTAATTCTTTACTTAAATACTTATCAAACATTTCCTCATGATTTGGAAACATTTTGCTAAAACAGTAAACTCAAGTAATTCATACATCAAAGCATACTTAGAACATTTGATCGATAATTATATTCAGAAATTAACTTTAAATTAATTTTATCACTCACAAATAGTAGCTTAGACCCTTGGTCTATAAATTTGTCTGATCTCCTCTTGACTTGAAATAGAGGAAAATAATTCCATTTAATTCCCTTTTATCATAGAAATATCATAACTTTACTTAAAATTTTCCAAAATATCAAATACAACTTAAAAATATCTATTTGTCACGGTTGGCACGCAGCGATGGGCGGCAGGGCCCTGGCCGCACGCGATGAGGATCACAATCGTAACCTTTCAAACTTGGGATGAGTGATTGTGCGACACTTGTTCGACCCAAAGAACAAGTCAGTCGATCAAAATCTGAAAACTGCAGACAAACTCACGTTACGATTCAACCTTTTGTCATGTTTTTGAGAAAATGTCTTAGAAAACGTGAGAGAGAAATAAATTCATTGAATTCGTTGTTAAAACAAGCATCGAAGACTGTCAATTGCAATTAAAAGCTTAGATTACAAAGAGTGCGACAAGGCTTGGGCGGGGATTCAACTACTATACCTCCCCTATAGTACATTTTGGACTTTTTCAGCTCTTGTAGGCTTGCATATGATGGACTTTTTCAGATTTTGTAGGCTTGCATATGAAAAAGTCGAAACGTCATACTCTAGATTTATTACATAAAAAGGAAATCAACTAGTTAAACTAAACATAAGACATAAAGATAAGATAAATCTGGGGTATTTGGTCATACAGCCATAGGCAAACATCGTCCTGGACATGTATGCTCGTTTCATTCTCCCCTACTTAAACAGTTGACATCCCTGTTGACTGGTGAAGCTTGAACTCTTCAATCTTTTGCATTCAGGCTTCTAGTTCTTCGACACATTCCCAACTAGTTTCTTCCATGTTCTTCCACTTCACCAAGTACTCCGGATCCTTCTTATGGGTCTTCGGCCCTTCCTTACTCGCTCAGTCAGAATTTCTTTAACTTTTGTATCCTCTTTCTGACTGTGGTCGATGGTTGGTCGGACTATGACATTGCGTTCAATGTCATCAGGATCTTGATGGCAGGGCTTCAAATTACTCACATGAATTTCTTGGTGAATTTTCAGTCATGTGGGCAACGCCAATCTATAAGATGTACTCCCTACCATTTTCAGCAATTCCACTAGTCCTTCATATTTCCTCACGACGCGTTGGTCTTTGCGTCCTTAGAATCAAATCTGTTCCGATCGTAGTTTGATGAGGACCTGATCTCTCATCCAAAACTCAAGGGGGGCGACGCTTCTTATCCGTTCACTTCTTCATTCGCTTCAAGGCTTTCTATAGATAGGCTTGAGCGATGTCCATTGTCTGCTTCAATTCCCTGGTAAAGTTGTGAGCCTGGGGATTCTTTCGTACATAGGGATGATCAACAAGGTGCTGCAATATAGGTTGTCTACCACAAACAATCTCAAATGGGCTTCTCCCACTTGACGAGCTCGTCTGGGCATTAAAACAAAACTGGGCTACATCTAACAACTGAACCCAATTCTTCTGCTTGCATCAACAAAATGGCGCAGATATTCTTCGAGCATACAGTTGAAACACTCGGTCTGACCGTCTGTCTGTGGATGGTAGCTTGAGGATACATTCAAACTTTTCCCCAAGCAAGTGAATAATTCTGTCCAAAAAGTACCAATGAATCTACCATCTTGGTCATTCATAATGCTTATCGGTACACCCTATAACTTAACAATATGTTAGAAGAACAACTGAGCTGTCAATTTTGCTGAACACAGCTTGGCAATGGGAATGAAGGTGGCATACTTTGAAAACCGATCGATGATGACCAAGAAGGTCTCATAATCACCTACTTTACCGAGATGGGTTATGAAGTCCATAGAAATACTCTCACACGGTCTTGTTGGAACTGGTAGAGGTTCGAGAAGTCCAGCAACTTTCTCATTCTCGATTTTATCTTATTGACAAACGAGACATGTCTTTGTGTATTGCGTGACGTCGTCCCTCATATTGGGCCAAAGTAGCCCTTCTTCAGTAAGGTGTATGTTCTCTACCATCCGCGGTGGCCAGCCCACAGAGTGTCGTGACACTCGTGTAGTAATTTCTTCCTCACGTCCCCTCCTCTAGGGACATACAACCACTTCTTCTTTGTAACTAATAGACCATCTTCAACCCAAAACCCAGAGTAGCTGAATCTCTCTATAGAAATTCTCTCAAAATGTCGCACATTGGACCATTAATCTGACTCACGTGAACATTAGCTAACATGCACAGAGCTGCATGTTCATTTCTCTAACTAAGCGCATCGACTACCCGATTGCTCATCCCTTTCTTATGATCATCAAAATCAAACTCAACTAGAAATTCTTGTCACCTTGCTTGTTTTAAAGTCAATTTCGAGTGGGTAAGGAAGTGGCAAGTAGCACTATTGTCTGTTTTCATAACAAAAGTAGACCCTAGTAAATATTGTCTTCAGGCCCTCAGACAATGTACCACAACAAGCATTTCATTTTCATACACTGTGTATCTCCTTTTTGTGGCATTAAGCTTTCGACTCTCATATGTGATGGGGTTTCCATTCTGCAAGAGAACACCACCCAACGCATAATCAGATGCATCAATCTCGACTTCAAACAATTGGGTCACATCGACGATCCCAAGAACTGGCCCCGCGATCATAGCTTGCTATTTTTTTTCAATAATTCAGTCAGCAGGCTTTCTCTTTTGGAGAATCCTTCCACGAATCACCTGTAATAGTTAGCTAATTCGAGAAAGGAGGGCAAGTCGGTGACTGACCTTCGTACTCTTCAATCAGGTATTTTGACAATCTTTCCCTCCTCCACACCAATTTGGCCACACTCAATCATATGACCTAAGAAATTTGTCCATTGTTGAGCAAAGGAACACTTTTCCCTCTTGACATACAACTAGTTTTCCTTTAGTTACTGGAAAACCCTTTAGAGGTGGTTCTTGTGTTCTTCCATCGTGGAGCTATAGACCACTATATCATCCAGATAGACCACGACAAACTTGTCAAGGTATTCATGGAAGGTCTGGTTCATTAGCGTACAAAAAGTTGCAGGCGCATTGGTAAGGCTAAACAACATAACAAGGAATTCGAATGCCCCATACCTCATGACATAAATCGTTTTAGGTTCATATCCTTCAACAATCCTCACTTGATAATAACATGACCGCAGGTTTAGCTTTGAAAAATATTTTACCCTATGTAGTCGGTCAAACAAGTCAGTGATTATGGGAAGTGGGTATTTGTTACGAACTATGTTCTTGTTCAGGGCACGGTAGTCGATGCACAACTGTAAACTTCCATCCTTCTTCTTTTGGAAAAGAACTGGGGCCCCATATGGAGCTTTTGCAGGTCTAATAAATCATGCATTCAATAATTTATCTAACTGCTTCTGAAGTTCAGCCAACTCTAGTGGCGCCATACAATAAGCATTTTTTCCTGACAGTTTTGCCCCTCACAATAATTCGATCTCTAAAACACACAGAATGTCTTTGGGGACTGTCTCCCCTGGATTTTCCAACGACTCAAGCAAAATAGTCATAAACATTAGTTCGTCTCAAGCGAGGCCTTTCTTCAGTTGCATGGTTGAAATCATCTTTACCTCATTAGGCTAGAGAATATCTGTCTATACAACGGTGGGCGTAAATCCAATAATCACTAGACATCTAGCTAGCAGCATTGGTATAACCTGATGTTCAAGTAGAAATTCCATTCCCAGTATTACATTGAAGTCATCCACTTTAACCCACCAAGTCTATGAGGTCGTTCCATGCTTCCAACCTTATCATCGTTCATTTTACCAACCCGACAATAGGTAAGAAAGCCAAATTCACAGCCTTCATCTTTCTCGTGTTCTTCTCCCAATAAAGGTTCAGTCTGAAGGGATAAAAGTCCTATGGCAGCGAAAGAATTTAAAGAACCATTACTCAAATTAATTTGGGAATATTAAAATACCAATACATTGGCCAAATTTTAGAATCAAAATTCTAAATAAATTCTAAGCATGCTTTTAAAGATAAGATACGAGAACTTACTTTCGATGACGTCTCTGAATCTACAAATCACCGAATTGGGGACACCACCCGTCGGTGACCTTCCTATCCTCTGGGATGAGATTGGTTTGTGGGAACCAATTGGGATGGGAAAAGATTTAGAGATATTTGAGAGAAACTCTTTTGTAGAGAGAAAAAGCCTTAGCTTTTTTTTTTCTTAATCAACCTGGCTTAAAGAAAACTGTTTTCTTCTAGATATTTATAGCTCTCTTTCCTTCTTGGAACAGGAAAAGGAGACAGTCCCTTTAAGCTGATCTTGAACATTGATCCCTATACTATAGACCTTTTAAGCTAATCTTGAACATTGATCCCTGTATGTCTCTACATACTGTTCAAGACTCATTAAACAGCTTAGGATGTTAGTTTATTGGATTTGGGTTATTAAGACAACTAATAATTTAATCAATAACAATTATTACAATAATAACACTTTATTAATAACGGTCAATGGATTATATTTACAATCTACGAGTTTTAGGACATAAATCCCAACACAGTCGTCTGGCTTCTGCCTGTGTTATAAAATTGTGGGTTGCACCAGAATCCACCATAGTGCTCTTGGATAGTTTCTGGTTGATCCAACTGTCCACGTACATTAGACCTCTCTTCACCGGCCCACTGGTCTCCCCTACCTTTTTTTGGAAAGATGACAAAAATTTCAAGGCTTCCATTCTACGATTTTTGCCTACTTCTATCTGGTCAATTTCTCCTTCTGTTTGACTCAATTTATCATCTGAGTCTGAGGCTAACGTGGTTTGAAAAGCATTGAAGGCAGTTTCGTTGGGACAGTCACTAGTAAGATGGGGCCCTTTACATATGAAACAACTGAGAGGACGATTGGTTATGTTCTAATTGTTAGGTCCTCGCCAGGTATTTCCTGTATTTGCTTGAAAGGGCTTGCGATCTCCGCTATGACGTTTGTCCCCCCTGCCGATTTAAGGGAACTTGGGCGGTTTTTCTTATCTCCCTAGAGGAAGAATTTTGATGGCATCTCACATCTTGAGAGTCACTGGATAAGATAAACAATCGGCCACTGCATATGCCGACGTGAGGTCTTGGACCCTTTGTTCAAATAGTTTGGTCTTAGCCCACAGCTTCAAACCTTCGACAAAACAGAAAACTTTGTCCTTTTCTGACATATAACTTATATCTAGCATCAGCCCCACAAACTGTTTCACATAGTCACGAATGTTACTAGTTTGCTTCAATTCGTGCAGTTTCCATCGAGCCAAAATTTCAACATTCTCGAGGAAGAATTACGAATGAAGTTCTTTCTTTAGAGCGTCCCATGTATCTATTGTGCAACACTCTTCCTAGATGTCAACATATCGGGACCTCCACCACAACTTCACATCTTCATACAGATGCATGGTCGCCAATGTCACTTTGGCCTCTTAGGTAACTGTACTTGTGGCCTTGAAATACTACTCAATGTCAAAGATAAAATTTTCTAACGCTTTTACATCTCTTGCCCCCCAAAAAGGGCTTGGATTCAAAAAAATTTATTCTACCAACTGGAATTGCTCCTCCAGTCAGAGCTTGGTTTGCCACTGCTCGCATTGTAAGGTTCACCTTTGTGATTTTGTTCCTAATGACATCGAGGGTAACTCAAAACTCCTTTGACATGCTATTTATCATCTCCAACATCAACTTTTGGGAGTTATCTCAATCACTCATTCTTCCATATGGGCAGCACAGCCCGATGAACTGTCCTCACTCTCGTAGGTGACTTTTCCAATTCTTACAATTCTTGATTCTAGAGTTTCAACTATTTTCAACAATTCTTGTATGGGTAATCCATCGAGACGACCGAACATCGCATCAATAGCATCGGCTTTCTTGGAAATTTCCTCAAGGTACTTTTCTAAGAAATGGATGGAATCAAGAACTTCCACCAGGTAAAGCATCTACTCTTCGAGTCCAACTAATCGTTTATTATGGGTCTTGCCCGACTGTTTCACAACCGACATCTTTCTGTCTAAACTGTCAACTAACCAATTCGGCTCTGATGCCACTTGTCACAACCACAACCTTTCAAACTTTGGACGACTGCGGCAGTTGTTCCACCCAGTCAACAAGTCAGTTGATTGAAATCTGAAAATCGTGGACAAACTCATGGTACGATTCAACCTCCCGTCACGTTTTTTAGAAAATGTTTTACAAAACGTGAGAGAGAAATAAATTTACTGAAATCATTATTAAAACAATCATTAAAGACTGTCAATTGCAACAAAAAGCTTAGATAGCAAAGACTGCGACAAGGCTTGGGCAGGGATTCAACTACTATGCCTCCCCTATTATACATACCTAGATTTATTACATAAAAAGGAAAGCAATTAACTAAACTAAACATAAGACATAAAGAGAAGATAAATCGGGGGTATTTAGGCATACGGCCACAGGCAAACATCACCCTGGACAAGTATACTCATTACATTGAGCATGCCCGCGCACAAACACACCGCACGCCTCATCTGGCAGCGTGCTTGACGTCTAGTGCAGCCCTCCCCACGTGCCTTCATGCTGCTCATACATCTTATACACATGTCGTGAGTCCAATGCCAACCTTCTTGAACAATATCCTCTCTGATCCAAAACGTCACACTCCACTCGCCTAGTCTTACCTTGTCTCTCGACCAACAACCTCTATTGTCCAGAAACTCATTTTCGGCCAAAACCTTACTTCCACTTTAGAGCTTAATAACTATAAATTCATAACTCAAATTGAAATACATTTTTCTCCAAAGTTGTTACAAAATGTCTTAATATTATTACCTCAAAATTTTAGCTTCAAACTTCAATTGATGAATTTTACAGCCCTCTGGAAGTCCACTTTGCTCATAATCAGCCAATTTTTGACCTTCCTCACTTTCTTCAACATAAACTCAATCCTCCCTTGCTCAAATTAAATCGAAAGCCAGAATATAGAAAATAAATTCAATTAAAAATCTTTTGGGAGTAATTTCACTTAAAACGCACGACTGGTTTAAGAGAAATGCACTTCCGAAGTAACCTGTTTATACTGAAGCTTGCATGAAAATTTATTGACACCACATTCAGACGAAAATTAACCTATGCATGCACATGACACCTAGACTCCACTTGACCTATTCCACCTCTTCATATTTTTACCTAATCAAAATGCCAAAGTGCCAATGATATGCCAAACAACTAGCCAAAACCGCCAACTAAGCTCTCATTGCAAGGTTGCTAAGCTCCATGTCCTTCTCACATGTCATGCTCGTTGCCAAGTCCTAATGCCCAGCTAACCTCTCTAGCATTGCTGCAAACCTCCAAACTCCTAGCCACATCCAAAATCCCAACCCTTAGTGGTTCGTTTTGTCCTTCTTGACCACACACCAAAATGCAAAGATAACCTCTTAAGAGGTTATCTTCTCTTCCTTTACCGCCTAGCAAGGGCCATATTCGCCCACACTAACCTCTTTAGAGGTTTTTCCTTCCCTTTTAGCCACTCAACAAAACCTCTAACGCTTAAACGATAGACAAAAACCCAACTTCCATACTTAGCCAAAATTTTCTCTTATTTCCTACTTAACTTTTATTTATCTTTCAAAACCATTACTTCCTAATTTTTCTTCTTTCCTCCTTCTTCGACACACTTAAAATATCACTTCACAAGCTTACTTCCTTGTCCTAACTCCACTTAAAACTAATCCTTCCAAACTCTTGGAAAGATCTAAGTTGAATAGGATTTGGGGTTTACAGATTCACTAGGAGACAAGAATGGTAGTTGAAGTTGATGTGACGTGACAAGGCTGCAATCGGTGCTGACATGATGAGAAGAATAGAAGTTTCTTGTCGAAAGTACTCTATATAAAGCCTCTTTCTACACCAAGTAACAATGTCGAGTCTAAATGGGCCAAAACCTAGAGAGCTCTATTGGAGCCAACAGAAAGGCTAGCCTCTACGCCCTCCATAAAAGTTCATCTTTTTCTCTGGTCAATCTTATAAGTGAGAGCTTAGAGAGAAAACTAGAGAAAGATCCACCATCTTCTTCCTCCTAACTTGTACATCTTTCACATCTTTACTTTCCATTTTTCTATTTTATTGTAATGTATCATGTGCATATTGTATAGTGGCCTAAGGCCTACATTTTTTAATACATTGAATATTTATTCCTTCTCAATCTATCATTCATTTGCTATTCATTTGTCAAAGTGTTATAAGTATGTTATACTTGTGATAAGTTCTTGATAAGAAATCTAGCTTATAAGGTTTATCGCATTAGTTGAGCTTTACTTCATCGCTTGACCAATGTTTATCGCCAACTACTCAAGAGAGAAAGTAGCAAGGACATAGCTAGGACCCATAAGGAGGAGTTTGCAGACAAACTCCACCTTGGTGATTAAACCTTCATCACTTGTATCCCAAAAGAAGAACAAGTGTGGTGACTTGGCGCCGAGAGGTTGCCACCCTTAAAAGAGAGGTAATATATGTCCTATACGTAACCACTTCTAAATAGCTATCATTTGATTGAGCTTTAATCATTTTCATTCTGAGAGGCGAGCAAGCGTGGCGTATAAGGTACTGAGAGGTGCTTGCCTTAATTAAAAGCTAGTTACTTGATCTCTCTTGCATTTAGGTTGCCGCATGGCTTAATCACCAAACAACACGGAGACATTCTTCCACTTTTTCTTAATGAAAGTTAGTTCACTCCTCATCTTCTTGCCATTCTTACTACCTTTTACAAAAGCTCTAATGTAGATATTACGATTAGTACTTAGACACACTTTTACTTTATATTGTATAGATATTTTATACCGCATAAATGAAGAAGTAAGCTTTATAACTAAGATTTTATATCAATTTCCTGTGTTCAACCCTGGCTTACCCAAAAAACCTATCATTTCGCTTACACTTAGGCAAGTGATAGGAAAACTTGAACTCAACGAGGATTTAGTAACTACGTGAGGACAAGGACTTGTACCTTTTATTCCATAGTCCTGACCTAGAGACATAGTGAGCATCTCACAGACAGTGACCATGACTCACCATGTAGAGAGGTTTGCGATATAAAATTTAACATATATCTCTAACTTGCACAAACTCATGCAATAAGACTATCAATGAAACACAACATTAAAACCCTCAATTCCAAACTGAAATATTAACAAGCAATGTGATCGTCACTAAGATCGCTTCGGAGACAACATTGATGATCCGTTTACGAAGACTCTCACGACTAAAGTGTTTAAGGGTCATCTAAAATGTATAGTTCTATGAGATATGTACATTAGGTAATCTAGAACAAGTGGGAGATGTGTAATGGGTATGAGAATGCCATAGTGATTACGTATATAAATACCCGTTATTATAGCTCATTTTATTAGAATAATGAGACCAAAACGCATAAGAAGAGGATCAAAACGCGTAACTTATATTGTAAATTCATAAGTATTTAGAAATACATCTTACATAAGTATCATGCTTGTTTTACGCAATTACCATGATTAAACGCAGGATTAGTGGATAGGAAGAAGCTAGTGAATCGCAAGAGACATCTCGCGCACAGACCACGCGATGGGAACTCGCCTGGAGAAAACATCTCTAGGAGAGGAAGCACGTCATCACGTGAGGAAGGCTCACTAAAGGACAAGAATGGTAGTTGGAGTTTATATGACTGCATAAAGCTATAATCGGTGCTGACAATCTCAGAAGAACATAAATTTCCCACCGAAAGCTGTCTATAAAAAGACTTCGTCCCCACTAAGCAATGTGAGGCCTGTATAGGCCAGTTAGAGGCCTAAATGGGCCAGCTGAACGCCTGTATGGCCAAAGGCATGAATAGGTCAATCCCTAGAAAGGAATAGCCTTTTTGCTGTCTATAAACTTTTTCTTCTTCTTCTCCGATCAGTTTCAAAAGTGAGAGCTTGGCTCTTGAGTCGGGAAGAATCCATACTCCTGTTGTCCCCTAACTTGTAATGTTTTCCATTCTCTTTTCTCTCCATTTCTATACTTCGTTGTAATACATGTTGCTCATGTTGGAATTTATGTCCTAAAACTCGTAGTTTGTAATCATATTCTATTCAACAAGTCGTTATTGATATTATAATCTTAAAGCCAATAAACTAAGGTCCCAAGGCTATTATTATGTAAACTTGAACTTTATGTAGAGACATAAACGTGGATCAAGGTCGAGTAAATAGTCTAAATAGTCTATAGTATACGAATACGGTTGGGCACCTTATTCTGGAGACACTATGGATGCGGCCCGCTTTGTAGTTAGTACAAACGATGTGATCATGAATCGTTCGTGTAGAGACATGAAAGTGGGGGCATTGTATGTAAAGAGTTTACATAAGACTGGAACTATGAAATAGTCACTTTTAAGTTATAACACCGTTAACTTTGTAAAACTTACTATTTCGTTTATAGATATCCAATGTAACTTAATCTTAATCCTGAGCTAACTATGAACATCTATTCATAGGAGATTATCCTTAGATCTACATAGGTGAGGGCAGTTCAATGGCGCTGGCCCAATAAGCCTCCCATTTCAGGGGTAAGATCGGGTGGATAGCTAGGGACATAGGGTGCAAGATGGAATTCACTCCTACCCACTCTAGGGTTAGTAGATAGGTTGTTCCCTTAAGGACTGAATTCAGGTCTTGAACAAGGGGCCCCACCCTCTCATTGGCCTGAGAGGGATTCGGTTTAAAGGTTGGACCTAAAACCAATTATTTAATAGTGGATCAGTGGTACTTAAGGAGAAAAGATATAATCTTGGGGGTAAACGGTACTTTGACCCAATCGAGATTATGAACAACTTGTGAAGGATTAACTTACTTATCATGAACATATCACATGGACACAAATATATCTATAGTGAGGGGAGTGCAACTACAGGACTTTAGTAGAATGACCCGTTAGTTAACCAAGGTTGATTAACTCGATCTAAAGAGTTTAGCCAGTTAATCTTGGATCGTTGGAGCCCATGGTCTACAGGTCCTTTAGGTTCCCTCGCTAGCTCATAAGAAATCAACTTAGAACATTATGATGGAATAATTCGAATTATTCGAATTAGGTAAAGAGAGACACCGACAAATAGATTTGATATAGTCATCGGTTATAACTTAAGATAGAGCTTCATGTTTAAATGTGATTTAAATATGAATATGGATTCATGTTTGGAAGCTCGAAATTGATGAAAAAGGTCAAAGAAGTAAAAAAAGTCAAAATGTTGACTTTTGACTTTGAAAAATCAAACTTTGACCGACTTTATATTCAAATGTGATTTGAATTTTGGAGAAATGAATAGGGATTCATGCTTAGGAGGTTAAAATTAGTCAAGACGGACAAAATGTTTAAAAGTCAAAATGTTGACTTTGGACTGGAAAAAGTCAAACTTTGAATTTGATTTAAATGTTGAATTACCATATTGCCCTTATACTAATTTAAATAATAACACTTGTTTATATTTGACAAGCTTATCACTTGCATGTGATATGTAAGTGACTTATTGCATGCAAGACACCTACCCCACTAAGAATGCCAAGTGGTGAGATTGGTAAGCTCTTGCATGTAGTTTGCTTATAAACAAGTTTTATGCAAAGATGAAATGACTCTTGGATTTGAAATTGAAAATTAATTTTGTAATTGAGAATTACAAAATAAAACCAATTACTCTTTTCATTTGAGTCTCTTAACATCAAAAAAAAAAAAAAAAAAAAAAAAAAAAAAAAAACCTAAATGTTAGGTTCCTCCAAAGAATCTCATCTCTCTCTATTTCCTCCACCATTTTTGAGTCCCACAACTCGATACTAAGTTCGGAGAATAGCGGTTCAACGCTAGTGGTAGTTCCCACTTCAATTTCGTGAGGAGATAGTGAAAAGCACGTGAGGACATTACAAGAAAAGAAAAGCATCAAAGGTGAGTTTTTTCTTTTAACCCTATCTTTGTTATTTTAGGGTTTTTAATGCATGTTAATCACTAAACTTGTTTAGTTGCAATAGAGTAAAAATTCGATCTTTATTCCGCTGCGTATGTGTACCGTTTCCATCAGTTCATATTGTACAATGGCCTAAGGCCTACATTCTTTATATATATTACATGTTTATACCTTTTCAATCCATCATTTCTTGACTTCTCACTTGTCAATGTGTTATTAGTAGTTAGGTTTGTGATAAATTTTTATAAGAAGTTTAACTTCTAATTCTTGTCACGATAGTTGAGCTATATTCATCGCTTGACCAACGTAAATAGCCAACTACCCAAGAGGGTAAATGGCAAGGACATGGCTAGCGCGCGCAAAGAGGAGTACTTTGGAAACAAACTCCACTTTGTAAGATAAGTTCCATCATTTGTTTTCCAAAAAGGTGAACAAGTGTGAACATTAGGCACCGAGAGGTTTCTGTTCTTAATCACGAAGTTCTATAAGTATTAAAAGTGAATTTTTCTAGATATATCATGCCTAATCAAGCACAGTCATTAACATCCTGAAAAGTAAGCAAGTGTGGCATCTAAAGACTTCGAGAGAAGCTCACATTAATCATAAGCTGGTTACGCAAGTTATATCACATCGAAGCTCTTGCATTGCTTAATTGTCTAATAATGCGTAGACCTTCCTTCACATTTTTCTGGCATACAAGTTAGTCTACAATTTCATTTTGCATCCATTTATTCCCTTTTACAGATTCTTTAGGCATACATAAGTAGTTTTAATCCTGGTTTTGATTCTTTTATACTTTATTTAATTAATTATTTTATACCGCCTAGATGATAAGTAAAACCTAGAACTAATGTCTAAAATCAATTCCCTATGTTCAACCTTGGATCTTCCAAGTAAACCTACTGTTTCGCTTGCACTTGGGTAATCAGTAGCAAAACTTGTACTCAACAAGGACTTAGCTATTACACGATAATGAAGTACATAATGAGCATCTCGCATGCTATGATAATGACCCTTGACTTACTGCATAAAATTAATCATGCAATATAGAAAGATATAGTGAGCATCTTACGTGCAATGAACATGCTTCGTAACGTATTGTCTAGATTAGAATTGCACCAAATGAATGTGAAACCACTAAGTCCAAACGAAAAGAGACACCACACAAACCAAGCACCTAGTTTATTGTATTTGTATATATACGTTCTATGTAATATACTTGTAAATTTTACCATTTTGAATGTTTGAGGATTACTTTATTATGTACATCTCATAGACTACCATTAAACTAGAGTTTTAGTCCAAGTGGGAGTTTGTTGGATTTTATGCTCTAAAACTCATAGATAGTAAATGTAATTCATTGAGCGTTATTAATAAAGTGTTATTATTATACTTTCAATAAAATGTTATTGATTATATTATTAGTTTTGTGTAATAACCTAAATCCAATAAACTAACATCCTAAGCTTTTTTATGATTCTTGAATAGTATGTAAAGACATATAGGGACCAATGTTCGAGATTCATCTTAAAGGGTCTATAGTATAAGGATAAGGTTGTCTGATTCTGGTAACACTATGGATATGACTCACTTTGTATTTGATACAAACGTAATGATCTAACACGTTCGTGTAGGTGACATGCGAGTGAGGGTATCCTAACCACTAGTTGTAACTCCGCTAACTGGGTTTCTATTTCATTAGGATGACCTAGCTAACTTAATATTGAGTGTATTATGAACTTATGTTCATGAGGGATTGTCCTTTTATTTGTATGAGTAAGAGTGACCAGATTTCTAACTCAATATGCTTATCATTTTATGGACAAGATAGAACGAGGAGCTGGGAACATAATCACACAAAATGGAATTTGTACTCCTTCTTGACTTTAGGGTAAGTAAATGAGTGATTGTTTCATAAGTATGTGTGTTCATTTCATTGCTCATTTCCAGATAATAAACATGTAGTATAAGTTTTCTTATCACTTGCTCATGTGTAAGCAAAACAATAGTTTTCTGGGAAGTCCATGGTCGAACACAAGGAATTTATATCAAATCTTGGTATAAAACTTACTTCTTGATATAGGCGGTATAAACTATCTATCTATACAGTATAAAGTAAATGTGTCTAAAAGCTACTTCTAATATTTACACTAGAGACTCTGTAAAAAGGTGGAAAGAATGAGAAGATGGGAATGAACTAACTTGTAATTAAGGAAAAGTGAAGGATAATATTTTTGCATTGCTACATGATTAAGCCATGCGGCAAGCCTTAATGCAATAGAAGTCAATTAACTAGCTTATAATTAAGGCGAGCACCTCTTAGTGTCTTAAACGCCACACTTGCTCGTCTCTTAGAATCAAATGATAAAGGTTCATTAAGCGATTGCTATCTAAAAGTGGTTACTTATAAGAATCATATTACCTCTCTTTTAAGATTGGCAACCTCTCGATGCCAAGTCACAACACTTTCCTTTCGAGACACAAGTGATGAAGGTTTAATCCACAAGGTCGAATTTGTCTCCAAACTCCCTCTTGCAGGTGTTAGCTATGTCGTTGCTACTTACTCTATTGAGTAGTTGGTAACGAGTGCTGGCCAAACGATGGAGAAAAGCTCAACTAACTCAAAAACCCTTATAAGCTAGACTTTTTATCAAGAACTTATCACTAGCCTAAACTACTCATAACACTTTGAAAAATGAATAGTAAAGACAACAGATTAAAATTAGATAAATATGCAATGTATTAGAGAATATAGGCATTCGACTACTATACGATATAAGCACATTATACATGACAATGAAATACGAAAGTGGTGGAAACTTTCTCTAATCTCTCTGTAAGGCCCTGATCCAAAAAAGACATCCTGTTGAGGAGAGCCTTGCTAGAAAGTTGTTTTGGGTAAGTGTTGAGACATCTCGCAAGGAAGGATGTGAAGAGAAAAGCGTGAGCCAAAGGTCCTATTGCATGAAGGTAAGTAATGCAATAAGAATAGTTGGCGAGAAAGGCAATGCGCTGAGTGAGGCATTGGCAGGATATCGCCAGAAATACCTGTAACCAAGAGATTGCGGCAAGAAAAAAAATGTCTTGTCAAGTGACCTGACAACTAACTATGAGAAAAGAACGACGATAGCTTCTTCAGGAAGAGAACAGAGACAGTCGAACAATTGAGAGTTTGGCTTTCCATTGAGTTAAGGTGTGCATCTCAAGCGAAAAGTCAAATTGCCACTAACAGATAGACTATGTGTCGAGTTCAGATTGGTAGCATAACGTGGTGCATGCTAAGACGACATGTGTAGAGTGCAGAAGTGACCCTTGGATGTGAAAGGTCTCTATAAATACAGTTGAAAGCTAAAAGAGAAGGGAAGTTTTTCCTAAAAAGAAAAGTGTTATATTACAACAAAAGTAAGAGGAGAAAGTTCTAAATTCTAAACGGATCGTTCCACAAACGATCAGACATGAAACAGAAGTCAGAAGTAGAGAAGAAAAAGTCGAGGCTAAGTATTTTGTGTAAGTGACAAAATTATTTACATGCTTGGTGTATATACTACACTATTTGTTTTACAAGTTTCGTTTGAATCTAATAATGTGGTTTATTATCTTTTTGTAAATAACCAAGTATGTTTTATGAGTCTTATTTCAGTGACTTATAAGATTCATTTCATAAATATCTTCGGGAAATAAGTGAAAGGCTAAATGTTTTCTACGAGCACTCTTTGAAAGATGGTAAAATGTGATTTATAAATGGTGGTGAATAGCCATTTGATTTCTGGTATGATTTCTTATGATCTTCGTTCTAAAATGTGATGTTTTATACATGATATTCTTTTCACTGTGTTGATGATCACGAAATGCCTTATTAATTTTGCTAATTTGTGCTATGAGTAAACAGTTATACTGTGTTGTATGGTTGTGGCCTGATCTATCACACAATGTTGGATGGAATCCCAGGTAACTCACGTGATATTAGCGAGAGCGAATCCCAGGTCAGTGAAGGAAGATTCCCAGGTCTTAGAATGGGCTTGTTTCGAAACGATTCTAGCGTATGACGTTGTAGCAATCGCTATGAGAAGGATGTTGATGAGACACTGGTAAAGTGTAATTCCCAAGTCTAAAAATGTGAATGTGGCGAAATGTTGTTGGACTTCCTGGGTAACTCGCGTGATACTGGCGAGAGTGAATTTTAGGCCTAAGCAAGGAGAGATTTCCAAGTCTTAGAATGGGCTTGTTGTGAAATGATTCCAGTGTATGGCATTGTAGCGCTCGCTATAAGAAAGACGTTGATAAGACGCTGGTGGAGTGTAACTCTTAGGTCTAAGAATGTGAATGTAGAGAGACTTTGTTGGATATTCTAGGTAACTCGTGTGATACTGGCAAGAGTAAATCCCAGGTCAGTGAAGGGAGATTCTAATGTCTCAGAATGAGTTTACGATTGTGATTGTTGTACGAGTTGGTAACTCGTTATGTGGTTATTGATTTGTGGTGGTTACGCGATGTGCACTGATAGTTCACTATAACGGACTTTATGTCTTATGTCTTATTGTTTATTAATCTGTGGATTCCTTATGATTTTCCAAAAGGTTTTCTTTCGCTCACTAAGTTTGTTTGACTCTAGGTTGTCAGGCGTTGAGGTCATTCAAAGGTTGGTTCTAAGGCTATGTAGCCATGTTAAGGAGGGAAGACAAAGTATTTTTGTAGTCTTACATGGAGTGCTAGCCATAACATCTCATGATGCATCCAAGGAGCCAATTGGTAAGCGCATTGCTTCTTAATGCAGAGGGTTTTCGCTCAAGACAAGAAAGGTCGTCTGACGTGTCACATTTGTGAGATCAAAGATGATGAGTGTGACAAAATTGAGCCAAGGAAAGGAAGCCCTAAAGAATGCCCTTGGGATGGACTTAAGATTACAAAAAGGAAAAAGGATGCAAATTGGAATCAATACTCCTAATCCTTGCTACAGAGAGCAGCATTAGTGGGTGATTGAAGAAAGGAAAGACTACCACTTGGTGTGAAGAAGAAGGACGAGGGAAGACCAGATTTCGTTTATTTTTATGAAAAGCAAAGTGTAATTTGAAATTTATACATCTGCAAGCTTTAAGTTAATAAAGGAAAGAGTTTAAGTATTCCACTGTGTAAATTTCTTGAGTTGTTTCCACTGTAAAAGAGGCGATGGTCTCTATGGCTCAAGTGGAAAAACTTCGCGAAGAGACAGAAGAAAAGAGTTGTTCCGCTTACTAGGTATTTAATGTGTTATCTCGAAAGAGGTATGTGCTGAATGTCTAGGTGGCACTCCCTTCATCTAGTCATGGGAAGTGGCATTTTAGGTGGGGCGTGACACTCTCTATTATTGGGATTTATGTCCTAAAACTCGTAGATTGTAAATATAATCCATTGACCGTTATTAATAAAGTGTTATTATTGTAATAATTGTTATTGATTAAATTATTAGTTTTGTCTTAATAACCCAAATCCAATAAACTAACATCCTAAGTTGTTTAATGAGTCTTGAACAGTATGTAGAGACATACAGGGATCAATGTTCAAGATCAGCTTAAAGGGTCTATAGTATAAGGATAAGGTTGGGTACCTTATCCTGGTAACACTATTGATACTGCTCACTTTGTATTTGATACAAACGCAATGATCCAAAGCGTTAGTGTAGTTGACATGGGAGTGAGGGTATCCTATGCAATGAATTTGCATAAGATCGGACCGTAAAATAGTAACCACTAGATGTAACTCCGTTAACTAGTTATGTTTCTATTTCACTAGGATGACCTAGGTAACTTAGTCTTAATCCTAAGTGTGTTATGAACTCCTGTTTGTAACGGATTGTCCTTTGATTTGTATGGGTGAGAGTGGCCAGATCGTCGACTCAATAAGCTTACCATTTTGGGGACAAGACCGAGTGGAGAGTTGGGAACATAATTATACAAGATGGAATTCACTCCTTCCCTACTTTAAGGTAAGTAGATGAGTGTTCCCTTAAACGGTGTCTCCATGTCATGAACAAAGGGCACTACCCTCTCTATGGCATGAGAGGGGTTTCTGTTCATTGGTAGGACCATAAACAGGTTGTTCATTGGAGGTGCACTGATATTTAAGGATTAGAGGTAACCTAGGGGTAAAACGGTAAATTGACCCAACTGGTGTTACGAACACTCATGAAGGACTAACTTACTGTTATTGGTCTATATCCGTGGATACAGAAATATATCTACAGTGAGAAGAGTTTAGCTGTGAGTCTTTAGTGGAGTGTACACACAGTTAACGAATATTGATTAATGTGGTTAATGAGTTTAGCCAATTAATCTCATATCGTTGTAGCTTCTGATCTGTAGGTTCATTAGGTCCACTTCTTAGCTCGTAAAGGGTAATGAAATTTATTTATATTGGTTGTAATTTGAAATGTTCAAATTTACTTTGAAAATTAGTACAATGTATAGTGATACATTATAATATAAAGTTTATCAAACTTTATTATATAAATTTAATTTTGGATATGATTCCAAATTAATTTATGAGAGATAAAATATTTGAATGAGTTCAAATCTTAATTTAATGTGAATTGGATTCATATTAAAATTTTGATTATGAGAGAAAGTTATATTTGAATATGATTCAAATTTAATATAAGATATTTAATTTAGCTATTAATTATTTAATAGTTTAGTTTTATTTAATTTAATTTGATTTAATTAAATCTATAAGATATTGTAGAGAAATTCATTCAAATAAGATTTAAATGAAATATTAATTAAATATGATTTAATTAATTATATTAATATAAATCTATAAGATATTAGAGAGATATTCATTCAAATAAGATTTGAATGAAATATTAATTAAATATGATTTAATTAATTATTAACTAATTGATTCATTGTTAATTAATTAGTAGATTTGATAATAGAATCTCATGATTCTCTCCTACTTCTTTTTCTATTCCAAGAAGGAAAGAGAGTTATAAATATCTAGAAGAAAATAGTTTTTTTTAATCAAATTCATCAAGAAAATAGCCAATGTTTTTTTCTCTCCGCAAAAAGAAAAGGTTTTCTCTCAAATATCTCTAAATCTTTTCCTATCCCAATTGGTTCCCACAAACCAATCTTATCCTAAAGGATAGGAAGGTCTCCAACGGGTGATATCCTCGATTCGGTGATTTGTAGATTTAGAGACATCATTGAAAGTAAGTTCTCTGTATCTTTTAATTTAAAAGCATGCTTAGTTTTTATTTAGAATTTTAATTCTAAAATTTTTCCAATGTACTAGTATTTTAAAATTTTCAAATTAATTTGAGTAGCGATTCTTTAAATTCTTCCGCTACCATAGGGCTTTTATCCCTTTAGTTCTTGCTACTCACCCTCGAAGATAGTTGGCAACATACACTAGCCAAGTGTAGAATGTAGCTCAGCTAACACACTAAGCGGTATAAATAAATATTGCTCATCGCGAACAAATAATAAACCTAAACTACAAATAACACAAAGACAGATGAATAGTACGGGCATGGATGGATTGAAAAGTGTATAAAGATACATTGTATTAAAGAACAAAGATCTTCGACCATTATACAATATGACTCAACACAATGTAAAGAAATAGTAAAATGGAAAGAGGAAAGTGAAATACAAATTAAGGGGAGCGGGGGATGGACTTTTCTCCTCTCAAACTGTAAGCTTTTGCATTACAATCTGGTCGGAGAAGATGGAGTACTGTACAGACAGTGGTGAAGCTAATCCTTACCACTAACTCTCTAGGTTTTGGTCCATCAAGACCTCAACTGGCCCATGCAGGCCCCCTATCTCTTGGTGGGGGTGAAGTACTTTTATAGACAACTTTAGGAGTGAAACTTCTATTCTTCCAAGATGGTCTTGCCAACTTCAGTCCTATGAGGTCACATCACTCCAACTATCATTCTTGTCCTCTAGTGAGCCTTCCTTGCATGATGACATGATTCCTTACCTGGAGATGTTAATCACTTGATGAGTTTCCATCGCGTAGCCCTTGCGCGAGATGTTTCTTGTGATTCACTAGTTTCCTTCTTTGTTCATTATTCTGCGTTTAGACATGACAATCACGTAAAACATGCATGATACTTATGTAAGATATATTTCTAAATAGTAATGTATTTACAACATAAGTTACGCATTCTAATCATCTTCTTATGCATTTTGACCTCATTATTCTAATAAAAGAGGTTATAATAATGGGTATTTATACATGTTATCATGCTCATCACCTAATTAGATGCCTCGTCTTGCAATTTTTCTCTCTCGATGCTCTTTATTTCCTTGTTTTTCACGTTCTTATTCAACAAGGAAGAATTGTTTTTAGTTAAAGAGAAATTTAAGGGTTGAGAAATATTACTTGAGATGCTAATCTCAGCAATAGAAGTAGAAGTGGAGTTTTTACGTTCAGCTTTCGATTTGTAGATGGTTAGATTCCTTCTGCTTCTCAGTGTCACAAACTAGCATTTGTCCGTTCTGGATCTCCCTGTCTAATTGGGTGTTTTAGTGTTGGTTGAAGGGATCGTTTCGATCTCCCAAAGAAATTACTAGAGAGTTATCCCAACTACAGCTTCAGATTTTTTATTGATAAGGCCTGGCTTTGCACAAGTGCATCATTCCTCTGCAGGTAATCACAGAGAAGGGACTCCATAGATTGTGAAAAAGAAGAAGGATTGGGATGGTTCTAGTAGTGCTGGCGTTGTCCTTGTTGCTGTGGCCTTTCGGTATATTGTCTTTGGTGATAACCAGGTGCTTCGTCTCTGTAATTGCCTTAGCCACTTGATCATTGTTGAGCTTTTTTATCCTAACCCCCCAGTTGAAATTGGAATGGTCTCTCCATCCCTCATTGTAGGTGTTGGAATAGAGGTCACGTTTAATGTAGGCGATTGTCTTTGTGTTCATTGGGCATGCTTCAGTGTTGCGAGGGCCTCTACACCCCATGTCACACCCCTCCCCATAGACCTGCTTGCTTGTCTTGCGAGACGCGATGCAACTTTAGCATCCTTGATGTGGTTAAACGCCAAAGACACTCATCTTAACTTCCTTAACTAAGCTTAAACACCAAAACACTTAACAAACAAACTGTAGGCAATAAAGAACTTATTGCAGAACAGATAAAATAAACTTTAAACTTTTATTACCAAACAAGCGTTTAGTACAACAATATACAGAAACAACACTTAACCAAAAATACAACAAAAATACTTAAACTTAAAACGCCTGACAACTCCTCATCTAGCAACCCCAAACTTACTCTCCTCTTTGGCCTCAACGCCTAAGTCCCTCAAGATAAATTTTAAAGAATAAGTCTAAAACACTTAGTGAGGTTTTATAAATCTTTTTCGAAATACCTTTTCAGAAATTATTTTGCTAAAAATTGTATATTGCATAAACACATTTATAACATAACAATTTCACATAAAGATTTCCTTTTGCGTAAATGCACCGTCTTGCATAAACACACATTAGTTACCAAACATTTCCGTCGCCAAGGATCCTGAATCACTCTCTACGCTAGGTCATGTAACTTTGCGTTTAGACTACTGAGTTCTTCAGCATCCAAGAGTATACAGATTCGTCCTTATTGCTTAGCTTGCTAAGTTTTATATGCTCCTTTCAACGCATAAGCCAGCTTCTTATCACCATGTAGCCCCGAACATTGCTCTTTATATGTACATAAAAGTTAGCATCATCTCAAGGAAACAACTAATGGTTTGAAAACCATTTCATAGAATTGAAATCACATTCATCAAATCAAGCTTTAATCATCATAAATTATGCTTGAAAACACATAAACTTTTCATAGAAATTTTTTTTGAAACACTTTCTTATTTGAAACCATCTTTTAAAATAGTAAAGAGGAACTACAAAACTTTTAAGAAGAAAACCACTCACAAACTTTACTAAAGAAGTCCTTCTTCTTCTTCTTCTCGCAAGCCTCTACTCGCGTAGCTAAATCATCAACACTTTAACACTCTGATTTTTCTCCTCCAAACAAAAGGCTGAGGTCCTCTATTTATAGAGCTCTTAAACTAACTTAGTCGTGCTTAAACTCTTCTCGGTTTGCCAACTCCTGCTACTTGATAGAGTACGTGTAAACTTAAGATGTGTTCTTAAACATGCTTAACTTAAATTCCATATGTGGCTCATTAAACACACTTAGGAAATTTCTCCAAACTTTCCTTACTTCTTCTTGCCAAACTTCATTTCACGAAGTACCTTCCTCGTCCAGCCTTCCTCACGAACAACCTTATCGCGTGGTCACAATTAAACTCCAAAAACTCTTCCTCGTGAACTAACCAAACTTTACTCGCATAGAACTCTTACCGTGAACTTAAAGTTCAAGGCTTTCTCGTAGACTTCTTCTCGGCAAAACACTTGGTACTTCTCTCAAAGACCACACAAAACGCCTAGTCTAATCACTTAGTCAAAGAAAAAAAAGAATCAATCTATGCAACAAAGAAAAAGAGAATCAATCTATGCAACAAAGAAGAAACTAAAACCTATTCTGTCCAACATCACCATTATAGTTTGAATTCCACACTAGATATACAAGAAATTTAGAGGGACTCCTTTAGGAGCTAGCCCAATTAACCATCATAATTTAATTTCAACACACAAAAAAGAAAAAGAAAATGAAAGAGATCATAACCTAATTCCCATTTCAAAAATAGTATGTAATTTTAATTCTTTCCATGAGTACAATTACAAGTTATACAATCTTATAACATGTAAATCCAATCTCCACATCAAATTCAAGAGAAACTCCAAATCTCCTTACATATTTAGTGCAATTTCAAAACCAGAGGCAACCAATTTATTAACCAAAGCAAGTGCATTACTCGTAATATAACAACTTTCACCACTTTATTCCTTAGCAAATTCACTACTTTTCCCCTTTCACCTTCAAATCCTTCAATGCAAGCATCTTCATCTGTCAGTGCAGCGCTGACCCATGTCGTTAGATCCCCCATTTGTGCGTCAAATTTCTCCTACTCAATCTTCTAAGAACCCTAAACGACCTATGAAGCTCATCAATGGCGGCTTCAAACACCTCCACAAAGCTTGGACTGCCCTGTTTCTCCCCTTCATCCGCTTGTTGTTCGTCAACCTCCCTATGAGTCCTACCACTTTTTTTTGCCTCTGTTATTGTCACCGACACCCCTGCTCCAGCCATTTTATGGGGTTGTGCTTGGCGATGCTTGCAGAGATCTTGGTGTCGTGTTACTTTGGTGGAGTGGGTTAGCCATGGGAGAAGGAAGAAGAGGGAACAAAAAATGAAGGAGAGAGGGGATTACGAGGAGGAGTAAGAGAAGACTACAACGGGTTGAGTTAGAAACCATGGAAGTGTTATGTGGTAAAACGATGATTATGAAAACCCTAAAACTAGAGTTTTCATAACTTAGGCCCCAAACCAGGGTTAGGTTTATTGTAACCTGAGCCCACATTGATAACATAACAACCCTAAGAATGTCAAGAAACGACCGGTTTGGTCAGCTAAAAGGTTTAGTAACTAAATTTTCGGTTTAACTAAACTGAACCGGTTTAGTATATATACAATTCTAGGTTTTCATTCTTCATTTGAACAGCCGCCCTTAGTCCCTACCTCCCGTTCATTGGCGCGCCCCCCTGTCGTCCTTCGTCTTATACCGCGGTCGTTCGTTCTTGGTCGCGCCGCCGTTCGCCTTTTGTTGCACCTCTGTTCATTTCGTGAGTCACTGGCTCCTCACTTTTTTTCTTTTAGTCCATACCTGTCACCATACTTTCATATATAAGAATCCCCAACGTATTTTATTGTTTGTTTGTTTAGCCCTTAATCTAATTTGTATAATCAATATCAATAAACCCCCCCTTTTCTACAGGTTGGGTGCCTATCGACGATGTATCTTCAGTTTTACATAAACGACAATGGTGATAAAGTCTACACCACAAAGGTTTTTCTTTCTTGTTTCTTCTTTTGCTCTTTGTGTTGAAGTTAATGGATATCATATCTTTTGAGTATTGGGGTTGTACTATTTTTGACAGCGTCTGCTGCGTATCAGATAAGCAGTGTTATATGGGGTCCTTGATTTTTAAGATAGTTAAAGATTGCCGAGTTAATGACCATCAGTTTTGGAGACTGGACTAGTTCTATTTGTGCTGACCTTCTTTAGAAACATAGGCTACCGTTATTAAGTGCGAGTAGTCTGTGTAGTTGCAATTAATTTATGTACCCATGAAATGATTGATTAAATCTATAGGATACCTTTGCTTAGAGTGTCTCAATTTTACAGGAAGTTTCTGTTAAGGCTTTGAGCTTTGTTCCAATAGCTTGTAATCCTCCCTTCTTTACTTTACCATATCACGATAGTAGTTTAGAATTCCCTTCGCCCGTTCCTTGACCATGAAGGAGTTTTAGATTTTAGGCTTTTGATGCCATTCTTTCGTTTACCAAGGATGCTCTTTCATTATCACGTGCCATTTTCTTGGGAAAACTGTAACAACCCGAATGTTTTATTGAATGTCATGGAAGTGATTAAACAAAACTAAGGTCAAGGATTCAATCCATTATGGCCACTCCTAGGAATTTCCTACGAGTTTTTTTGACACCCAAATGATAAAGGGTCAGGTGGGTTGTCCCTTACATTTGCTTGGTGTGTGTAAGCTGATCCGAAAACTCATAGATATAAAAAAAAACTGAAAACGAAAAGTAAATAATTATTACTTGATCGAATAATAAAGCTTAAAATTCAAAGCCAAGTCCATCACCAAAATGTAAAGGACTAGGCAGTGGTATGAATTAACCCAAATACTATGCACAGAAGCTTAATCTAACGTAAAAACTACTTTAATGAAAACTAAAGTCATATGATTATGAACCAGCAAATTTTCTTGAATCCCCCCAGAAGACACCAATCCATTAGTCACTGCAAGAACTATTGCTTGCACTTTCATTTCATAACAGTTTAAAAACAAAGATGAGTACAAAAATACTAATGTGTAATTTCCTAGCGATTTATATCTTGGACTGTAACCTAAAACATTCACTAGACAGTTAGTCTTATTTCGTAAAATTAGATCCTTGCCATTGATAACCTGGACAGGAACCTCCTCATAATTCAAATCTTCTTTCACTTGCAATGGTGTATGGCTTAACTTGGGAGACATTTGCAATATACTTCCGAAGTATGGAGGTACGGGAAGTATTATGGATTGAATCTAAGACAGGCAGTAAGGCTAAGCGATATGCCAGTATACCCACCTTTTCCAAATTCTCAAAAGTTCCAAAAAGTCTTAGGCTGAGCTTCCCTTTCTTCCCAAAGCTCAAGATTCCTTTCAACCACAAGACTATACCATATCTTCAACTTTTAAAATTTAGTTATTTTCTTCCGACTGCTGACTTTGAGCTATCTTCCTTTTCTACTTAACCGAGTCAAGACCTCATTAGATATTTGCACTGACTCAGATCCCAAAATCGAGCTCTCTCCCACTTCAGTCGAATTGGTTGGTGACCTACACTTATCCGTAGGGTGCAATGAAAGGGGCCATTCCGATAGTTGTTTGATAGATATTATTATAACTAAACCGTATTAGATGGAAAATGTTTCTCCCAGCTTCCCTGGAAGTTCAAAGCTTAAACTCGAAGCATATCCTACACAATTTGAACTGTCCTTTCTGACTGACCCATCTGCGGGTGGAACAAGATACTGAAATCAAGTCTTGTGTCTAGAGCCTTTTCCATACTTTTCCAAAGTTTGGAAGTGAACTTTGGAACTTGTTCTGACAGTGTAGTCTATGTCTAGCAATCTTGTTCTGACACCTTGGATCATGTTTAGACCAAGTGTCTATAAAATACAACTGAAATAGGTCCTGCACATACGTCTTCACTTGCTTGATAAACTGAGTATCAAAAACAAAACAAAAGAGAAAAACTAGCTTGATAAGTCATTGCTAATTGCCCTTAACTGCTTGTAACTTCTTTTGTGCAGACAATTTTATGCTAACTTATCTGTTTCGTATTTTTCCTTGTACAGAAGGAATCTCCTCTAGGTTTGGCCACGCAATCTGCTCATCCAGGTAATTTTTTTTTTTTTTTTTGCATTATTTGGCTAGTTGTGCCCCACTTCTAGCAATATCAATGTTCCTGTTAGGGAGAAAGACCATGTTCTAATGTCATTTTTTTCGTATAACAAGGGAATTGGTTGAACATTATACATGGTCTATTTCAGTTGTAATTTTCACCGTGGCTGAGGCTATTGTGAAGATTGGAATTATACATTCGTGAGAATGGAAATGCACTGTTGATATACAACATTTATCATTGTAGAAGAGGATAATATCATTGGTCACTTATCTCTTTAGAGATACCATCGTTTGTTCTCTATCTATATTAATTGAATTAATAAAGATATTGCCTGATAGGCTGCCTCTTCTATGTGGTCATGGTTTTAGCAGTTTTGGGGATTTCTGTTAACATGTTTTACATTTTCTGACTGCAGCTCGTTTCTCCCCTGATGACAAATATTCGAGGCAAAGAGTTCTTCTTAAGAAGCGATTTGGCTTGCTTCCTACACAGCAGCCACCTCCAAAGTACTGAACACAAAGCACTCTCAAATCACAACTCTATGGCAGTTCTCAAGTGCTTGTTTCCCAAACCCCCATCAATAGTTAGATCGTGACTTGGTTAAACTTTGATAGATAGTTTGCCTTTTCTTTCTATGGCTTGTAATTGAGCTGTAAAGCACAATTCACTGTGGAACCTTTCTTTAAGCTTGTCAATGGCTTTATGTTTGTATTAAACTTTATTTTACTGAAAGCAAACTTTTATGTACTTTGAAGATCTGGTTTTAGTGCAAGATAATGGGCCTTTTTTCATACTTTTCTCCTCCTTTTGTACAAACATTGCAGTTGTCAAGCACCAATGTCTGCTGATCCTTTCTAAAGTTGGCATTGTTTATGTATTTAACCTGATTCATTGACAATTAATTGAGTCTAAGCCATAAGGTGGTAGTCTCCAATTTCCTTGGTTTTGACATTCAAGTTCCATCGGCGTTTGTGATTCAAGACGCATATGCACCGGAATTCATATCTAGACTATGAAGGTATGCAAGGTTCATTTTATGATCCATTGATTTGAAGAACTATAATATTATGTTCCAGGGTATTTGAATTTGAACCTTGAAAAAGTATGTTCAAATGGGTTATAGGAGCTAGGAGTTTGGGCCTAAGTTTGCCATTTTGCTTGCAAAAATATAGCTGAACGTTTAGGTGCTTGACTCTTCTGCCCCACTTAAGGAATAATTAACTGGATGCATAAATAAAATTAGCTTATGAAACAGATATATCATCATCAACTATTTTGATGGGTTTGGACTCTAAAGTATCATTTTAGAGTTTCAAGTATTAACTTGGTGAATTGAGGTTCAAACTTTTAACCTTAGTTGAATGAATAACTTAATTAGTTAGTTGAATGTATAACTTAATTAGTTAGTTAAGCTATGCTTAAGTTAGCATGACTGAGATGTGTCTTATATAGATAAACAAAAGTTAAAAATTTTAATCAAAATATAAAGCAAGCCAAAGTTAGAGAACAAAGGTATATTGTCACATGCGATAAACCGTGTTTGTCGAATTATTGTCTTCTAAACAAACTTTGTCAAATTATTGTGGGTTCGTCTGTCATTAAATGACCCTTGAAAAAGGAAATGTAGAAAAAGGAAAATAGAATACGAAATGAATCTTCCTTGAAACGATTGATGGAAGTATTATATCTTTGTTATAGACATTGTTTTTAGAAAAGGAGGAAGAACATGGCATCCATTGAAGAAGACCAAAGTTCTGTAGCCCTTTTCTTCAATCACAAAAGCACACTCTAACATGATCATACTTCTTTAATTTCCTAAAGATATGATTTGATATACACGAGTCCAAATCACCTAGAGTTTTTGTTTTCCCATAAAGTAATTTAATTAACATAATTTTCTTTTCTTGTTCTTCTTTTAATTACAATTCAAAAGGTACTTTAGAAAAACAATTATGAAACAAATGTGGTTAGGATTAAAAAAAAAAAAGAAAAGAAAAAGAAAAAGAAAAAGAAAAAGTGATTTAGAAAAGGGGCCAATTGAAGCACCATATAGAAACTTTAATTTATGTTATTTTTAGCTTCATATATGTGAACATGCTCTATTTTAAACTAAACATATAATATAGTTTTTCTTTAAAAAAATGTACAGTCTAAAACAGCACTTTATTATTTTGTCAAAAACTAAGTGCTGAAAATATCTTAATAATCACTCTATTTCCCAGTTAAACCTAAACAAAAAGAAAATAATGCGAAATTAAAGCTTCCACTATTCAGACATAGGTGTCACTTTTGAGCCTATCCCTTTATATATTATGTTAATTTGATCCCAATCCAATATTTAATTACAAAATTAGGAACAAAATCCAATAATCATTGAGGTATTAAAATGGATTAAAAATTTCATCTTAATTGGAAAGCTATTTGAAATTCTATATATAATTTTTTATATACGTGTAGACAACAGAGTGACACATGTGTTGGATTGTGTAAGATTTGCATATGGATTCATCAATGGTTGCTTCAATATCTTTCTCTTCTTTTTTCTTTTTGGAATTAATGCGAACTCTATAGAATCTAATTTCTTTTCTTGTTTTCTTAATTAAATTCTTTTTCTTTTGGAGAGAGACTTTTATTGCCAGGAACTTTCAAAGTTCTCAAATTGTGTTGAAATACAAACTTTTGTCACCTTGATGATGATGGGAGAACCCAAAAAAACGTGTTTTGCATTAAAATTTACACCAAAGTGGAGGTGAAAAACTACATAGTTCTTTACTCATTTTATTTTCTATCAATGAGTGAAAAATTACATAGTTTTTATTTCGTTATTTTCTAAAGTTGTGTCTAACTTATCTCTAAACGTCAGTTAAAAAGTATTCAATAAAAAGTTGTAAAATTTTCAATGTTGTATAGTTGAGGAGGTATTAAATTTGAAGGTATATTGTTCCTTCAAGTTCATGGTTTCTTCGTCAATTGATTTTATTAGTTTAGTATTTTTGAAATCGTCCTCTAGACCCTAAATCCTTAATTTCTTAATCACTTTGCTTGCCCCCTAAGTTAGAAAAGAAACCCCTAAAACTCACCTCAATTTCAGTAACACTGCAAGTTTATCCAATTAATTGACACATCCTAACCACGGAAGTTTTGCCTTATTGTACTGCCAAGTATGCCAATGTGTGCCACATAAGCACTAAATACGCTAATAGACAGTTTGATATTAATGAAAATGAACATAAAATTTAAAGTTACAAGTCATTGTTAAACACAATCTTGAAAGACAGTTGATTTTAAAGGAGTGTATCTATATGGTATTATAATAGTTTGTAGTTATTCTAAATTATAGAGTTATTATAGTTAGTTATATAATTTGTATTTGAAATGTAAACTATTTTTTACTAAATTTATACGACTTGTATTTGAGATACATACTATTTTAATATACGTTTTGAGAGTTTGTGTTTAGAGTACGTATTATTTAAGTCTGAATTGAGAGTTTATATACTTTATACATATTATTTAAGTTCGAATTTAGAGTTTATATGTTTTATATGCTTGAACTTGCGACATATTCAAAGAGTTATTTATGGATATAAGGTATTGGTTGGTTTCAATATTTATCATTATCTAAATTTCATTATACAAGTATTAATGTCATAAATATAACAACATTTTATCGATAGAAGTAAAGAGCTTTGTTCCTTTAATTTTTAAAATTAAAATATGAAATTTTAATTATCAATATTCTTAACCCATTGGGTCATTTTGAGGATATACAAACGATATTTTTAAACATGCAGAAAATGTGTAAGACTAGCTAAATTTTACTGGATTAAAAAGTCCGTATTGGACTAAGTAAAGAAAACTTCTTATTTGGAGGTTAGACAAACAACTAACTTTCTACTTCTACGATATTGCACAAAACATATATTTAGGAGTGATGGTTGTCTAAGTGTAGCCATTAACACAATTACGCACACAAAAAGAAATTGTGAACTCAGTTGCATGTTTACAGAAAAATATATTCTCATTTAAAAAGTAGTTCAACATGAAGGGTACATGAAAGGTTGAACAAACATACTTTTCAAGGAAGAGTTAATTACAACACTAAACAAAGGTGTTGTATTTCATGAATTGAACTAAAATGCATAAATGTGACTGTTTTATATTTTTTTTACTTATGTTAGTTTGATCTGCTACACTCAAAGTATTTCAATTAAGGTAGAATTACTATGAAAGAAGACTATTAAACACTACAAACTAGTAGCTGAAGTGATAGCCAAAGTTGATCACACAAACGATCCTCATAGTTGGTTACAGGTAGTCATTGTTAAAATTAAGCATATAATGATCATTGTTGAAGTTGGTCACTTGGTGTAACCATCAAAATTGCTTGTGGTGGTGGCTAGCATTGGGCGGGGACATTTGGAAACATTAAAAGGAGAGAGTTGACAATTTAATTCTTGATAAATGATGTTGTTTTATCGAAATATAGAATTAAAATAACATTTTTTATTTTTTAAAAGTACGAGTAAATTGTTATAATATATCTAACTCATTTCAAATGGAAGCTTAAAATCTCTCTAAAAATTAGAACCATAACACTAATAATAGTAAATTTTTTAATGATTTGGACTTATAATTATTTTTATATAAAGAAAGTTATAATTATTTGGTAAAGAAAAAGTAGTATTTATTGAGAAGACATTTTAACTTTCATAACACAGGAAAAACTTGCATTATGCCCACAATTATTCTAAATTCATGCACAACTTCCAAAATTTCATATGTCTATTCTCTTGATTGAAGCATAATCATTATTATATTATATTGCAGTGTGTTTTCCATAGTAAAAATTTGGATTATCGAGACTTTAAATTTTTGGACCTCAAAATTTCTAATTACGGTTGAGTTATACTAAGGAATTTTTTTTTTTAAAAAAAAATTGCATAGCGTAACTTAAAGGGTAATTGATAATATTTATTATGTATTGGTTGAAGTGGGAAGTTTAAATGTGGTATAAAAACAATAAAGAAAAGATTGGGATTGAGGTGTGAAAAAGAAAAAATGAAAGAGGCATATGGAACCCATTTAAAACTGTTACTGATAATATGATTAATTGCGTAAGGAATATAATTCCAACTGTCAAGTCCTTTTCTAACTAAAGCATCTTTATTCAAAATTAAACAATCTCCTACCCTTCCCTTCTTCACCTACTTAACTTACTATGTTTATATAATTATTATACTATACTACATTATATTATATGTGCTGCATTATATATTCATTAAATTTATTAACACTAATTTTGTACCCAATACATATATACCTTTGGTAAATTTTAGAGACAATTTCAAAATAAATAAATGAAATCCAACTAAACGTACCTGCGCTCCATCACCCAGTTGGGCTTGGAAACATAATAGATTGGTCCATACCTTTAGGCTCAACCTTGATCAATAGGATATGCACGATCCGTGTCCTCAACTAGTTTTATCAAAATAGTTCAGTTTAACTTTTATTTTGAATGCTTTAGATCTAGAGATGATTTCTCATCTTGTTAAAGTTATATATACACAAACATACAAACAAAAGTATGTCTATGTTTGAATCATTATAAACTTTGTAGGCATAGATAGCGATATTGCATTAATAATTTGATATGTTTGAAAATATTGATAATCAGATAAATTAAAATTTAATTTAATATGTTTATGATTGTTTTTAGAAGGAGTTAATTAATCATTTAAATAATAAGAATTCATAGGATTAAGTATATAAAGGAGGATTGATAAGAAATTAAGTAACTATTTAAATGAGCATTGATGGTGGAAAAGCAAGTATTTAATTGAAAGTTTGCTTTGAAAAAGTCATTTAATTGAATTTTCAGAGAAAGAAAAAGAAAATTAAACTCTAAATAATAATTGGCAGAAAACTTGAGGTTCACAATTGTTTTTGGAATCACCACCCTGATTCCCACATAATTAAATGGAAATATTTGGAAGGATGATGAAGAATAAATGGGGGATGGGGACGAGGACAAACAACATCACATCCACGTCCCCGTCCTATCCATGAACATCTCTAACTATCTCCATTTCCCTTTAATTTACCATCAATTTTCTTAACTTCCACTCCAATTTCCTACCTTGTCCAGGTCGACTCCACCGCAAAATAAGGGAATGCAAGGCTTAGATTAGACGTGTTTTATAAAGTTATTCCGATCTACTTATTTGTATGATACTACAACATTTGAGTGTCATTTATAGTGATCTTTATGAATTGGATCTAAGATCTCTTAATTAGTTGATGTGGTTATCGAAAGGTCAAATTTTTTTTTTTTTTTAATTGAATTTTTAGAAGAATATTAAAAGTGTATTTGTCCCACATTAAGAAAAATTGAGGAAAATCATGAGTTTTTCCTACACTAAAGATGGTGAGAAAAGTCATAGTCTAAGGAGCCTATGTCTTTGGTTTTCAATTGTCTATTAGAAACAATTTAAGTTTTAGCTTTAATTAAATTACTTTTGTATTCTCTAGTAATTAGAAAGTGAAAAAACGACGTGTGTTAGCCAAAGGCTTGAGAGAGTGTCCTTGTAATTGGGGTTAGGAGAAACAAATTATTCTTTGGAATTGTAGCAAATTTTCACATAGTAGATTTCTTTCTTATTCATGGTTTTTTTTACAAGTTGTGAGTTTTTCACGTATATTCTTGTATTTTCAATTTTTATTGTATTTTCTTAATTTCTCTATCATTTCTATGCTGATTTTCTGCGGTAGAAATGAGAGTCTTTTCGTAACATTTTTCTATTCAGATCTTGATATTAAGAAAACAACTAATATATTACTGTTTTTTTTTCTTTTCTTTTGAACGTTGAACATATACAAATCTTTTATGTTGGTTAGGTACTCAGAGAATATACTAAGTGTACTTGTTATAAGAAAAAAATGTCTATCTATTTAAGAAAATATCAAATTTTACCATTTTGGATGATATCAATTGAAACTTTAATACTGTATCGATTAAAACTCCAAACTTTGGTTAGCATGTACAACATTCACAACATCTTTTAGATTTTGTTCGAAAAATATTTGGTAAGACATAATTATTTTAACCAAATTACTTCTAAATTATGTATCACAATCAATTTAGAATCTTTGTTAAGATTACATGTGAAAATTGTCCATGGATCAAGCCTTACACGTATACACACTTCTTCCAAATGCATTGGATAATAACAAAATGAACAATAAGGATTAGTGCATGAATATATTTTTAAAGAAAATCTCATCCAAAAGTTAAATTAAATCATTTATGAAAGTTTAGAATTTAACGGTTGATAAAATTATAAATATGTATCATAATGTTTATCCAAATAAAATATAACGTAAAATGACATAACTAAATTTATATCAATATCTATAGTTATATCAATATCTATAAAAGTTCATGATTCTAATTTTGACACCACCTCGAAGATTAAAAAAAATGATATTTTCATATATAAACTACAACAACTTTTAAAGCAAATCATCATGTGCATGTAGACTTAGGAAAACAACTTTCTTATTACAAAGTATTTTAAATTGATAATTACATGTGCTATTAGTTCATGTGAACCTAATTTAGAAGAGATAACATCAATGATTAAATTATATATATGAAAAAAGAAAAGGATAGATCATACTATTTTGGTGGAAACTCATTTTGAGGTTGCTTTTTGAAATTAAGTGTCTTTTTTTTTTTTCATTTTGTCTGGTTTTAGGAATATAGGGAAATTAAATGATGATAAAGAAACAAAGATTGTACCAATTTGGCAAATATTAATTACTATACACATACAATGAAGAGACAATGAGAGTTTAGTGATGTTGATATTACAAATACTCTTAATTATTATTACAACTAATTAATCAAGCAAATTTGTAGCAATTTATTTATCTATCCTTCCATATATATATATATTCATTCTTTTTTTTATTAATCCTTTTATAATTTTATTAGTTTTGTATACTTTCAAATTTCCTGCTGGGAAGAAATGGAAACATCCAAAAACTGAAGTTAAAAAACATTCCTTAATTAATTATGGGAAGACATTTTCCATTTGGCTGCATTCATCTGCCCCATATGCTATTTATTTTTTAATTACCATATCTCATATATTATATTTTTTAATAGGAACACTTCTCTCTACACTTTTTCTTTATTTTTTATTTTTTTTATTTTATGTATTTGATCTTTTATAATTCTTCTTCTTTTATACATATGAGACGTATTTTGAACCTAAGTTTGAACTGGTTAAAACGTAAGTATTTGTTAGATCAATTGATTGGAGAGAGTTCAAATCTCAATCACCTTCAAATGTTGTATTGAATTATATCTATAAAATGCTACAAGAATTTATATATATTTTTGGTCTTCCAAATTTGATTTAGCTAGGTTGTAACATTTCTAAGTTTTCAAACGGAGTCGATAACATTCACGAATTCTCTATTAGTTTTTAAATCTCCTCTCTATGGACCGTTGATGGGCACATATATTTTATTCTATTAAAAAATGTTAAAATTTTAATTTTAATTTTAATTTCTTTAATTCTTCTTTATCTCTCATCCTTCCCTTTCCCTTTCCCTTTCCTTCTTTCATCTTCTTCCTTGATCACCATCAAAGTAGCCATCGAGGTGTATGGTTGTTGGTGGTGATCACACTGGCGACTGTTGTATGTTTTTCTTTCCTCCCCCAATATCTAATTGTTTCTTCTTCTTCTTCTTCTTCTTCTAATTTTCCCTTCCTCTCTCTTTTAGTATATATTTTTAAATGAACTGTGAGACAACAGAAAAAATATACATAGACACACACCTATATCTCATGATGATACCCGGCCGTTTATATGCTGAAGCCCAACTTGAAACTTAAAGAGACGACTTCCATTTTATCCAAACTAAGTTTCTTCAAGTTTTAAGATATCTTTTTAAAACCAATCTAAACATATAAATTATCCAAACAATTAATATCAATCTCAAACACTGAGACATTTTCAAATATAACAACTATTCATCATCGATAAAATCTGAAATTTTACTATATTTTATAAATATTTTATCAATTTTATCATTTTTACCATTTCTCATACTTTTTTTAGTTTAGTTTTATGTAATCGTTTGAGTTTGTTAGTCAATTGTTGAAAGGGGCTGGCTAATAATAATGCATGCATGCCCCAAATAATATCTCTCAACTGTTTAAAATAAACTTTGGTCACTTTTTAACTTCAACTACACAACCTGGTATGCGACCGAATTATGGTATCTCTTTTCATTACATAATTAATTAGCATTGGTTTTAAGAGAAATGAAAATAAATTCACTAAGTTTATGAATTTTTGATGGAATGGGCCTCAATTAACCAGTATCAAATAATAATACTGAAAATTATTGTGGGTGACAAATTTAGAATATTGATATTTAAAGTGTCACATATTTTTATTTTCATTTTGACATGACACTTCTTAATTAGTGTATGAAGTGTATCGAGTGTATCAAATCTATATGATTAGTAGTGTATCATGTTTATATCAATAGTGTACCATGAATATCAAATGTATCAAGTGCGTCGTGTGTGTATCAAGTGTGTATTAGGTCCATCACGACCTGATGGACCTATAGATCATGAGCTCTAACGATTCGAGATTAACCAACTTATTTATAAACTCTTTAACCTAGCTAACCAACATTCTTTAACGACCAAGACTGTCCACCATAGCTTGTAGTTGCATTCTCTTCACTATAGATAAATTTGCGTCCACTTTGATATAACTGTGATTAGTAAGTTGATCCTTCATAGGTTATCCGTAATTACAACAGAGTCAAAAATAATTGTTTTACCCTCAAAATTACTTATTGTTCTTTAAGTCTCACTCATCCTTTTGTGAAAAATTGGTTTATAGTCCAACTACTAAATCTAGTCCCTCTTGAGCCAATGAGAGGGTAGGGTTTTTTGTTCAAGATCGAGTCTACACTAAAGAAAAAAAGACCTTTCTACTAATCAACCCTAGTAACAAATAGAAGTGAACTTTATCTTGCACCCTATGTTCCCAGCTATCCATCCACTCTTAGCCTTGAAATGAGAGGTTTGTTAAGCCAGGGCTATTGAGCTGTTCCCACTCATGCATATTGTTAGCTTAGGATTAAGATTGAGTTACCTAGGTCGTCAAATTTAAAATAATCAATTTTAAACAGTAAACATGGTTATAGAGTAAAGTTGACTATTTCATGGTCTGGTCTTATGTAATCTCTTTTCATAAGACACCTCCACTCACATGTCTCTACATGAACGATTAAGGATCACATCATTTGAATCAAATACAAAGTGAGTCGTATCAGTAATGTCCCTGAAATAAAGTGTCTGGCCTTATTTGTGTACTATAGATCATTTAGACTATTATCTCAAACTTGATCCATATGTGTGTCATTACATAAAGTTCAAGCGTTCATACTATGATCAAGAAACTTTAGTTTTTTTATAACAAAATATGTTTAACATTTATATACCATAAGTTTTAGGACATAAAACTCAACATACTCCTACTTGAACTAAAACTCCAGTTGTATTATATATAAACATTGAGTTCAAGTGAGAAAGATAAAATAATAGAATAAAGTAGCACATACATCAAATACGTACCCAATATTTCTTCCACTTGTCCTAGATTACAAAGCTTGTAGTCCTAGGATACACTAGGTGACCTCAAACACTTTAGTTGTGATGACCTTTGTAAATGGATGAGCAAGGTTATCCATAGAGGCTATCTGAGTAACTACCACAATCTTGGATAGATTTGAACCGTGGGGTTGAGAACTATAGGCGAGTTCTCTTTATGTCTGTCGAAATAAGCATCCCTAGTCCGTTATAGGCAAAAAAGTGATTGCGTGGAAAGGCATTGATAGAAGAGTCAATATGAAAATAGAATAGGTAGCTTTCCTCGAGGAAACTGAAAAGGCAAGAAAAGGTGAATAGGGTAGGACTTATTAATATGAATCTAGAAGAGAGCAAACTATCAATAAAGAGAAAGGCTTGGACGTGAAATGGTTTTATTATTATTATTTGGGGGGGGGGGGGGGGGTCAATAAGTTTTCCACATTTATGGCTTTTGAACTCTTTGGAATTTACGATTGCACTATTATCACAATAAAGAGTGACAAGAAGATGCATATTTGGAACAACTTTCAAATCTATTAAGTGAAGGGATAAAAGCCCTATGGCAGCGGAATAATTTAAAAAACCGTTTTTCAAATTAATTTGGGAATCTTAAAATACCAGTACATTGGCAAAATTTTAGAATCAAAATTCTAAATAAACACTAAGCATGCTTTTAAATCAAAGAATACTGAGAACTTACTTTCGATAACGTCTCTGAATCTACAAATCACCGAATTGGGGACACCACCCTTCAGAGACCTTCTTATCCTCTAAGATGAGATTGGTTTGTGGAAACCAATTGGGATGAGAATGTAACAACCCAACTGTACTAGAAGGTTGAGGTCATTACTATTTAAATAAGTATAGTTTTTTTTTTTTTTTTTTTAAATTTAATTTATAAGTTGAGAAAAATCTACATAATAAGAAAATAAATAAGTAATTAAAGTGATAAAACAAAATACTAGTTTGGGCCCAAAAAATAAAAGAAATAAATTAAAATAATTATACCAAAGTTCTGAAATCCAAAAAAAATATAATTACTAAAACATAAATGCGAAAAAGCTGAACTATTCCCTATGGAGATCCACGGTCACTTCTTTTCATTCGCCAGCTTGCCCTTGCTTTTACCCTTACCTGAAAATTTAACATTTAAAAGAATGAGTATAAATTTATACTCAGTAAGAGACCCATACTTAGTCTCACTATGTGCTGTTAGTCTCTTCCTTAGAGTCCTGTAATAAAGTACCACGCGCTATGGTGCTCCCGAATTGACACTATCCAGTAGTCCCACCGGGACTGAACTGGGCTCTCGGTGAACCCAAAGGAATCACCCTAAAGGAGAGTCGGGCTGTAAGTGATCCCGTCGAATCACCTCTCAATAACTATCAGACATATATATAGGGGAGGACCTTAATGGACCCCTCGTGGTACGACTCTAACCAGCAGACCAACAAAACACTATAGGCTATACATGCTCAAGACAATATCAACATCTCAACTCAAACATACATAACTCAAAAATACATATAATCATGTCATTGCACCAATGGTGCTGTCTCAATCAAAAGGGAAAAATTCTCTTACCGTAAAATAATTCACAGGTTGGCAGTCAATTCCTCCCAATACTCAGTCCTAAACATAAACAAAATTAACATTAATAATCTTGTCAACCATCACCCTACTGTTTAATTAAGCAACCAAGCTTACCCCAAGATTAGGTTTGAATCCAACACAACCCTAAATGGAACAATTCCCAGTCTCAGTTCCTCCAATTTTTTTTTTACTCGTTCCTTCAAGAAAACATAGATCCACTTAAATCCATAACTTTATTCATTTGGGACAAAAGTAGGAAATTAATGGGAGCACCAACATAATCAATATTAGCCAAAACTCACCAAAATGACTCCAAAATGACTCCAAAACAAGGAACGGCTCAGCAGGACAGTCGGCTCGGGCGCGCGACTTGTAGAAGGAACTTGGCTCGGATCTTGAGGCTCATGGCTTGCGTACGGACGAAGACGGCCCGCGCGACTTGGTGAAAGCGGACGCTTGTGGCTGAACGCTGGCGGCTAGACGCGTGCGGCTCGGTGACAGAGACGTCGGCTCATGTCTCAACTGGAACGAAATGCTCGGCCGGAGGGACGCGGCTCGGATGTCAACGGACGCGTGCGACTGCAGCTGATGGATGAAGACGCGAGGCAGAGAAGGAACGCGACGCCACAACTTCGTTCGGCTCGGTGAAGACGGACGTGTGGAAGAGTTGCGCCTGTTGTAGGATGCGGCGGTCGTCGTCGTGCGGAGGAGTTGTGCGCTGTTGGGGGATTCGCGGCGGCCAGAGGTGAGGCGCGGCGGCTAGGGTTAGGGATCTTGGATGAAGGAAGAAGGTGATGAATAGTAACTTGGCACGCATCCCGAGTGGGCATTTAAATAAATAAAATCCTAATAATAATAATAACAATAATACCATTATTTTTTTTTTTTTTAATTTCCCCCAAATAACTCCTCTTTTCCTTCATCTCTTCCTATTCCCATTTAATTTTCCCTCTGTCTTCATTAATAACCCTTATGTCACCTCTTTTATATTTTTCCATAAAACTTCCAACTTAACAAATTTAATTCACCAACCACAATTTCAAAACCAAATAAAATAATAATAAAATAATAACCCAATAGTTTGAGGTGTTACAGAGAAAATGTTTAGAGATATTTGAGAGAAAACCTTTTCTTTTTGCAAAGAGAAAAAACTTGGTTTTTTTCTTGATGGATTTCGTTAAAGAAAACTGTTTTCTTCTAGATATTTATAACTCTCTTTCCTTCTTGGAATAGGAAAAGGAGTAGGAGAGAATTATGAGATTCTATTATCAAATCTACTAATTAATTAATAATTAATCAATTAGTTAATAATTAATTAAATCATATTTAATTAATATTTCATTCAAATCTTATTTGAATAAATATCTCTCCAATATCTTATACATTTATATTAATATAATTAATTAAATCATATTTAATTAATATTTCATTCAAATCTTATTTGAATGAATATCTCTGCAATATTATTTTATAAATTTGATTAAATCAAATGTAAATATAATCCATTGATTGTTATTAATTAATAGCTAAGTTAAATATCTTATATTTAACTTAAATTAAATTTGAATCATATTCAAATATAAGCTTCTCTCATAATCAATAATTTTAATATGAATCCAATTCACATTAAATAAATATTTGAATTCATTCAAATATTTTATTTCTCATAAATTAATTTTGAATCATATCCAAAATTAATTTATATAATAAAGTTTCACAAACTTTATATTATAATGTATCACTATACATTAAACTAATTCCCAAAGTAAATTTGACCATTTCAAATTACAACCAATATAAATAAATCTCATTGTCCTTTACGAGCTAGAAAGGGGACCAATGGACCTACAGATCAGAAGCTACAATGATCTGAGATTAATTGGCTAAACTCATTAACCACATGTACACTCCATTAAAGACTCACAGCTAAACTCTTCTCACTGTAGATATATTTCTGTGTCTACAGATATAGACCAATAACAATAAGTTAGTCCTTCACAAGTGTTCGTAACACCAGCTGGGTCAATTTACCGTTTTACCCCTAGGTTACCTCTAATCTTTAAATACCAGTGTTCCTCTAATGAACAACCTGTTTATGGTCCTACCAATAAACAGAAACCCCTCTCGTGTCATAGAGAGGGTAGGGCCCTTGTTCAAGACCTGGAGACACCATTTAAGGGAACACTCATCTACTTGCCCTAAAGGAGGGAAGGAGTGAATTCCATCTTGTGTAATTATGTTCCCAACTCTCCACTCAGTCTTGTCCCCAAAATGATAAGCTTATTGAGTCGACGATCTGGCCACTCTCACCCGTACTAATCAAAGGACAATCTCTCGCGAACAGGAGTTCATAACACACTCAGGATTAAGACTAAGTTACCTAGGTCATCCTAGTGAAATAGAAACCTAACTAGTTAACGGAGTTACATCTAGTGGTTACTGTTTTCCGGTCCGGTCTTATGCAAACTCATTGCATAAGATACCCTCACTCGCATGTCAACTACACGAAGGCATTGGATCATTGCGTTTGTATCAAATACAAAGTGAGTCGTATCAATAGTGTTACCAGGATAAGGTACCCAACCTTATCCCTATACTATAGACCCTTTAAGCTGATCTTGAACATTGATCCATGTATGTCTCTACATACTGTTCAAGACTCATTAAACAGCTTAGGATGTTAGTTTATTGGATTTGGGTTATTAAGACAAAACTAATAATTTAATCAATAACAATTATTATAATAATAACACTTTATTAATAACAATCAATGGATTATATTTACAATCTACGAGTTTTATGACATAAATCCCAACATTAAGAACTTCTATTGTACTGCTTCTTTCGATACCTTGCTACTTTGCAGGCAGCTACACATATTCAGCTTCCATTGTGGAGTCCACAATGCAACTTTGTTTGATATTTTGCCAGACTATTGCTCCTCCATACAAAGAGAACACCAATCCTATCCTGATGTAGATATTTTAAAATCTTTACTAGATTGAAAATCAGATTTAGTGTATTCTGTAAGAATTAGATTTCCACCCCATATACGAACACATAGTCCCTCATTCTCTAAAGATACTTGAGGATATTCTTAACGACGATCCAATGATTATATCTAGGATTAGACTAATACTTGCTGACTATCCCTACGACGTAGAATATGTTAGGTCATGTACATAACACAACATACATCAGGCTACCAAGTGCTGATGCGTAATGAATGTGTCTCGTATCCTAACCTTCTCAAGGTGTCTTAGGAAATTGTTCCTATGGTAAATGAATTCCATGTCGAAAAGACAAACCCCCTCTTTTAGTGTTATGCATCTTATAATTACTAGACAACATTTTGTCAATATAAGTTGTTTAAGACATGGCCAGTGTTCTGGTCTTGTGATTTCGAACTATTTGGATCTCAAGAACGTATTGTGCTTCTCCCAAATCTTTCATTCGAAACTGTGTAGCTAACAACTTTTTAGTGTCAGTCAAGTATCCTATATCATTTCCAATGAGTAGGATGTCATCAACATACAACACTAAGAATGCCACAGTTGCGTTAACAATCTTCTTGTAGACACAAGATTTGTCGACATTCTGGACAAAGCGATAAGATCTTATCATATTGTCAAATCTTATATTATAGGATCTAGAAGATTGTTTCAACCCATAAATGAATTTGTTCAACTAATAAATCTTTTATTCTTGGCATTATTCTACAAGTTGAGACATAAATATTTTCTTCAAGATAACCATTTAGAGGCCATTTGGGGAAAAGAGTGAGTTATAATAGTCTGAGGATTATAATAGTTTAAAGATTAAAATAGTCTGTGTTTGTTGTGCAAAGTACTATAGTCTGGGTTATTATAATATCTGTTATTATAATCTATGTTTGGAGTATAAATTATTATAGTTTGTGTTATAATAATCTATGTTTGGGGTGGAAATCACTATTATAATATGAGTTTTTCACTACTCTTTTTGGGTTGCAGACTATTATAGTCTATGTTTGGGGTGGAGACTATTATAATCTTGGTTTTTCACTACTCATTTTTGACATACATATATATTGTACATGAAATACACATTTTTCGTCAATTGATTTTATCAAATCTGGTTAATTATGATGTTCATTTAATAAATTTAGCTTTAAACTTGTAACGACCCAACTTTTGAAATCTAAGTCGAAGTCATTACTTTAGCACAAGACAATTTGTTTGACAAAAGACATAGTAAACTTTAGTTAAAACCATAAGAAATCGAAGAAAACTTTATACAGGCCCTACTTCAAAATATAAAATTTTAAAGTACTGTTTACAAAAATTTAACTATTTGTAAACTTAGTTCAAATAAAAATATCTTAAAACCATCAGCGGAAACAGTTTTAAAGACAGTCCTCTATGGCAATCACGGCTCCTTCTTGTCCCTCGTCGGTCTGCCCCTCGAGTTACCTTTGCCTGAAAGGTTAAACATAAAAGTGTGAGTATTAACATACTCAGTAAGAGACCCACTACTGGTCCCGTTAGGGGAAAAATAGATTATTAACTTCCTATGGAGTACCCTGCACAGTCACAGTCTTGTGATCCCGTAGGATACACATAATCAGTCTAACGCCCCGAAGGATGCATAAATCAATCTAGTGTTCTGCAGAAACACGTATTAGTCTAGTGCTCTCGAAGGATGCACATATCAGTCTTGTGATCCCGAAGGATACACATAAAGGGTGGTGATCCCGTAGGACACTTGCAAGGTAACTACCCATTTGGAAACTAATAATTTTTTTTCCCCTCAGTCCATTCTAAACATCTTAACCGTTATTCACAACTTAGTTAATATTCTCATCACATAAGCTCTTCATTTAACCCCAAACAGCCATCTTACTCTAATTTAGCCCAAGGTCAGTCAGAAACACGTCAGTACATCAATCAACAAACTAAAATAATCATAACATCCACTTCAGTCTACAAAGGCACAACCATGATGTCTCCTCCGTTCACAAGATCACTACCATAACTGTGTATCATACATTCGGTCTACACAGCAATCTACCAGTTCAAGCCACACTTTATATAAACAACATCTACGAGATTCAGTCATTCCCACATCCTTATGTTTGTACATAAACATAACCAGTCAGTCACAACATGCAATCAACCACAAGTCCACATCCAAACATATACATCATAACCGTCATCCCTACTCAGTTAAGATATAACAATAAGGTCTATACAGTCAATACATCTAAGTTTTGTTATTGAGTCCAGTAGAAAGTCCGTTACCTTAACGTTAAGTAAGCTCTTTAACCATACTAGAATTCCCGAGAACAAACCCAACGTTATCGAATCGAGTTCAAACCAAAAACAATAGTTGTTGTGAACCCAAAGGAAATCAAGCGCTACCCACAATACCTAAGTTCGAACAACAGTTCACCCATTAATCCAACCATAATACTTGAACAAAGTTTTAAATCAACTACAACCCAACTTCAATTTTCACCAAATACTTCAACCATTCACAGTAAAAAAAATAGAGGCAGTAGGGATCGAACCTAAAGACAAAAATCGTGCCAACAGATCAAGGCAAAACGGTTTACACTTCGAGGTTAGGAGGTAGGGGTTGCGCGACAGTGGCCCTTTGCAGAATGGAGGCAGATCGGGATAAAGGTTGTCGACGGCTCGGTCTGACGGAAAGGGACGCGCGGAGGAGGGCGATGACGCTAACGAAGAGCGGCGAACAATTGCCGCGACATTAAGGAATGAATTTGAGAATATAGAAATTATATCTAAGCTAGGCTGAGGTTAACTTTACCTCTTACTAGTTTTACTAATACTCTTTTTGGTCTCTACTAATAAATTTATTCAACTAAGAAATGATGACTTTTAATTAATATTTTTGGGATGATGACATGGAAAATTTTATAATTAAAATATATTGATTTTCCTCCCTTTCTCTCATTTGTTTGTAACGCACCCACATCTGTTTCACCAATTTCAATAGTGTCCCATCTGATCACCTCTAGCACTCTTATTGCCTCCTCTTAATTTCAATATTGTTATTAGCTAGGGGTGGTTTCAAGTATTAATTAATTGATGTGGAGAACTCAAACTCCACCTACTTAATAAATAAATAAAATAACAATAACAATAACCTATGGGTTTTAATATTTGATGTGAAGTCTCCCCAATAATAATCTCTTCATTTGATTCGGCGGCGGATATCACTAAATAAGCTTCCCATTTTAGCTTAATTAATCAATTATTTTCTTATTTTAATTTTAAATTGTTTAATTTATAAACCAACATCCTATATACATGTATTTTATTCTATACACTTGCCTTGTTTCAATTCTTTCTAATTTCATCCTATTCTAAAATAAACTCAAACTATTCACAGATATAAGCCAATAAAAAAATTAGACATGACAAACTTTAGATTCAACTTTTATAAAGTCTACAAGTTATAAAACATATCACTAATAGTCTACTAATAATAGAAGATCATGTCACTAACAAAAGTTTATCAACAATAAAATCTATCACTAATAGGTTTTATTTATTCCTAAAAACATCGACGATTAAAAGACTAAACACACATCATTTAAAATTTATGGCTAAAAATTTACTTTTTCTAAAATTTGAAATTCGATCCATTTTTTTGTACGCAGACTCAAATTATACTAATTAAACAAGAGTTGAACAAACTTCAAAATATAGGGATCAAAATGATATTATAACGAGAAGTTATAATTTTTTTCACTAAGTTTATTTTCCTTTCTTAATAATGCACAGATAAGGTTAAAATATAAAAGGATTTTTTTTAAAAAAATAAAATAAAACACAAAAATATTTATATCGTATAAAACAATTTTGAAAAAAAAAATCTCACAAGCCCACAACGTAAAATAACAAAAATATCTCATAATTGATCGGCCACACACGCGCGAAAATGGATCTTGTACTGTTGTACTCAGTCTAAACGATGTTGTACCAAATCTAAATAATATTGTACCAAATCTAAAGATTTTGGTACAATACTTGATTATGAAAAGAAGAATAGAAAAAAAGTATCATCTTTATAAGAAAAATAAGGTAAAAAATGAGAGATGACGAAGAAAAAATAAATTATAAGAGAGGAAAGGAAGAAATTCTGATAGAGCAAATATAAAGTTTATAAAAAGAAATGAATTAAGTTATACAGATATACAAATCATAAATATTTTGAGTTTTGTTATATATACATAAGTTAACCCAATAAAAAAGTATAAAATTGAGTGATGAGGGATGAAAATTTGTAGTTAGGTTGACCCGTGACATAATTTTCCAAGAAATTTAAAATTGGTAAATTAGACGTGAAGAAGAATATCTGATTATTCTTTCAAAATTCCATGAATTTGACGTAACTTTTGACTTTTCTTCTTTTCTATAACTTAACTTCTCATCAAATATTTATGTAATGTGCAATTTACGGAAGAATCATGCAATTTAATTAACACTTTTTTGGGTTTTTTTTTTTTTTTTGGACTATTTCCAAAATATAGCAAAACGTATTATTTATTTATTTACGAAAAAAAATCACTTCTCCATATATTTTTTCATGCAAATTAAAATCTCAACTCATCTCCATACCAGTTTTTTTTAATAATTTAGCATCCTTAACAATTTGTTTATATTTCTTTAGGCTAGAATTCTTTGTTATTAATTTTTCAAGAATATTCATGGGCATCTGTCATTTTATCTCTATTTCCATTAGTATTGCTGTAAAATTGAAATGTTAGACATTTTTGCCACCATTGACATTTTAAAATTTGGTCATAAATTTGTTTTAAGACACTTTTATAACCATTGACATTTTATTGTTAGAGTTACAAAAAGTCTAAACCAAGAGTAAGTTCTCTTTCACCCATTTATAACATTTGCAGATAAATGTATTTAACATAAAAATGGAAATTGTTTTAGTAAAATTATTTTAAATGATTAAGTCTATTATTGATAAATTCTAAAATTTTACTATATTTTACAAATATTTTGATTTATTTTACTATATTTAAAAACAACACATTAATTTAAACGACAAAATATTTGAATTATTTATAAATATATCAAATTTTTTATATTAGTGATAGACCTAAATAGACATTTATAAGCATTTATCACTAAAGTTATAGAAGTCTATCTAAATTGATATGTGAGAGTCTACCATAAATAAAAAGAAAATTATTCTTTTATTTTGTATTTGTAAATAAGTTAACGTATTTTACTATATTCGAACTAAAACATAAACTCTAGAATAGTGAGCAAAAAAAGTACTAATTAGGTTTGAAAAAAGATTTAAGGAACTAAAAACATATATGCATAATGATTGCCATGAATTCATATTACAATGGATCATTTTTCTAAAAACAGTGTAACCAACAATTATTTTGAAGCAAGAGCACAAGTCACAACGCTCCCAAACTAACTAAAATAACTATCTGTAGATGTATAAATACGATGCATATATATTATATTAAAATAAGTTATTCATATTTACTAAAAAATGGGAGTGATGAAGATTTAATGAAGCCGATGAAATAAGAATACAGTCCACATTTTGATCCATCTTATTCACAGTTTTTGATGAAATGTTCTGTAGGCAGATTTTGGAAGAAAAGATTAATGTATTTTTTTTGTCCGTCTTTGTTTCATAGTTTTTTTTTTTTTTTTTTTTTTGCACCTTTCTTGCTTCCCAAACAAATTTTTTAAAAAAAGGGTTGAGAAAGAAGCTGTAAAATTAAACCCTAGCCTACGTGGCAATGGGTGCTTAAGATTAAAATAAAATAAAATAAAATAAATAAAAATGGAAAAATATTTATTTTCATATATATATATATATATATATATATATATATTTCTGATAGAGTTTACTTGTAGAAAACAATTTCCTATGTCTGCAAGCTACCCACCGAATCTTTTGAAGGGGTATTATCTGAATAGAGGAAAAATAAAAAGAAAATATATAAATGATTAACTTTGAAAATGACACATAAAATGATATATGTGAAAATGAGAGGTCAAGTGATTTTCCAAATTGGTTTTACTTTTACCTGATTTTTCATTAATATATTTATTTTTGGGGCAATCCATAGTAAAACTTGGCTAATATTTATTAACTTATTGCTCTAAATATCGTTAAAAAATGTATAAAATATGTATCACATGAATTAATAGAAGTTTTTGAAAAAAAAATGGCACTAGAGTTAATTTTTCCCCCCTTCTTTTTTATGAGTATTATGAATTTTGATAAAAATTATTACTTGGTTAACTTGTTCTTTAGATGAAATTACTTATTTTGATAACTTTATTTTCATGAAATTGATAAGTTCAGGAAGGTTTTCACATTATTTTTGGTAGGAGAAAAAAACAATAGTAAAAAAATTAGCAAAACGAAACATAGGGGTAAAGATTGCAACATTATTTTGTTGAATTTGGTGTAGGTCCAATGTGATGAAATTGTATGTTTATGGTCTAAAATCATACAACGACCCTACAAATTTAGGATCTAAAATATTAAATCTTTTTTCTTTATATTATTATATAGTTGAATGTCATACGTTAGCTTTTGTTTGAAAACAATGTTATTCCAATATGATGAAATCTTGTGGTTGAAGCCAATCCTTAAAAAAGATGAGTTTTTAAGATAAAAACAGAATTAATTCTTATCATTAACCGTTAAATTACCGTTAATTAATGATGAATTATTTAAAGTTTTAGAAATTTAATGAAAGGTAAAATATATAGGTTAAGGATGGATTCTTTTCAAATATAAAAAAAATGAGCCAACTTATTTATAAATATATAGTAAAATGCAGTGATAGACAATGATATTTTAAAAATATTTTCACCAATTTCATCATTTAAAATAATTACTTTTTAAGGATCATCATTGAGTATGAAGCAACTTCAGTCTAGAATTGTGAAGTTTGAATAAATTAAATTAGTTATATATTTTATTTTTTACAAATATAAAGTGGGTTTGTATGCACAGGCCATGGATGAAAGATTTATAATATAGTTTGGAAGTAAAGACATAAATCTATTATTAATTAATTTAAATAAAATTTTATAATTTTCTTATTTAAGAAAGCATTTAAGTAAATACTGATAATATTTTTTTTTTTAAAAAAAAACGTCTATAAAATTGAAATTTGAATAGAAGAGATGTAGGAAGGAAAGATAATGAAAAAGGGAAAAATGAAAAAGATTTAAGATTAAGATATGGAAGTGTTTTTCAAAAAGTGAAAAAAGATAGGTTTTGGACAAAAGTGTTGTTTTAAAATACAGAAAAAGTTGCTAATTTCATGGCAAAGTTTGTTGAATTTTGTTTGGAAACAAAATGCTCTTTTTGCTTTTTCGTTTTTTCTTTTAGTGAATTAGAATAATAAGTTGCACATGAATGCCAATTACAAACTACTTTTAATCAATCTTCTTAGATATTCGTATTTATTTATTATGATATTCAACAAAGACATGCACATGCTTCTTCTCTTTCACCTCAAATATCTTTCTACTCATATATATATATATATATAATATATATATCTATAGCTAAGGTACGCTTTGTCACTCTTACTTAGATACCCTCTCGCTTTACCTTTCCACCAATCCTAATTCTAAATTTATTTTCCTATATAGTGGACTATCTAATTTACTATGACTCCCTTGGCCCCCCTTACATCAATTATGATTTCTTTTTCTTTTTTAACAGATTGTAGTTAGTTGTTAATTCCATTCATTATTTCTTTACTAAAGTAAATCTTTTCTATTAATTCTTTTATATTATAATATATATATATATATCATTGTTAATAAACATTGATAAGCTTCTATCATTGATAGACACTACAAAAGTCTATTAATATTATTCAACATTCAAAATTTTATATATTTTGTAAATATTTTTAGTAATTTTCTATATTCAATAATTTTCTTATATTTATTTATTTATTAATCATCAACTGATTCTGATTATATAAAATTGTTCATCACCACAAAAATATGTGTGATTTCTCATTAATCTCTAACAAATTACTTAAAAGCACACTCGGTATTTGAATGTTCATAAAACTATTATTTCTTAAACTTTATTATGTAACAATTATGTTTATACATATAAGTTATGATTTATAAAACTGTTGTAAATAACCTTTATATGAAAGTTTTCATCAACATTAAAGTGCCATTTTTATAATGTAAGGACTTCTTTGTAGTTTATAAATACATATAATGAATTTACCTATCTGCATATAATAGTCTAAACACTTGATATTATACTACAAATCAAGTGTGGATCACAAGAATTTCAACAAAATTTAATTTAATACAAGAAAGCAAACATATCAAATATATAATATATATGGACCCGGCGATGTCAGTAAGAAATGATTATTTGAAATTGAACCCTTTATTTTAGTCGTTAAATTAAATAATTGGTAATTGCTCTACCTACCTAATGAAAGAGCTTAAAAATAAATTAGACTACTTCTAAATATTGCATCAACATTTCTTGTTTTATAACTTTTTTAATGAATATTTTCATTAATTAACTACAAAAAAAAGTTTTGTTAAGAAAAATACGGTAAAATATTAGATGATTAATTGTCTCATATCATAAATGTTAAAAAAAAAGTGTAACTCACATTTTATTAAAGTTGTAAGATAATCTGTTCATTTTTCAGTGGAAGATCCTAAAGTGTCTTTTCGAGATATAATACGCTTATTTGTATTCACAATATTCTCCTATTGGGTCATTCCAAGTCTTTTTTGGATTAGTAAGTACTCGTTTGAGTTTTTCGATACCTTATTAAATAGACAGAACGTCCGGTTTCTAACATTTTATTTATCTACATGTACTACATGACACAGAATATTAATGAGTAAAAAAAGGAAGAAGTTTTCACTTAATTAAATGCATTAGCTTCCTTCTAAGATGAAGGATACGTTTCTAACTAAAAAAAAGTGATACGTTTGACAAGTAGTAAACTACATATATTCTAAAAAGAAATATATTTGTTAAATGGAGTAACTTAAATGTGCAAATGATCTCAGGATAATCATTAATCTAAAAGATATTTTATGCAACAGTCTCTCCAACAATAACAATAAATTATTGTTTTGCGCCACGTAGATGAAATTATTTGTTTCTTAATAAAATTAAGTTGTGGAGAAAAAAACGAGTTTATTTTCAAAAAGAAGCAATTAGTATTAGAATATGAACATTTTTTTTAAAAAAAATATTGTTGGTTTTATTTAAAAATAGAAAAGAAAAATCAAAACGACTCACTCGATTGTATTATTATTAACATTTAGTGTATTTATAGTTTACCAAATCTCACCATCACTATTTTTTAGATCCAAATTCAAGAATTGGGCTTAGTAGCATGAATCTAAATGATTAATTGTCCCTCTTTTTTTTTTTTTTTTTAACGATGAGATTAGCATGTTAAAACCCACAAAAATCCCTTAATTATTAATTAAGGCAAGATTAATTATATTTGGCATGCATGTATGAATCAATAATAGTAAATAAAAGAAAAAACAACCCGTAGCTTGTGGAATAATAAAAAGTTGAAATTAAAATGAAAAAGAAAGAAAAAAGAAGGTAATTTTAGAAGTAGTTTGGAGGAATTATTGGATTGAAAGAAGGGAGAATATGAAGCCGTTACTCATTCTCCAACATATAATATAAATATATTTCATCATCCTTCATCTACATTACCTAACAAAATTCCCTCTTTGGAAAACAACCCTAACCCTACAATTCATTATATCATTTTGTATTTATTTTGTGGTTTATATTTTATAATAAGCTTTTTCATACGTCATATTCTTTCCCCCCTTTACTTGTTCCTTAGTGTACATTTTGCCATCTCACATGCATATTGCATATACCATATATATTCAACTTCTTCTTAGCATGCTTTGCTGGATCTTTCTCCTCAAATTAGGGATTTTTGTGTGTTTCTGTGCCTACAATTATTAAATTACATCATTTTCATAACTAATCCTCTCCTCATCCATTAAATCATATCCTCATTTTAATTATGTTTCCATCTCTTCCCCTCCGTTTTTTCTTTTTTCTAATTATTTACTTTTCAATCAACCTTTCTTATACTTAGTTTTACTTTATTATATATTTTTTTTCTTTTGCCTAATTTGATTTCCACGTATGTCATCTCCCCAATCTAAACATAACTCAACCCTAATTAAACTCATATGTTAATATATCCAAATATATATAGCTTAATAAGGACGAGAAGAAACGCTAATTAGCATTTCAAAGCTTGGTGGTTCTATATGCATGTCATCTCTCAACAAATAGCAAATTGAAAGAACCATTCACAACTTTTAATTGTAAATAAAATTGAGCTCTTCAACACTAATATGAGTATGAAAATTGAATGCTCAAACATACGATTGGACCCAAAAATGATAAATGATAAATTAATTTAATCTCTTAAACTTTGTACGCAATCTTTATAATTTCTACCCTAAGTAAGTTTGAGAGTCTAATTTTAATACAGGCAGAAGTTTGGAGGCTTATTTTTCATAATTGAAAGTTTGAGAATATTATTGTAATCAATTTGTTTGATTGGGTAGTTTTCTAAATTTTTCTAAATGACATTCCTAATAATTAAGACATACATATGCTCGACCTAGAGGATTAGAAGCTTGAATCCTAAGACAGTTTTTTATTCGGCCTAAACGATCAAAATGGGCTAAATAACTTTGAATTTTTCAAAGAAAAAATATTGGAATAGAGAGGGTTGTAATTCTTTTCTACCTATATATACATATATGTATTTTTTTTTTTAAGTATATACTATGGCTTTTTTTATAACTTTTGTGAGGGTATGATTACAAAAACCATGATTTTTCTATTGAAGCTTGTCCAATCATTATTATCTACCAATAATTATTTTCCTTTACATATTATTATAGTTTTTAAATTATTGTACACTTTGTGATGTGCATAGTTTTGTCCACATTTAAAAAATTATTGACATTCTCTTATTTTGTGATGTGTTAAATCCTTGAAGGATGGAGTTCATCATGCAATACAATCCTATTATACATGATCATTAGCATAGGCCCCATTTTTGTTGTATATTTTTTGGTTGGTCCACAATCTCACACATTTGGTACAATGATATATGTGTCAAGGTGTCTTGTGATTGGAATTAATAGAATTTTAATAGATGTATGATGATAGAGTATTTAATTGATTCAAATGCTTTTCCCATCTTAATAAAATAGTCTTTTCTTATCCAAGTTGACTGTCCATAAATTTTTTGTAGTTTAAGACAAAATGGTTAAATAAGTATATGCTTGTCAAGAGCATGAAATTTGTCTATGGATAGGGCCAAAAAGTAACTATCTAAACCTCTAATTATTATTGAGAGTATCAATCACATTAGTATTCAATTTGGAAAAACATAAATTTTGAGTGTTATAGTTTAGAGTACATATTTTCTTTGGTTATGAAATTAAAAGAAGGTAAATTACTTAACTTATGTATAAATGTTAGACATTATAATTAAATTTATCTTCACCTACAAACTTAAACTTTCAAGTCAATCGAATGATTTAAAATAGTAGATTAGGGCAGATTGGCTTAAAAGTCCTTTATATCCATATATTACAATTTGCTCATTATTTTAACTGGTGTTTGCTTAAAATGGTAGAACTTTTTGAAATTCTAGGTATGTTTTATGCATACTTCATAATAAATGGATATCTTCTATAATATATATGTACAATATTCATACTTATCTCTCGAGAATTTCAACGTACGTATACGCTACTTTATTTGCTACGTAGATAGATTAAAATATTTGAACACTCTGTTTTATTAAAACTATCACATCATCTCCTAACTTATGTTAAGGTATTTGTTTTTGGAGTGTTATACCAATGTTACTTTAAGGATCATATAATTAGTATATTATTGGCTTAATTGAGTATCTACCAAACTACAAGACTAGAAATTCAAAAGATTGTTAATTTTACTTTTAGTTTAAAGAACCTAATCCCATATTATTAAAATATAGGACCCTTTTTCTTCTTATTCTTTTCTTGAAATATTCAGTCAAACTACAAACATTCACAACTAATTTTAATATGAGAGAGAGAAAGAAACAATAATTGTTAAACACATTCTAAATATATATATATATATTTCAAAAGAAAATCTAACCTCTCGAATATATATATATTTTTAGTACATAAAAAATACATGTTTAACATGTTAATTAATTGATCTAAACTTCAATTGGTGGTGTTGTTATGAAAAAATTAGGAACGTAGGGGTTTTCATAATAACCATTGGATGTAAAATTTAATTAATGTCAGCCACCATCATTGCGTAGTTTATGTGATTAGCACTAATTAAAACTTGAAACTCTTGAAATCATCATGTTACGTAGTATTCAAGTAAACTCATTTAAAATTTAGGGTTTGTAATACAAAATTTACCGAAATATTAATAACTGTAAATGGAAAAGGGTTGTTTTGGATGGTTTCCTTATAAAACTTTTTTGACCTTTTGTACATATTTTATATGTGTCAATTACTTTTTTAAATTTTTTTTTTTTTAATAATATTAACTTTATACTCATCATCCCTTGTTCAAGTTTTCTTGCAACTTGAGATTTTCCTTGAAAACTTTACCATTATATAACTAACTCCATATGCATAAGCATGGTCTGCCCAAAAGCTTATATCAACTTATAGAAATTCTTTTCTTTTTTTTCTTTTTTTTAAAAAAAGCTTTTGTCATATCCCTACCTCAACTATATATATGAATACAACCAAATCCTTATTCCTTATTACACAACCATTTCTTTTCCCAAACTAAGAAAAATTAGAACCCTTTCCTCTTAGTTTTTTTTTTTTCATTTCCCATCAACATTTTATTCATACCCCAAAAGTTTGAATACCCAGAATTTAATTTGCATTATTATTATTATTATTTCTTATTGAGGTAGAAATAATAATAATAATATATATAATTATAAATATTAATGGGGCTTAAAGATATTGGAGCCTCACTTCCACCAGGGTTTCGATTTTATCCAAGTGATGAAGAATTGGTTTGTCATTATCTTTACAAAAAGATTATGAATGAACAAGTTCTTAAGGGCACTCTTGTGGAGATCGATTTGCATACATGTGAGCCATGGCAGCTTCCTGGTACGTTTTTATATTTATATTTCTTGCTATTTTTTTTTATAATGTAATGTCTAAAAACTTTACCTTTATATAAGTTATTGATTCAAAATAATATGAATATATTATTCTTGGGATCATCTTACTTTTGAAGAGAAGACATGAAAAGAAAGTGATGACTTTAGAGTGGGTTTTTTTTTGTGGTTATTTGTTTAATAATTACTTTTTATAATCCACTTTTGATATTTGTTTTAATATATTTGTAATCTCTCAATTTTCTTTTTATAATAATAATGAGATTCTCTAAGTTCTTCATGCACACATATCTTAATTAACTATTAATAATGTAAGTTTTATTAATGGTTATTAAAAAGCTGAACTTTTTGCATGGTTGGTGAGAACTTGTACTTACAAGAAGAAGAAGAAGAAGAAGAAGAAGAAAAAGAAGTTGAAAGGAAAAAAGGCTTTTGTTTCTTTTGTGTAAAATTTACAAATTAAAACAGAAAAATATGAGAGTTCTGCCTTACAAAGTGGTTTTTATATATTATTGAACAAAAATCTAATTTTTGTGTTTTAATTGGTACTACGTTGTCTGTTTGGTGTTTCTTGTTTGTCTGTTTTTTGTAATTGAATTTTGTGATAAATTGGCTAAACCTTGATGTTAAGTGTTTTAATTAAGGCAGAGGAGGATCGAGTTTGGGTTTGCTCTTTAATTATCTCTTCCACTTCAAATATTCTAAGGATCTTTAATTTCTTTCTCCCTCTCCCTCTCTCTCTCTGGTCACATACAAACATGCATACATTCGTGTGAAAACCTTGTCTTTCACCATTTCTTTTTAAAAGATCGAATCTACATTAATTCAAAAATGTCAATGTAATTAAATAATTAGACACTTAAAAGAAAGAGAAAATAAGGGATCAAAATTGAGAATTTTTTTTTTTTGTTTCAAAATACAAGTAAATATAATATATAAGCTTGGGTGAGTACTAATTGAGGTAGCTTCAACTTATAGAACAAGCCTCATTAATTATTGTTACTCTCCAAAGTTGAGAAATATATTCTCCAAAATCCCAATCATTTCATCTTTCGATACTTCTATCATTCTTCTTTGACTTCATTTCTTTAATTAATTACTTTTCTTTCTTCTACTTCTCTGCACCAATTATATATATCAAATCTTTCTTTCATGCAAAGTATCTATATCTTTATATTTTTAATTTTCTTTCAATCATATCAATTATATAATTTGTAGTATTTGGATTCATACATTTCTCTTTCTCATCCAATTCAATCTAATTTTGTTGTTTATGATCACCAACTAATGTAAATCATTACATTGCTAATCATAAACAAAAATACATTTGAGTTTTTCTTTAAAACACAATGATAATTATTGTAATTTAATATGAAAAAATGACTTTTTTAATTAATTATTTGATTTAATTAGCAGCCAAACATACTAACAATCAATAATATCAAATCATAGGTGTCCTTTTCTTATTCTCTTTCCCCTCCCCCCGCCTTAGTTTCCTTTCTCTTCCATAAATTATTCATAACTTAAATGGAATGAGTTCGATCATATATGGCTAATGAAAACGAAAGATTAATTTAACTAATCAATTTCTTCTCTTTGAAACTTAAGAGGTGGCGAAGTTGAATAGCAATGAGTGGTATTTCTTCAGCTTCAGAGATCGAAAATACGCGACAGGATTTCGGACCAATCGTGCAACGACATGTGGATATTGGAAAGCGACAGGGAAGGATCGGACGGTGGTGGATCCATCGACTGGGGATATCGTAGGAATGAGAAAAACTTTGGTGTTTTATAAAAATAGAGCTCCAAATGGAATCAAAACTGGATGGATTATGCATGAATTTCGCCTCGAGGCCCCTCATAGACCCCCAAAGGTTGAAGTTTTCTTTTTTTTTAAAAAAATTTCAATTATCCATTGTTTAGGCCATTTAGACACAAATCCTATGGTGTGAGCACATACACACAATAAAATATGGTTATTTTTTTTAGTCCTTCAATTTGAAAATATTTATATTCATGTGCCCTTAAAGGATAACAACACAAAAGTTGGTGTCTTTTTCCACTTTGGTCATATTCACTTACATAGAGAATAGAAGAGAGATCTCAATTTGTTGAATCTTTCTTGGTTTAGAAATAGTTGCATTAATAGAGAATATATAATAATAATAATATATATTTTTAAAATTTTTGTTCTTATTTAAAATTAGAAGATACTATTATTATAACGTGCTTTGTTTTGTTTTTGTAAAAGAGAAACTTAGAATCAAAATAACTATGAATGTTATTATTTAAAGTAATGATACAAATAAAAAGTAAAGATAATTTGGAATTATCTCTCTTTTTATTTTTTTTCAGTTATAATTGGTTTTATTCAATACATTTTCTGCTTTTGTGTTACATCCATTGACAGATAAAAATTTAATTTCTTAGTCATTTTCTTTTCCTTCCAGGTTTGAAACTTTTCCTTTTCATTTTAATGTCAGTGAGTTTAATTTTGTGTATTCCATTATAAAGCAGTTACACTCCAAATATAATCAGTACTTGAACCATACTTTTTTAAAAAAGAAAAAGAAAAGAAAATTAATTATCATCTCTCTTTTTAAGAATTCCATTCAAGTATAACTTTTCAATTTTGTACTTAAAGCTCCTTTTAACTTTTCTTTTTCCCTCTTTTTTAACAATATGAACAGTCAGATTTTTACATGTTCTTCACTTCATTATATAGCTTTTATGCATTGATTTAACAAGAAAATGAATAAACTTGATGTGGGTACAGGAGGATTGGGTTTTGTGTAGAGTGTTTCAGAAGGGGAAGCAAGAAGAGTACAACACCAAACTGATCAACCAACATTTTACGTTTGGAAACTTCGAGCGTGTTCCATCCGTCATCATCCGAGCTCCATCTCCCCTTCCAAGTGACCCGAGCCAGACCACGACGATGCCTTGTGGCTACAATGTTGATATCGATATCACATCATTATCGCCCTCAATGGCTCCCCATAGCCACACAGGCAGTTGTTCCTTTCTCCATCTCCTTCAACATCCTCGAGACAAAGATGACAACAACAACAATAATAATCCCAAAACTGATCAAATTTTCTGCCTCAAAAATAATGAATCTGATTATGGGGCTTTGTGGGACATGGATTTAGAAGAACATACATTTCAAGATGGCGTGGGATCGAACATGGATCAAATGGCATTCGACGACGTGGATAGCAGCTTGGTTTTTCTCTAAAAGTTTGTGTATACTATGCTAAGCAGATGACTGTATCTGCTACCATTGCACATTTCAATATAGGTTTGTTTGTTGATGTATAGTTTATATTATTGTATGATGTATTTGCATTTAGGAGAGTTATTGGGATATTTTGTTGTGTGTTTTCAACAACACACTTAGATTTTATTTTTTTCTTCTTTTGAATCTTTGGTCTTGTATAGAAAATTAGTCAAATCTGTAATAAATATATTTTAGTTTAAGTGCATATTGTTTGTGGATGTAATAAATTTGTGGTTTTTGATTCCACAAATATAGAAATGTTGCATTTTGTGCATGTGATTATAAACAGGATCTCTGTGCCCCATAAAGCTTAAGGAGATTCATTTGAATCATAATAATTCAAGGGGGAAAATAAAGGAAGGAAAAATAATGTTAAAAGTTCCTAAGATCACTTTCTTGATCTAGAGTAAGAAAGAACTATTCCTTCCTTGAATCCCCCAAAAGTCTTTTAGACTTAGCCAAAAATTCTTGTTTTAGAATAATTTATTATTTGATGTTGCCGTAATGAGATAACGTGGCATAATACAACCATGTTACACAAATTTTCTCCCTTCAAATCGAGACAATAGTTTCAATTCATTTATGATCAGGACCAATCAAGATTGTAAGTATCTACCTTTTTCCTTTCCATTCCTAGATCGACTTGGGTGGTAGGTTTCCACAGTTGATAGCCTAGAAATTACTCACTAAAAGACCATTCTATCCAAGTCATTGCGCCGACCTGACTCATTTTACATTGGTTATAAGTCATTTTCTTTTGTTCAGTTTTGCTTTTCCCTTTTGAGTATAATCAAACCTATATTTCATTTGCATGTATGTAGTGAGATACTTTACGGTTGAATATATACTTTTTTTTTTATTTTAGTTCAACAATATTTGGGAGTGAGTGATTTGAACTTCAAATCTCTTAGTCGAGGATATAAATCAAGAACACAACTCAAAGATATAGAATATCTCAATTCTTAGATGCCCGACAGATTTAAGAATATATAATGATTTATCCTCTGGATATCAAGTTTTCTAACACTTGTGTAATGACTACAGATGTTCTACCATAATACAAAGAATTGAAAAATAATAGAAATATCTAAAAACAAACAAAGAAGTATGTCATATACGAATCAAAGTCCTGCAGAAACTAAACCATGTAATGTGACAATGCCAATCAAGATAGTTTGCTGATTAATCACGGGAAGAAATTGCACAGGAGATGGAGGTGCTTCCATCTTTTTCATCGCATCAACTGCCATTGCCTCAGGATCGATTGTTCTTGGTTTCCTGTCATATGGTTTACCATCATAATCAATATCTCAAGTCTTAACTACATCGGATTCTGAACAAATAGGCATTTTCTAATATCCTTCAAATGTTTAACATCAAAAAGAAATTGCATCCTGTCTGACGAATATTGCCTGATTGGGAGCAATTGCATCCTGTGTAACAGTTTTTATAGTTTCTACCCAGATGGTTGTGTTCAACAAAAAGCAAGGTCTTCTATTGTGCAGTTCTACTCTCATGAAGTCAGCTAAAATCAGTGGGACTTAAGGATTCATACCTGTTGCACATTTCGCCTACAGTGAGCTTGAAGATGGCTTCACCACTAGCTTTGAGAGTGCGCCTCAAATCACCATCTGTAAATGTCCCAATCAATCGATATTCGTCATCTATGACAAGTAGGCATCCACATCCTTTGCTTGTAAGCTCAACCAATTGATCCATTATTAGGTCTTCTTCTTTGCAGACAGGAAGCTCATTCTGCTTCTTCATCACATCCTTTACCTAAACCCAGTCAAAACCACATAGCATCAAATATCAAATTCTGTATTGTTGATTATGACTCGAGAACAGAACATTTCTCACTTTGGACCTCTTTCTGTAATAAGCAACTAATCAACTCAGTTCCATTTCATTTTCAGAACCAATATCCTTTTTATTAAAAAAATTGTGAAGGCCACTTTCATAATGAACAATAAAAATAACTGGTCAACGTATCCAAAGAAGTCTCGAATGAATAGCATAATACTGATGGTTTTTAACGTCTTCCTATTTTCCAACTTTCAGAAGAAAAACCATCCCGGCGGGTATGTGGCAGACTCACAGAGTGATTTATGCTATTTTCTTTCTATATCTAAGAATTCAATTTAGAGAAGGAGGACTTGCCAGTATGAAAGGCGTAAATACGTGTATAAAAGAAGAAATCATGATATACTAACAATCACCAAACATGTTTCTCAACAGAAATGTAGTAGAAACAGTCAAGATCCAGCAAGATCAAAGAAATGCCCCTCACATTTAGTGGAGAAAGGCCTAACAGAAGAAGCTTACAAGAGAGAGGTGAAAAATTCATACTTGTAATATCCCCCCACCCCCTAGTAAGCCGACAGAAACCAACAAGGTTAAAAGGATGAGCAGATAGTGAAGGAAACAGGGTGAGAGAGGGGAAAAAGGGGACAAAATAAGAATTTGATGCTTTTTTTAACCAATGATCTGCTCCTTGTACTATCATTTGGCATGTATAGTAAATGACACGACTAGAAAATTTATAGTTACAACGAAATGTTTGCTAGTTGATCTGCAAAGAAACACCAAAACAACGAAATGTCACAGTTTTGGTATAACCAAAGCTTATTCCTAGAATCTCACACGAATAAAATAAGGTTAAAAATTAAATAGACATTTCCAGCAACTTGAATGAATTTCTACTTGTTCTACCAAATATGAGGAAGTTGAAGGAGAGCTAACTTTCACCTCTGGTAACAATTGCAACCTACTGTTCAATTAAAACAAGCCCAACAAAAAGAAAAGAGCTCAAGACTAAACAACTGAAAAAAGCGCTCCAATCTAGCAAATCAAACCAGAACATGGTTATCAAAAGGCCAAGTGACAGTAACTCTAGCTAACTCTCAGTCGCCACAAGACCTTTCAACCTATCTGAAGATCCCATTAAATAACAGTGAATATGCTAAAAATGTTGAAATAAAGAAAAAAAGCTAAAGATGAAGTGAATCAAGTAAAAGCAGAAGTAACCTTGAAAATGAGGCTTTTGCCGATCCTCCCAGCTGGATGATTGGTAGCATATTCCTCTTTTGTCAAATTCCTCGCACCCATAAGCGCAATAGCCACTGTATCTCCAAAAACCATCTGAATCGCAGTAGAGGTAACTGGGGCCAAATCAAAAGGGCACAGCTCACGCTCAAGAGGCAAATGCACATTCATATCACAAACCCCACCAAGCACATTGCCTTCGACAGAAGTCACAGCGATGAGAAATGCACCCTTAGCCCTAGCACAAGGAACAAGACGAAGAAGCTCTTCCGTGTTACCAGATTTGCTAAACATCACAAGAACATCGCCAGAATTCAAAATGCCAATATCCCCGTGAAGCGCATCGAGAGGGGAAAGAAATGCAGAGCGAATGCCAAGGGAAACTAGGGTTTGTGAGATCTTGCGAGCGACGAAACCGGACTTGCCGACGCCGGAGAAGAAGATGGTTCCAGGGGAATTGAGAAGGGTAACAGTGAATTTGAGTGTCTGGGAGAGATCTAGATTGTGGAAGAAGAAATTGAGGTGATTTTGTTGGGATTTGAAGAGATTGAGGAGTGTAGATTCGTTGATGGAGGTCTGATTTGGAACAGAATTTGGGGATTTTTCAGGGAATGGTGAGGAAGACAGGGAAATGTCTGAAGATGAAGGGAGAGACCCCATTAGAGGAAGGGATTGAGAGATCAAATGGAAAAAGAAGAAACAGAAAATGGGTTTTGCTTAGTTCATATTTGGCCGGAGATGGAAGGAAAATGGAGGAGAGAAAGACAGGTAATTTCGGTTGGTTTACGCGGTAAGTGGAAGAGCCTTTGTCATCACCATGGGCATTGGGCTACAGCTGCATTCTGTCGGTGGATTGTGCCCTCTTCCCAACGTTAGTGAAGATGCTTTAATCCCTGTGTCCTTGGCCCATTAATTCTTGACTTCATCTTTAAATAACTTTCATTAAGTTTTACTATTGAAAATTGGGATTGGATGAATGACCAAAATGGAATCACCTAAATAATGATGTCCCCCTACCTTAATCCTTACAAATATGCTCTATCTTCTTAATAATAAAAAAAAAAACAAAAAATAAAGCTAATAATCTAATTAATTCAACCACCCAAAATCTAACATTAATTCTAAAAATAATAATATCCAAACACAAACAAAACTAAGTGGACATACAAAATCTAAAATTTTAAAACATAATAAAAATTCATTGTTGAAAACTATAAAAAAAAATTACTTTCACCTCGAGATTAACATTATTTTTATTAGTTTAGATTAACATTGTTAATCATAAAAAAATATTTTACAATTACTAACAACTCAAAATTTAGAGACGAAATAAGTAAATATATTGTGAATCAGCTATTAAATATCTTACTCATGAATCATGCTCTAGAGATACCGTCATAAACAACTAAAATTCATATTTTGATACACATATTAAATGTAACTTAAATCTTCATTGAATACTATGTATAGTCAAGATCTAGTTCATCTTGTCTTGTCAATACTATGTTGTAATTGCTAAAAGCTTTATAGGATCGAGTCTGTAATGACCTAACTTTACTAGAAGGTTGAGGTCGTTACTATTTAAAGAAGTATAGTTTTTTTTTAAAAAAAAAATTAATTTATAAGTTGAGAAAAATATAAATAATAAGAAAATAAATAAGTAACTAAAGTGGTAAAACAAAATATTAATTTGGGCCCATAAAATTAAAGAAATACATTAAAATAAATATACCAAAGTTCTGAAATCCAAAAAAAAATATAATTACTGAAACATAAATGCGGAAAAGCTGAGCTATTCCCTATGGCGAACCACGGTCACTTCTTGTCATTCGCCAGCTTGCCCTTGCTTTTACCCTTACCTGAAAATTTAACATTTAAAAGAATGAGTATAAAATTATACTCAGTAAGAGACCCATACTTAGTCTCCCTATGTGTTGTTAGTCTCTTTGTTAGAGTCCTGTAATAAAGTACCACGCTCTATGGTGCTCCCGAACGCACACTATCCAGTAGTCCCACCGGGACTGAACTGGGCTCTCGGTGAACCCGAAGGAATCACCCTAAAGGAGAGTCGGGCTGTAAGTGATCCCGTCGAATCACGTCTCAATAATACTCAAACATGTATAGGGGAGGACCTTGATGGACCCCTCGAGGTACGACTCTAACCACCAGACCAACAGAACACTATAGGCTATACATGCTCATCATAAAATCAACATCTCAGCTCAACACACATAATCTCAGAAATACATATAATCACATCATGCACCAATAGTACTGCATCTCAAACAAAAGGGAAAAATCTCTTACCAGGAGATCTGCTAAAAATTCACAGGTTGGCGGTCAATTCCTCACAATACTCAGTCCTAAACATAAACAAAATTAACATTAATAATCTTGTCAACCATCACCCTACTGTTTAATTAAGCAACCAAACTTATCCGAGCTTACCCCAAGATTAGGATTGAATCCAACACAACCCTAAGTGGAACAATTCACAGTCTCAGTTCCTCCAATTATATTCGTTCCTCCAATTATATTCGTTCCTTCAAGAAAAACATAGATCCACTTAAATCCATAACTTTATTCATTTGGGACAAAATAGGCAATTAATGGGAGTACCATCACAATCAATAATAGCCAAAACTCACCAAAATGACTCCAAAACAAGGAACGGCTCGGACTGACGAACACGGCTCACGTGGCTCGGTGAAGGGAAAACGCGGACGGACCTCAATGGCAGCTCACGCGGCTTGGTGAAGGCGGACGCTAGCGGCTGGACCCGGGCGGCTGGACGAGTGCGGCTGGAGAGGTAACACGGCATGGACCCGTGCGACTAGAGCGTGGCTAGCGTACGGCTTACACGGCACGGCTGACTTCGACGATGAGGAGACGCGCGAAGGAGAAGGAATGCGTTCGGCTTTGACTGCGGCGGCTGAAGGCTTCGTCCTACGATCGTCGCCGTGCAGCGGTTGCATCGGTCGTGGGATTCGCGGCGGCCGGAGGTGAGACACTGCGGCTAGGGTTAGGGTTCTTGGATGAAGGAAGAAGGTGATGAATAGTAATTTGGCACACATCCCGAGTGGGTATTTAAATCTATTAAATTCTAATAATAATAATAACAATAATGTCATTATTATTATTTAATTTCCCCCTAAATAACTCCTCTTTTTTTTCATCTCTTCCTATTCCTATTTAATTTTCCTCTCTCTTCATTAATAACCCTTATCTCACCTCTTTTATATTTCTCCTTAATAATTATACTAATAATAATAATAGAATTTCCAATTTTTCAACCATTAACCCCACATCTTTCCAAAACACTTAATCTCCACAAATCAAAACCATTTCACAAAATAACACCCAAAATTAATAAAATGATAACAAAAATATCTTAAAAATTTTGGGGTGTTACAGAGTCATTCAAATAATGTAAATAATATGTATTAAAAACTCGTCAACTAAATCATACAAGTACCCTAAGCTAATATATATGAATTATTCTCATATTTATTGCCCGCTACATCAATTATCATAGTTTTTGCAAAAATTACGAATTTAAATAATAAAAAAACTACATACACTTATGTTTATGTGTTTCGAGAATGTCAATTCCATTACTAAATTATCGTCTCTTCAAAAATTACCATCTCTTGTGACAATAAATATAGTTATAATGTAAGTCAAAAGGTAATTCTCTACCGTTGAAAAAGTTGGGACAAGAGCATATGAATATCTAACATACCTACAATTCTTAAAATCCACCAGCACAAGAAAGAAACGAAAATCTTGAAACAAAACCAACTGTATGGAATAAAACCCGACTGCGCAAGGAATAATTTTTAAAAAAAAAACCCAAATCTTCCTAAAATATATTAATAATGATAATATGATAGGAAATCTTAAGAAAAGGAAACGTATTTTTTTTGTTAGATTTTAAACTAAATAGGAAATTTCACGTTATTTTGCTAGAGTCACGAGGAAATTTATGTTTTGGATTTAAGTAGACGAAGAACATGCAGGGCATAATTGAAAAATTAAGTAGAAGATAGGCCTCACACATCCCACTTTTGTCATAAATCATAACTTTAAAAAATGGTCATATATCTGATTGAATATCTCTTTTTGCCCCTCCAACACAATTTCTCATTGAAGCTTGCATATTGATATAAAATTATCTTGGACCAGATGACCCGATTTTTGAAAAAAGTGTGAAATGCTCTTTTTCTGATATCTTGATTGCGTGAAGTTACGATATTGTCATTTTCTTCTTCCTCATCTTCTCCCTTGCATGTTTTCTTCCTCTGTTTTTTCCTTCCTTTACATCTTTTTATCCAGCACAATGAGTCGACGCGAGCAACTCGAAACAACTAGTTCCAATGAATAGAGAATGGTGAAGAGTGAGAGAGTGTGTGAGAGAGAGTCAGACAAGGAGAAGGTGGGAGAGTGAGAGAAATTGAGAGAGAGCGTGAGAAGGCAGGAGAGAGCGTGAGTGTGTGAGAGTGAGAGAAAGTGAGAGAAAGCGAGAGAAAGTGAGAGAAAGTGAGAGAGCAACACCATAGTGATTTTAAAAGAGTAAGACCATGAGATGGATGAGACTAGTGAGATGAACGACATCGAGACTTAGGCAAGAGCAACACCCAATTTGTGTAAAACCAACACCATTTTGAGTGAGCGACATCAATTTGGAGTTATATGAGTGAGAACAAGACTGCTTTACCAGATCCACTAGTGTTTTTTAGTAACTTTACATGAATTTAACATCGACAAAGGGTCATAGTGGCTTTGTCACGAAATCAGGGATTACAAAATCAAGTGGTTGATTATTCATCAAGACTAGGGAACACACCAATATAAAAAGGTAATCATGAAATCAGGGATGTGTTTCCAGATGAGGAGTTATTGAAAGTGGACGGAAAAGAACTGTGGTATGCATATCAAGTGACCTACATTGTATGCCAAAATTGGCCACCAGATTTCGACCATCACAAAAAATTATTGTTCCATGATTGCAAGTATTATAGATGAGATGAACCATTTCTTTACAAGGCTAGAACCATATTATATTTTGAGGTGATGTTAACATAATATGAAACATGCTATCTATTTCCAATTAATTTAGGCTTATTCCGCAATCTTACGATCTTATTTGATTATACTATAGGATTTGAGTAATTCATGGATGAATGCTTGTGGAAATCAATCCATGGCACCAAAAACTTGCTTGACGTGTTAGTTAACTTCATTTCGACATAAGGGATAAGGTAAAATGTAGTGTCGTGCATATCTACTTCTAAGCAACAAAGATTTAAAGACTTGGGAAATAGTGCTATTGCTTATGTTGATGTTTCATTCTACACGATGTGTCATTAATCAAGATCATTGCATGCAAACTGCACAATAAAGATCTCTTCATCATGTACTTTTAAGTCCTCGTTGTATACAAATTTTCCTATTGCTTGCCCAAGTGTAAGCAAAACAATAGGTTTTTCTGGATGATCTAAGGTCGAACATAGAGAATTGATATCAAAGCTTAGTTATAGAGTCTACTCTTCAATTAGGCGGTATAAAAGAATAAACTATACATTGTGAAAGAGTGTACGTTTAAACTATATCTACTTATGTACACTAGAGAATTATGTAAAGATAATTTAATGAAGGTGGTTATGAGAATGGAGTGCAAGAATGAACTAACTTGTATGTGAGAGAGGGGTGAAGGAATGTCTAGTGCTACCAGGCGATTAAGGTATATGAAAATCTTGATGATGTATGACTTATTTAACTAGCTTATGATTAAGGCGAGCTCCTCTCAGAGTCTTTAAATGCCACACTTGCTCTTCTTTCAGGATTCAAATGACTGAGTCTAGCCAAACAAGGTATATCTAGAATGGTTCACTTATAAGACTGATAGAGCTTCGCGTTTAAGTGTGGCAATGACTCATTATACTTAACCTTGACTCCTTCCTTCTTGGCTTTCAACTTTCACTTCTCATTTTGCGGTTCCTACAACCGATCGTTCAACATTCAAAACTTTCTTCTTCTTCCCTCATCAGAAAATTCTACACTTTTTCTTTTTAGAAAAACTTCCCTTTTCTTTTGGCTTTTGGCCTATTTATAGAGACCTTTCACATCCAAGGGTCACTTCTGCATTTTGCACGTGATGTCTTAGCACGCATCGCGTTATGCTACCAATCCAAACTCGACATGTAGTCTATCGGTTAGTGGCGATTTGACTTTCACTTGAGAGGCACACCTTATCTAATTAGAAAGCCAAACCCTTAAATGTTTGACTCATTCTCTTTTTGAAGAAGCTACTGTTGTTTCTTTTCCCACAACGAGTTGCCATGTCACTTGACAAGATGTTTACTTCCTCACCTCAATCTCTTCGGCATAGATACTTCTCACGGTATCCTGCTGATGCCTCACTCAGTTCATTGCCTCTCTCGCCAGCTATTCTTATTGTGTTACCCTGTCATCCCATATAGGCTTCTTTCTAGCTATTTGTTCGTATCGCATCACTTATATCTGCGCGATATAATTTAGACATGTATTTCTCTTTGCATCACTTTTCCCTTTTTCTACGCGCTTCCTCACGGGATGCACTACACTCTTATCGGAACGACTTCTCTGCATTGATTTTCCTCACCCAGACTTTCTTTCTTTGGGTCAGAATGTCATACATACTCCTTTCACAGAACATATTCCTCGGCCAGAAATCTCTTCGTTCAGTATCCATGTTGCAAGGTCTTTATCATGTTGGTGATACACAATCATCAGTGCCTCACATGTCACTTGTCACACCCCTCACAGGCCACCTACTCTCGGCTTGAGAGACAACATGAAGTCGAAGGATATCGTTCTCCTCTCAATAGTATCTGCTTACCCTAAACTCTAAACTATCTACTCAACTTGTAGACAATGGAAGCGTATAACTAAAACCTAAGTGATATGGCATCAATGTACCTATAGTGTAGTCCATCTAATCTAACAATATACAAATAAGTCTTATACATACTTTACATGACTACCCACCACTCTTTCGATAGTACATATCCAACCTAATACACCTGATCTATACGTAGGGTACAATTCATTGGTTGGGAATTCAATTTGGACTTACTAAATTTGTGTGTGTATAACGCAAGTGCAACACTTCACTAAGTCAGGTGATCATTGCGCATAATACACTCATCATGACTTTCAGTATTGCTTGTTTTAACTCTTGTACGACGAGTCATGAATCATGATCATTGCATTTGCATTGCTCCCATGTACTTCTTCATTGCATAGTTTATAAGTCCTCGCTGAGTACAAGTTTTCCTACTACTCGTCCAAGTGCAAGCGAACAATAGGTTTACCTAGGTGATCAAGGGTCAAACACAGGGAATTATTATAGATGTTAATTCTAGATTCCACTCATCGTTTAGACTTTATAATAATTAACTTGAAAAAATGTATGTTAACTACAACTACTTATTTACAACTCGAGGCTCAAGCACCACACATAAATTAAGATAAGAGAGAATGAGTTGAACTAACTTGTATGCAGATAATAAGTGAAGGAAATTCTATGTACAATTAGATGCTTAAGTGTTGCGATAGCCTTAATGCACTATAATTGCATAATCAGAACAATATGATTAAGATGATCTTCTCTCGAAGTGTTTAAATGCCACACTTGTTTACCTTTCGGGATACAAATGACTATGCTTACTTAGGCAAGTTATACCTAGAGAACGTGACTCATAATACTCATAGGACTTCTCATTTAAGGACGACAACCTCTCGATGCCTATTGTCCGCACTTGTTCACCTTTCGGGATACAAATGTTGGAAGCTACCTCGCTAAGGAGAAATTTGTCACCAAACTCCTCCTCACACGCATTAGCCTTATCCTTTCTACTTGCCCTCTCGGGTAGTTGGCGATTTACACTGGCCAAGTGATGAACATAGCTCAACTAATGCGATAAGGTTTACAAGTTGAACTTCTTATCAAGAACCTATGACAACTCCTCTCATTTAATAGCAAGAAGATGAATGAAAGGATAAGAAATGGTGGATTGAAAAGGTATAAACATGCAATCAATGTACAAAGAATATAGGCCTTTGGCCATTGTACAATATGAACAATGTTGGGATTTATGTCCTAAAACTCGTAGATTGTAAATATAATCCATTGACCGTTATTAATAAAGTGTTATTATTGTAATAATTGTTACTGATTATATTATTAATTTTGTCTTAATAACCCGAATCCAATAAACTAACATCCTAAGTTGTTTAATGAGTCTTGAACAGTATGTAGAGACATACAGGGATCAATGTTCGGGATCAGCTTAAAGGGTCTATAGTATAGGAGTAAGGATACGACTCACTTTGTATTTGATACAAACGCAATGATCCAACGCATTCTTGTTGTTGACATGCGAGTGAGGGTATCCTATGCAATGAGATTGCATAAGACCGGACTGCGAAATAGTAACCACTAGATGTAACCCCGTTAACTAGTTAGGTTTCTATTTCACTAGGATGACCTAGATAACATAGTTTTAATCCTGAGTGTATTATTAACTCTTGTTCGTGAGGGATTGTCCTTTGATTTATACAGGTCAGAGTGGTCAGATCGCCGACTCAATAAGCTTATCATTTTTAGGACAAATAGAGTGAGGAGTTGGAAACATAATTACACAAGATGAAATTCACTCCTTCCCTACTTTAGGGTAAGTAGATGAGTGTTCCCTTAAATGGTGTCTCTAGGTTTTGAACAAAGAGTCCTACCCTCTCTATGGCACGAGAGGAGTTTCTGTTTATTGGTAGGACCATAAATATGTTGTTCATTAAAGGAGCACTGGTATTTAAGGATTAGAGGCAACCAATGGGTAAAACGGTAAATTGACCTAGCTGGTGTTACAAACACTCGTGAAGGACTAACTTATTGTTATTGGTTTATATCCATGGACACAGAAATATATCTACAGTGAGAAGAGTTCAACTGTGAGTCTTTAGTGGAGTGTACACACAATTAACGAATATTGATTAATATGGTTAATGAGTTTAGCCAATTAATCTCATATCGTTGTAGCTTCTGATCTATAGGTCCATTAGGTCCCCTTCCTAACTCGTAAAGGGTAATGAGATTTTTTTATATTGGTTGTAATTTGAAATGTTCAAAATTGCTTTGGGAATTAATTTAATGTATAGTGATACATTATAATATAAAGTTTATCAAACTTTATTATATAAATTTAATTTTGGATATGATTCAAAATTAATTTTTGAGAGAAAATATTTGAATGAGTTCAAATATTAATTTAATGTGAATTGGATTCATATTAATATTAAAATATATTAGTTATGAGAGAAACTTATATTTGAATATGATTCAAATTTAATTTAAGTTAAATGTAAGATATTTAATTTAGCTATTAATTAATTGGATAATTAATTAATAGTTTAGTTTTATTTTATTTAATTAAAGTTGATTAATTAAATGAATATAAATCTATTAGATATTGGAGAGATTCATTAAATAAGATTTAAATGAAATATTAATTACATATGATTTAATTAATTATTAACTAATTAATTATTGGTTAATTAATTAGTAGATTTGAAATTTATATTAATTTAATATTTTTTAAATTAATAGAATCTCAGGATTTTCTCCTAATCCTTTTCGTACTCAAAGAAGGAAAGAGAGTTATAAATATCTAGAAGAAAACAGTTTTCTTCAACGAATTAATCAAGAAAGAAAAGTCAATGCTTTTTCTCTTTGCAAAAAGAAAATAGAAAGAATGCTTAGCCTTTAAGTCTTAATAAGAAAACTATTTTCAATATTATTTTTGCCAATGTACTGGTATTTTGAGATTCCCAAAAATAAATTGAGGAATGATTCTGTAAAATCTTCCGCTGCCATGGGCTTTTATCCCTTCAAGAGGAACATAAGTTTCTGACATAAAGTTGCCTATAAAAAACACTTCATCTTCCCAAAGAAAGGAGAGCGACGTTTGAACAGACCGCCACACACACAAAAGACATCAGAATGGGCCCAAGTTCCAAACTTAGAGAGTCGGTGGTACGGACTAGCCTAGCCATCAGATGCATTGCACCTCTTCATTTTTTTTATCAGAGTGTAGAGCGGAATGCTCAAATTTTGAGAGGAGAAGAATCATCTTCCGTTCCCCCTAACTTGTACTTCAATCCACTCTTCTTTCCTTCCATTTTCACTTTTTATGTAATATATGTTTTTCATATTGTACAATGGTCGAAGGGCTACATTCCTTATATATTAAATGTTTATACCCTTTTCAATCCATCAATGACTCTACTGTTCATCTATCTTATTGTTATTTGTAGTTTAGGTTTATGATTTATTCTCGATAAGCAATTTATTCATACTGCTTAATGTGTTAGCTAAGCTACACTCTACAATTGGCCAGTGTACGTCGCCAACGTTCCGAGAGGGTACATAGCAAGGACGTGGTTAACACACGCAAGAAAGAGTTCTATCAACTTTGTGAGGAGACTTCTGTCATTTGTATCCCGAGAAGTAAACAAGTGTAGACTGAGACATTGAGAGGTTGTTGTCCTTAAATGCGAAGCCCTCTAAGTAGAATAAATAGGTATTACTAGATATAAACCATCTAGCTAGCCTTAGTCATTTGGATCCTGAAAGGAGACCAAGTGTGACGTTCAATGACTTTGAGAGGAGTACGTCTTAATCATAAGATAGTTTGGTGAGTTATATCGCATTGAGGTAGTTATGTAGCTTATTCGCCTAACAACATGAGACCTTCCTTCACCACCTTCTTTTCGCAAGTTAGTTCGCTCAACCTTCCATCCTGTCATGTTTTACCCCCTGTGCATGAATCTCTAGGTGTAAATAAGTAACATTAGTCATTTCATTATTCTTTTAATCCCATCATCATAACACCTACAGATGAGTAAGACCTTAGAACTAATATCTTGAAACAATTTCTCATGTTCGACCTTGGATCACCCAGGTAAACCTACTATTTTGCTTGCACATTGGGAAGTAGTAGGAAAGCTTGAATTCAATTATGACTTAGGCTTCATGCGATAAAGAAGTACATAGTGAGCACTTCTTATGCTATGATCATGACCCATGACGTATCGCATAGAATGAACTATGCGATACAGAAAGATCTAGCGAGCACATTACGTGTAGTGAACCTACTTAGTGAAGTATTGCAGATGCAATACACAGATGTTAGATTACTAAGACTAAGTCTCAAGTAAAACGTGTATGTTGTTCTGAAAAGAAAGGAACAAGCGCACACAAACCCCAACCATCGACCACTGTACAATATGAACAAATACAATGTAAAGAAATACCAAAATGAAAAGAATAGAAATAACATTACAAGTTGTGGGAGATAGAAGAAGAGAAAGAAGTGCTTTACAGATGGTGGAAAGGCTATTCTTTTGCTCGACTAGGGTTTGTCATTTTTTTTACTTATGCAAGAATCTTGTGGCCTATTCAGGTCCCTCTTTTTCTTGATGGTGATGGAGTCCTTTTTATAGGTAGATTTAGACAAGAAATCTAATCTTTTGAGCATGTCAGCGCCGAAAGCTTTCTGTTGTCAAGTCATATCAACTTCATCTACTACTTTTGTCTTCTAGAGAACCTCTTCTGGTCTACTGATAAAGATCTTCTCACGTAGTTTTCAGCAAGTTCCTCTGCGATTCACTAACTTCTTCTTTTGTTCATAACCTGCATTAAGACACTCAAAACAGGGTGAAACAAGCATAGATGCTTATATAAAGTGTATTTCTAAATATTTATGAATTTACAACATAAGCTACGCATTTTAACACATTTCATATGCATTTTGGTCCCATTATTCTATTTAAAAGGCCATAATAACTTGTATTTCTACAAGTTATCATAAATTCATTGATAAAATGAATACAAGGTTGTTACTCAATATAAGCCAAAATGAAAAGATATCTTATACCAATACGCTCCACAGGGTAGTCAGAGTGTTCTACAAATGGTTGAATTACTCTATTGGGCAATATACCTACCAGACTAACAAAAATAACACACAAATAAGTAAACTATAACAAAAATAACATCGCTCTTCTGTATGTGGATCAAAATAGGATTGCATCTACTTATCAAATTCTCACCTAATGAGTCCACTCTCCTCAGCGCCACCGCGTCTCTTCATTCGCCGAACGTGAAATGTCCACGAGTGATTCCCTTCCAGCCGCAAGTTACAATTCGACCCACGCCTAAATCGATTGCACATTCTTCTTTGCGTTACTTTCGAACGCCGCTGCTGCTTTCTGCCTTGCCGTGGATCGTTGGGTGAAAAGATTTGGGTAAGGATGAATTGTGGGTTTTTTTTGTTTTCGTGCCTATCGATAAATGTTAACTGTTGGACTTAATCATTGGAGAAATACTTAATTCTTAAAGGTACAAATTGAAGTCAACGAGCAAATCCTTGATTTTCCAATAGGTTTAAGATGGAGTACGATTCTCCATCTGCTTGGGTAAGTGTCAAATTCACATTTCGGTGAATTAGATAGATGAAGTTAATTGACTGATATACAAATGTAGAAATGATGACTAATGTTTAGTATGGTTGTCTAATATGTGGATGTGAACGTGATGACTAACACTTAGATTGGGTGATTGGTGTAATAATGTATGGACTGGGTACTTTTGAACTGAGGAGGGTGATATGTATATATGGTTTGATTGTCTGATGTGTTATTATACTACTGACTGATATTGTATTAGTATTGGGTAGATTGACTGTAAGTGTGTTGAACTGAAAAGATTATATGATGGGATAGTTTGAACTGTATTATAAATGGACTGCTTGAATGTTTATAATGGACTGAGGGAAAATTGTTAGTTTCGTCTATTGGGCAGTGTGCCTTGCAGGTGTCCCACGGGATCACCACCTGTTGTGCATCCTTTGGGAGCACTAGACTGACATGTGCTTCCTGCAGAGCACTAGATCAATATATGCGTCCTTCGGGGCATTAGATTGATTATGTGTATCCTACAAGATCACGAGACTGTTAAGATGCAGAGTACCTCCCAATAGGAAGTTAACAGTTTTATTTTTTCCCTAATGGGACCAGTAGTGGGTCTCCTACTGGGTATGTTTGTACTCACCCTTTTATGTTTAATTTTTTTAGGCAAAGGTAACACGAGAGGCAGACTGACGAGGGACAAGAAGGGCACATGATTGCCATAGGGGAAATGTCCTTCAAATTGCTTTCGCTTATTTTTGGTTTCTTCTTAGTATTTGAGACTGGATTTGGTTTCATGATTGAACGACTGTTATTTCTTGATTTTTTTTTAATATAAACGATACTTTTTAAAAAAACTTTTAAAATTTTGTTTGAAATAGGACCCAAATAAAGACTATTCGATGTTCGTTGAAATTTTTTTATTTAATTTATAAAGTCTTATGTTTAAAGGATGAGTCTCGTGTTAAAGTAATGACCTCAATTTAATTCAAAAAGTTGGGTCGTTACATCGGTCTTCATAAAGCTAAAAGGAAGGAAAGAACTGATGCGGCAGTTGAAAATTTCCTTAAAGATATTAAAAATTGATAATACTACTAGATGTTAAAGAAGCTCTTACCTTTAGCAATGCATTCACAGAATTTTGAGAGGCATCAACAAAGCGATCACTGATGAAGAATAAAGTTAAGAAAAAGTTCTAGGCTAATATCTAAACATTAGTCATCAGGTTGATACCTTTAAATAAAAGATGTTACTATCAAAGAACCACCAAAAAAAAAAAAAAAACTAAATTAGTTGTGGTTGCCAATATTATTGATTATAAAGAGCATCAATAGAATTCATTTCCATAGTCGCAGAATATCCATTGTACAAGTAAATTTTCAATAAATACAAGTTCAAAAAATCAACGTAAAATATCCCAATTCTGCACCAAATTATTAAATTAAATTGTACATAATCTCTTTGCCATGGCCTATAAATAGAATCTCAATAAAGCGATGGAGCTATTAACGAGAAAACATGTGACATACAAAGTTCCACATTTTTCCATCATACAAATAAAATTTTCAATAAATACAAGCTTCACTTTATATCTTCAATAAAAAAAAATCAGAGGTTTGAATCCCTTGGCCAAAAGAAAAGAGTAAATTTACAACGAAAAGAGAGAAGCTATTATGTGAGATTTAACAAAATGTATCCAAATAAATAATAAGAAGAAAGATCAACCCTTCAACCTAACATTTCGCCAAAGATAGAGCAACAAAGTTCAATAACAACACAACCATCGCCACAGAAGGACTAACTTACTGTTATTGGTCTATATCTGTGGACACAAAAATATATCTACAGTGAGAAGAGTTTAGCTATGAGTCTTTAGTAGAGTGTACACACAATTAACGAATATTGATTAATGTGGATAATGAGTTTAGCCAATTAATCTCAGATAGTTGTAGCTTCTGATATGTAGGTCTATTAGGTCCCCTTCCTAGCTTGTAAAGGATAATGAAATTTATTTATATTGGTAGTAATTTGAAATGTTCAAAATTACTTTAGGAATTAGTTTAGTGTATAGTGATACATCATAATATAAAGTTTATCAAACTTTATTATATAAATTTAATTTTGGATATGATTCAAAATTAACTTATGAGAGATAAAATATTTGAATGAGTTCAAATATTAATTTAATGTGAATTGGATTCATATTAAAATTATTGATTATGAGAGAAACTTATATTTGAATATGATTCTCATTTAATTTAAGTTAAATATAAGATATTTAATTTAGTTGTTAATTAATTGAAAAATTAATTAATAGTTTTATTTAATTTAATTTAATTTAATTAATATAAAACTATAAGATATTGGAGAGATATTCATTAAATAAGATTTAAATGAAATATTAATTACATATGATTTAATTAATTATTAACTAATTGATTAATGGTTAATTAATTAGTATATTTGAAATTTCTCTTAATTTAATATTTTTTAAATTAATAGAATTTCATGATTCTCTCCAACTGTCTTTCCTACTCCAAGAAGAAAAAATATTTATAAATATCTAGAAGAAAGCAATTTTCTTTAATGAATTAATCAAGAAAAAAATAACCAATGTTTTTGCTCTTTGCAAAAAAAAAAAAAGTTTCTCTCTGAACATTTTTTCCATCCTAATTGGTTCTCACAAACCAATCTCATCCTAGAGGATAGGAAGGTCTCCGACGGGTGGTGTCCCAATTTGGAGATTTACTTTGTAGATTAGAGACATAAACAAGTAAGTTTTTGTTTCTCTAATCTATAATTAAAAAGTATGCTTAGCTTTTAAGTCTTAATAAGAAAAATAGTTTCTTAATTATTTTGTCAATGTATTGATATTTTGGGATTCCCAATTTAATTTGAGGAATGGTTCTGTAAAATCTTCCGTTGCCATGGCTTTTATCCCTTCAGTTTATGTATCTACATAAAGTTCAAATTTACTCAAGATAGCCTTGAAACTTTAATTTATCGGATTTAATATTATATTGTATTCAATTTTACTAACAAAATCTCAATAACAACTTTATTGAAGAAAATGTGATTTTGAATTACAAACTACGAGTTTTTAGACATAAATTTCAACAAACTCTCACTTGGACTAAAACTTCTAGTAAGATTAAACAATGCTGAATTTAATCGTGAGAAAATAATACGTATGAATACAATAGATATATGAGCACAATAAACTGGAGCATATACCCAATAATTCTTATAAATTTGTTCAATTTTTCTTTTAGAGTTTTTCAGATTTCAACTTAAATTTGTTCAATTATTAAAAAAAAATTGTCTTTTCTAGTGAAAAGCACGTTAAATGAGCATTTTGTTATTGTTTTTTCTCTAATGCTCTAATTATGCTAATGTTCAAGAGTCTTAGAATATTCCTTTCTGTTGTAGTGAATGTAGGAGTGTGAGATTATAAATATTTGTTTTCATCCCTGTCTTGTTTTTATTATATATATGATGCTTATGTACTATCTCATTTCAAATATATTCCTAGAATTAAGGAATTCGAGGGATAGATTCTCTTTCATATTTAACTTTTTTATTATTTTATTTTATAGTTAAAATATTTTTAAAAAATTAATCTTAAATACATCATATATATATATATATATATAAATGTTAATTCTAGATATTGTATTTTTGGTAAATTTACATAAATATAACAAAAGTGTTAAATATATTTACGGCCTGTATAACAATTTAAGAAAAGTCCATGAAGCCAATTACTTTTTCATAAATTTTATATTTGCTCTTATTGAATTTTGATTATTGTGAGATGATTTTTCAGTTCTTTTTCTTTGTGATTTATTCTTATCTTCTTCATATTATTAATTTCTTCATACCATTACTTCTCCTTCTTTATATCCACTTCTTGTTTGCAGTTTCTTCATTTTCTCTTGCAGAATTTCTTCCTTCTTCTTCATCTCTCATTTTCTTTTTTTCTTTTTGGTCCAAGATCTAAACCATATTGGTATAGGATCTAAACGATCGTGTAGAAAAATATTTGAATCAACTTTGCTTATCCCAAATAGACAATAGATCATTTAGCTTTGGTACAAGATCGTTTAGATTTGGTGGTATAAGATCGTTTAGACTAGGTACAAGGGTACAAGATCATTTAGACTAGGTACAAGATCATTTAGACTAGGTGCAAGAGTACAAGATCGTTTAGGCTGGGAACAAGGGTACAAGATTGTTTAGACTAGGTATACAAAGGTACAAGATCATTTAGATTTGGTATATGATTGTTTAGACTTGGTACAATGATCGTTTTGACTTGGTACAAGGGGTACATGATCGTTTAGACTGGGTACAAAATCGTTTTTTCACGTGTGTGTGACTGATAATTGTGGGAGTATTTTTGTTATTTCATGTTGTGGGCTTGTGAACATTTTTTCCTTTTCAAAATTGTTCTACATGTTACTTTTGCTCTTTGTTCTATTAAAAAAAAAAAAACCTTTTATTTTCTCTCTTTTTTGTTACTTAACAATTTAATGTAAAATGAAAATTCAATTCATTCATAAATTTTCAAGTAAAAATTATTTAAAACAACACTATAGACGATTCAAACAGCTATTTCTTTCATTGTTTTGCAAAATATGATCAAATATTATTATTTAAAATGAAAACACAATATTACATGGGGTCTTTTTAAAAATATAACAAAGCGGCAAAATATTTATACGGTATATAACAATTTTAAAACGAAAAAAATCCACAAGCCCACAATAGAATATACAAAAACTGCCTCAGATTAATTGGCATCCAGCGCACGTAATATATTTGGGAAACAATCGTTTAGATTCGGCTATTCTTTCCTACAAGATCGTTTAGATTCGGAATCAAATCTAAAAGAGTTTTTTTCAAGATTGTTTTGGTACATAATCGTTTAGATTTGATCATTTAAATTTAGATAGTCAAATCTAAACGATTTTTTATCATAATTTTTTGGTAGAGGATCATTTAGATTTGAACGTTTAAATTTGGGTAGCCAAATCTCAATGATCTTTTTTCAAGATATTTTGGTATATGATTGTTTATATTTGGAAATTTATTGTTTATATTTGGAACACGATCATTTAGATTTGATCGTTTAAATTTGGCTACCAAAATCTAAACGATTTTTTTATTATTCTTTGTACAAAGTCATTTAAATTTGGTTATTCTTTCCTACACGATCGTTTAGATTTGGAGCCAAATTCAAACGATTTTTTCAAGATTTTTTGGTATCGTATAGATTTGATTGTTTAAATTTGGGTAGCCAAATCTAAACGATTTTTTTCATAATTTTTTGGTACAGGATCGTTTAGATTTGATCGTTTAAATTTGGGTAGTCAAATATCAACGATTTTTTTAAAGATTTTTTGGTAATGAATGTTTAGATTTGATATACGATCGTTTATATTTGGAAAATGATCAGTTAGATTTGATACACAATCATTTATATTTAGAACACGATCATTTAGATTTGATCGTTTAAATTTGGCTACCCAAATCTAAACAACTTTTTAAAGATTCTTTGTACACGATCGTTTAGATTTGGCTATCCAATATTCTAACGATTCTTTTGTCACGATCTTTTATATTTTGAACAATCAAATAACAGTTTGAAAAAAAACTAAAAAAAAAATAGAACTTTTATATTTGATACACGATCTTGAATCAAATAACAGTTTGAAAAAGAAAATAAAAGAAAACTATAGAAGAAGAGAAAAAGACGATGGAAAGAAAAAAGTTTCCAAAAGAGAAAGAGAAGAAAGATGATGAAAAGGAATGACAAACTTAGAATATTTTAAAAAATGACCAGTTGGGCTTTTTCATTTTGTTACACGGGCCGTAAATGTTTTGTCGATTTGTTATATTTATGAAAATTAACCATATTACATTCAATGTTAAAATTTCATCGTTCAAAATTCGTACTGAGATATTTAAGCCATGCACTTCTGCCTAGTTGTTAGAAAGGATGAATTGAGAAGTATTCTATTTAAATTTGGTGAGGTTTTGTAGAAGATCCATACAAGCCAAATTGTTGCATCATTCAACTAGCAGTTGCCACAATATAATTTAATTTTTGGATTCGATTTTCATGGAAAATTAGGACAACCTATGGAGTATGGCCTTCCATCTTTAGCAATCTTCATCACCCTTTGAACTCAATAAATAGACCTCAAAAGCTCTATAAGGAATTTCTTCATTTAAGGAATTTCTAAGTATCCAATCACACTAAAATTCCTTCATCTATCACTTTCTTCTTTATTTTTTGTACTTTGATTCTTATTAGTTGCTTTTCTTTGAGTTTCTTGAGAGGTAGAGGTGAAATGCCTAGCATAGATCTGTCATATGTTGGTTCATCTTGACAAAGATTGAATCATGATTGATCTCTTGGAAAAAGTAGAAACAAAAGTTTCTCTTTCTTTGTAAAAGCAACCTTGAGATAAGTGTAATTTTTGGGAAAATTAAATGTTGAGTTACCTTTTTACCCTTTACTTTTCTCTCACCTTTCAATATCTTTGCAAGTTGTCATCACTTTTGTTTCTTTGTATTTCTTTTCTCTTCCATGGTTCACCGATAGAGTAAGGAATAAGAAAAGAGGGTTTCGAAAGGAGGTTGCGAAAGGAAGATGAAGAGATGAGAAAAGTGAACAAGGTGAAGTTTATAGTGGTTCAACACATAGCCTATGTCCACTCTTCAAAGCTAAAAGTCCTTTTATTCAACCTTCATTTCAAAAGTAGATTCAAGATAGATATAAACCTATTTTTCATTTTACATCTCCATGAATTTATTCTGTATATTTTTTCCTTGAGGCTACAAGACTTTTATTAGTTATTTTGTTGTGTTTCTTTTTGATCTAACAAAAGTAGTTATAACTAATTTGTTTCATTTCTTTAATAAGTGCAGAAATTGAAGCCTCTTGCAGAAGATGGTTCATCAACAAATTTCAACAAGATCCACATAAAGGTTATTTATTTGTTCATCAATCAAGATAGATCCAATCAATCAAGATTGGTTCATTTTAATTTCATTTATTCAATTTATTTATTTGTTTATTATTTTGTTCCCTTTTATTAATCTCATCATGAAATTCTACCCATCTAAATATTTGATTTTTAACTATTTATGTATGAGTAAGTTTTTCTTTGGAATTCAAATATGTGAATGCTCTAAAGAAGTAGAAAAAGCTTAATATGTAAAGTTAAGGAACGTGACTCAATTTAATTTTTTATTGATTTTAATTTCATCTTTATTAGTTTGGCTTAATCACCTACTTTTGTATACTAAAATTGAATCTATTACTAAAGTTTAGGTAAATTTTTGTTTGTTATAAAAGTGGTTTAGGAAAAAAAAAACCTAGAAATAGGACTTTTTTTTTTACCCCAGATAGAAGAAAAACCTTTACAATTAAAGGATTGTCTAATTTCATAATAGTCATAGAAATATAGGTTTAATGGCTTAGTCTCCTAAGGATACTTTTTAGAAGATTGAATAGGTGTTGAATCTTGTTCACCAAAGATTTAAAATTGAGTTAAGCGAGAAAGAAAAATCATATTAGGAAAAGCTTTGATGTTTGAATCCCTAATTTTCCATAATTGTTTGATAAATTAATTTTTTTCCGCAAAAATTTCCAAATCAATTTTATCATGGTTACCATAGTTGCAATGTTTTAGGAAAATTTGGTTCTTACAAAATTTCGTTGAAAATCATTCCATTGTTTTACGAGACATGAAGTATTTCCAATCTTTTTACAACTTGTCAACAGTGCACACTTGCATTGGGCTGAATACTTTTCTTTCAAAATGTTTTCAAAATAGCAAAAGGTTTTCAGTCGATCAATTACATATAATGTAGAATTATGGTTACAATTCTTCGTTTTCACCCGTACTTCATTTTTATGTATATATGTATGAAGTTTATTTCAAATATATATAAGGTTTATTATAAAGAATTTAGAATAAGTGTAAGGTTGTTATATAATATATACTTCATATTTTAATTATAGTCTCATTTATAATATATATTTTACATACTTTGTCATATATACACATATAAATTAGTTATTTTTCAAATATATATCTTATATTAGATAATAATAACCTTAATACTATAAATTAGGACGTAAATTAAGATGTAAGACATATTTTGAACGGATAAATACATGAAAATGACACTTTTTGGGATGAGTTTTGAAAGTAAACGGTTTTGAAAAAAAAAAAAACACTAAATTAATGCACATAATTGTCTTTTCGAATTTCTTTTGTTTTAAATAGTTAGAATTGAATGAGGGTGTTATGGGCTTTTGAACTTGATTTTTTTTATATAATATGGTAACTCACCAAGTCATTCATGAAAAAAAAACGTTGTATTTAAGACCTTCTTGTAATCTGATAAATTTAATTAAGTAATTCGGGTAAGAAATCTATATAAATTTTGAAAGAGATAGATATAAATATAACAATTAAATTTAAAATATTAGCATATATAACAACATTTTAAAAAGACTTAAATATAGTAAAGTATGTCAAAATTTATCAACATTAAAAGTCTATCACTCATAGACCATATTGTAAACTATGTGTAGCACTAATAAACCATAAAAGTTTATCAATCATAAAAGTTTTCCTAATTACTATATAGTTTAATTATTATTTATTTATAATATTGATATCCATTGTAATTACTATGGTATCAAGATTTCTAGTTAGCCCATGATAAAATGAGATTGAGAAAAGTAGCCCATGAGTAATGAATGAAATTTGGGCCGGGCTGAAGGCCCAAAATCCAATGTATTAAAGATGTTTGGTATATAATGCAACGAATGTGCAGTCAAAAAATGACACACAAAGCCTAGTACGCTACAAAATAATATATCCTAGGATGGATAGGATTTAAATCACACTTCATAGAATAATTATACATTTAGAAAGAATAAAAAATGAAAGAAAAACTACAAATTTATGCCCAATAACTATTTGTTATTATTATTATTTTAAATACTGACATGTTATTTTAAATTACACTAATTAAAAAGCTATGTTTTCTCTTACTCTGCTCTCAGCTCTCATTTTCCCTTATTCTCTGTTTAAAATAACATTTCTAATATATGGGATGTATAGAATAAAAAGAAGAGATTAAATTCTTAGATTGCTCAATAAAGCAAGGCTCATCAACTTTTTGGAACAAATAAAAAATGGAGTTCACAATTCCACTTCTATCAACTTCAAAAAACTCTCTATTTCCTAAACCTTTAAACCAAATACTTTCTTAAGCCTTAAGGGAATTTAATGCTAAACTTATTTATATTTATATTCCATCAAACTATTCAATCAAAGTTGATTATAAGTAACAAATTTTTATTAGATTTGTTCAAGTATGTGTTTTTTTATTGTAGAAATATGTGCATGCATCATGCAAGTATTACTCCTATTTTGACAATTTAAATGAGTAAAACAGTTAGATTTGAAGCATGAAAAGACGAAATGTACCCAGCTATTGTTGACCATAATAAAGAAAAAAAAAAAATTTCTAGAAAAGAAGAAGAAGACAAAGAGAAAAACAACTGTTTATGGTGTGTTGGTAAATTTTGATTAGTTTATCTTTGATTGGTACATAAAATTGAGATTTATTACCCGAAATTTGATATGATGTTAATATATAATTAATTGTATAAGATGATAAACTAATTAATATTAAATAAAAGAGAAGAATGAAAAAAGAAATAATATTTAAAAAAGAAAAAGGTAAGAAGTAAGAATGTAATTAATTTGGAAAAGAAAAAAGGAATGGTGGAGGGTTTTGTGTGGGGACAGTGGAAAGTGCAGGGCACGTGCGGAGGTGTGAGGAGTGTCGGCTACAGTGAGAGTGCGGTCATAACCCTCGAAGCGACGGGGTCTTAATCTGGGACCCTCCCTCCGTACATCACCGTTGTCATGTCAACGTCTTCATCTGCCCGCCCGCCCTTCTTACTATTATTATCATATCATTATTTTACCCCTAAACTAATTTTCTTTAGAAAAGAAAATAAAAGAAATATATATAAATAAGTATTTAATTTCCTTGCTTGGCCGACCTAAGTAATACCAACATGCAATCAACGTTTCAACCGCTTCTCAAATACATAAAATATTAATAAAGAGAAAAATAGAAAAGGTGTTGTTTCAACTCCCGTCCTCTTTTTTTCTTTTATCTCATTATTAATGGATAACTATGATCTTTGACAATTTCATGTCTACTTATCTTCTTCAAGGAATTGTACCAATTAGTATAAGAATAAGTATATACTTCAACCTAAAATTATATATATATATATTTTTTCAAATCCCTTTTAGATTGTATTGCCTATATTGTTTCTCTATTAATATAGATATTAAATATCTTAGTTTTAAATGTTTGAGATAATTAATGTATTTGGATGTGCACAACAGTTAATAAAATAAAAATAAAAGAATATATTTTAACTAAACATAGTGAGTTTTTACGGATATTATAAAATTTATATCAGATTTTAAAAAGTGAAATTCTATAAATCAAATATAGATATTAAATATGTGTATGAAGGTTTTATGAAAAAACCAATGATTTGTACTTTACAAAATTTACACTTAAATGTAAACCTTAAAAATCATAAATAAGAAATTTGAATGAATTTTTCTTTTTTCTGGACAATCATTATAAAATCGCAAATGCATGATATTTATTTTTGACTGATGTGAAATTTGATTGGACTTTTGACAAAATTTCCTCCAGGACAAACAAACAGTAAGGAATTTCTTTGATTAAACATGTATTTGTTTATTTGCCTTTTCTGTTGGAGTATTGAATTTATTACCTTGTTGATAACGCAAATCTATGCAACCTAATTTATTATTATCTAATAAGTATCAATTTTTTAAACTACTATTGTGTAAATTATTACTAAGTTTAGTTTCTAAACTTTTAAATATGTTTTTATCTAAACTAAAAAAAAAAAACTCCAAATATTTAAGTCTTTGAACATTTAATCATATTTTATGTATTAGCATCTCTGACTTATTTCTCAAAATTTATGTACGTTTTTTACCAAACTCAAAATTAAAAAATTTATGGTCTTAATTAGTAGACATAAAATTCAATGTTATATCAATTAGATCAATCAATATTTAATCTTTTATATTTCAGCCTAGGGTCTATTTAACTCAAAACTAAAAGTTGAGACACCTATTAAGCACATTTATTGACATTTTTTAAAAATTAAAGTATAATAAATAAATAAAATTTTGAAAGACTACAAACTATATTAAATTTTCAAAAAATTATTGTAAATGATTGTTCACACGAGGGTTATGGAGAAACATGATTCATGGAGTTCAACTTGTGTTGATGTTGATTACAATGTGATATGGTTAGTTCTCTAGTCTTTAATCCTCTAATGCTCTCTTGAAGCACGTGATGTTCTTGAAGTTGAAGTTTTGGAAGAAAACTTTTATTTTCAAATGAACTTCAATCTTCGGAGGATTATCGACTTCAGGAGTTAGGAAATCTTTTGGTTCTTGGGAGAATTCTTTCTGGATTTTCTGGAGTAAAATTTTTATGAAAAAAATTAGAGGAACGATCTAATCTAACTACATTATTTCATAAAATATTTTAAATTCTTAATTATTTACATTAATAAGATTAGCTAATTTTTAGGACGAATTTGACCTTATCATTAATTAAAAGTAAAAAACTTATACGAAATTCATTTTATTTATTTACCATAAGTATATTATACTGCATTTATTATTGATATTAAAAGTGAAATATTTGATCTATTAATTATGTAATATTTTTTTAATTTAATTTATTTGATTTCATTATCTGTTGATCTAACTAACTATGGTATATATGATAGACAAATAGAAAAATTGTTAATTGAATTTAATTAACAAATATATCTACGATCGCTCCACTTCTTTAACACCATCCATTTCTTGTCTTATCTTTTGTCGGTCCAACCCTGCTTCTTTTGTCGATCATCTCCTCCATTTCTTCTAGTGAGTTTATAATTTTTTCATGTTATATATTATGCCAAATTTTCATTATTTTAAAATGATGATTATTATTGATTTTTAGGTTTTTTTAATTGATTTTCTCTTACTTCAATAAATAATAATTTTCGTTGATTTTGATAGGAATACATTTTCAATTTATAACGATTATATTCCATCTACTTTTCAATGTTATTCATATATTTAAAGATTTTTTCTCCATAATTTTACACTGTATATAAATTTAGGATTGGATTACATGTTTGCTCGTTATACCAGGGGATATTATATAGACGTATATTGCAGTTATATATATATATATATATATATATATATATATATATATATATATTTCATATCAAGTATAACAAATGTTCCATATATTATGATGATTTTTTCAACGATTCCGACAACTATATTATTTACAGTGTAGTAGATATTTTAGTTCATGAACAAATGTTGTTTCAAGAGTTACACAATAATCTTATATCCAAGTTAGAGTTTTGTTAATATAGATAATTTGGATATATACCTCTGCTTAGGTTTTATAGAATGTCTGAAAAAGGACTTGCCTATTACAAATGATATCGATGTGAAATGGGTTACTACATAATAACATCAAATGTGGACCAACACATTGCTCTCATTGTTCATTTTGTTGGTCGCTTCACTATTACTTTGAATTTTAGAGCTTCCAATTCATTGCCAACATACATCCATGTGGGTCGTTTTTCTTTTAAAATATTGATATGTCAAAGATTTCTTCCACTTTTAATTTGAAGTAAAAAACCATGACATGTTTTCAACGAAGTCGAACTATTTCATATAATACCCAATATATATGATTAGTAAGTTTTACTTAAGCATATAGTTCCTGATATATTTAATAAATAATTATCATTGAAATACATAATCACCTCTGCATCATCGATTACTATAGGATTATTTTTGTTTGATTTTTTTGGCCTAGAAGTAGAACCAAGTACTATTTGACTTCTACATCTATCAGAATGATCTCTATGAATCCTTTTATGAACCATATCACCAACTAGAAAAAAACATAACGTTATCATTAAAGTAACATCTGCCGCAACTATAGTTTCAATATAAGAAGTATTTTTGGGGACTATAAACACACCAAATAAGACGAATGTTCAAACCATATCAATTTGAAACAATCAGAACAAGTACAATATATCAACTCCATATCAATAAAGAAATCAGATATACACCAGATCATATCTCCTAAATACCACAAAATATATGTTAAAAAATTTATAATACACTAACACATATACCCTAAATACCATGATTAAACTGCACAGTATCTTCTACTTGGACAATAACAATAGATATGCATCTACATAAATATGAAAATCCCAAAGCATTTGAACATATATACTCCACATGCATGTTGAATTCACAGAAAAAGGTAGTTATGGATTTCATCTATAGCAACATTGTTATTGTTTGACCCCAAAAATAAGTTTAGAAAACATCTCGATTTTAGTTTCATACCAAATGCTCTATAGTATATATAATATACCCTAAGAAGTTTAGTGAAGAACGAACACAAATTACTTGAAATAGTATTCGATGGCTGAAATTTTCCCTTTCTCCTTGTCGTCCTTGATGAAGCCCTAGTTTTCTTAAATAGAAATGGAAAACGGTTCAATGATCGATTTTGTTCCAATATGCTTTCAGTTTGCGAATGTTGCTTGCGAAAGGAAGGTTTTGGGACGTGGTTTGAAAAGAAAAATGGATATCCTCCTTTTGTGTAATTTTCTTAATAGTGTCTTCTCATTTTCCTTTTTTAAAAATAATATTAATCATAATGATGGGTAGTTTCTGGTCATTTGGGTCTAACTTTTATGTAAATTTGAAGTCCAATATGCCTTTTATGTAATAAATGGTATTCTTATGCCTAACATGTAATTAATTTGATCCCACTTCTACTAGGAATGATTAGGCATCTACTTTACCGTCACTGATCCAACTTTTAGTAGGAACGATCTGGCACCTTCACTCTGTCGTTAATGATCTCACTTCTACTAGGAACAATTGGAGTACATCTACTTTATTGTCAGTGATCCCACTTTCAGTAGGAACGATTGGGAACCTTTACCATGTCGTCATCAATCTCATTTCTACTAGAAATGATCGGACATCTACTTTGTCATCATTGATCCCACTTCTAGTAGAAACAATCAGGCACCTTTACTCTGCCGTCAACGATTTCATTTCTACTAGGAATAATCGAGCATCTACTTTGCGTCAGTGATCCCACTTCTACTAGGAACGATCATACATCTACTTTACTATCAGTAATCCCACTTCTAGTAGAAATAATTTAACACCTTTACTCTACCATCAACAATCCCACTTCTATTAGAAACGATCAGACATCTTTACTTTGTTATCCTTGAACATTGCGCTAATTGTTTTAGTGACTTGTACTTTTGAGACAATTTTTTTTTAAAAACAAAAAAAATTGACTCTCATCCCTTCTTGCAGGAACTCTGTTTTTCACCATGGTGTAATTCACTGAGTATTTTGATTTGATCGAAAGGTGTTTAATCATCCTAAAGGATGAAAAGCAATCCATAAAGAGTGTGATCATTCTCTTTATGAGAGAAGGGGTATTCAAGAATCTCACGAACTCCCAACTAACCATGGACTATGTTATCTTTCTGGCTAAATGGTCTAGGGAATGGTTTGTAAAACTTCATTCATTGCTAACGTCTTGGTTTCTCGAATCCTCGATCCATAACAAGGATCCAAACAAGAATCCAAAATCAACATTAGGTCGTTGAATTATAAGCGACCCAAAAGTTTGTTGGGACTCCGCGCTCAAAGTCTATGGATAAGAATTTTACTATCTTTCTCATCATTGAGAATGGTTAGAGATTATTGTTGCTTGAAATACGACAATATTAAGAGAGATAACCTATTTGATGATGTGACAGCCTCCTTCTACACATATGATCAAAATATCGACATTGTTTGGGCTTTCTGCGAGGCATGGTGTCCATCAACGAACACCCTTCATACCTCATCTGGTGAGTTGTCCATCCCCTTATAGAACTTATGGGTGCTAGGAGGACTCCCCATTAAAGTTAGATTTTATGACAAAAGCATTTAATTCCTTGAAATCAAGACTAATTATTGGGGTCATCTGAAGCAGGAGACTGTCCAAAAAGTTGTGATCATTTATTTGCAACCTACTATCACATTGCTTCTCAACACATAGTCAGTCTCGAATCCCTATGAGTGAATGGATCTATTTCTGGGTTATGAAGTTTGAGGTAAAGTACCCGAAGCCACCAACTCGAAAGCTAAAAAAACTTTCTACCCTCGCTCGACTTATAACCCAGTTGAAGTTTCCATAAGACCTCATGACTAGTCTGAAGATGAACTCAATTTATTCTTTGGTTTGCACGTCGTACATAAACATAAGGACAAAGCCTATCTAGCGGCATTTCCCTGTTGTTGATTGCATGTGTTTGTGTTTCCAGGCAAACAAATTTTTCTTTATTTGAATGTTTTTAAGGTTGCTAGTCTCATAGCAAAAGGCGCTGTCCCCATTCTAGGTAATATTTATAGTGGCCTACACAAGAATTCATGATTATACTTTATCTCTTGGCTATTCAAACACATGTTTTCCCCTACATTATGTTCATGGATGGCTTGCACTTTACTTTAACACTCATTATAAGGCCCTACGAGTCTTAGAGGTCCAATCATGGTTTAGTTTTCTTGTGAAGGTGGGGCTAAAAACTATAATAATCTGGAGGCTCGCACACATTTTCACAAGGGAAAGTATGCGTCATGGCATGCATGCCTTCAAACAAAGAATAAAGATGAACTTTGAAAGGATGATGGAAAATTAATTCATTGGAATGCTTCATTTTTTATAAGCATTCGATCTTGCTTTCTATCCTCATGATATGGATCCTCCATGGTTATTGAACCTTATAGCCCTTGCCGCTTTAGTTAGCAACTTGGGTTTTATCACTAATGTAAGATATTATATATTAGATGATCCGTGTCCATGAGAACACACTTTACAAAGTATATCTTCCTGTATGTGCCTTTATCCTGCACACCCATGTTACTTCATACTATAGGGGTTTGGTGGCTTGCAAAAACATGGAGATTACCTTCAAGGAGTGCAACATTTGATAGATCTCTCTACTCCCCCCTTATATAAAACCTAGACCGATCAAGAAATTCGAGAATGAATTTGGATGTTGGAGTAAGAGGATATGCTCCTCTAGATTTGAAGAACGATTCGTGGGGCAAACTGAGGAGGGTACAAAATGCTTGGCAGATGATTTCACCTCTCTTGCAAAATCTAAACTCCCTGATAGAGGAAGTTGTCACGTGCTGCTATAAATGCCACTTCATGTGACCCAGTGGAGGTGTGCCGCCTAGTCACTTAACACATATCTCCCCGCAAGATAGCACAAAATTTAAACGCATAATTGAACTTGAATAAAAGAAGAAAACTTCATTGATAAACAAATCGAAAGTGTAATTTGGTTCTTAGTACACAAGTTTTTCAAAAGAAATGAAATACAGACTCAAAACAACGACTTGGCTTTTCTCACCTAGCTTCTACATGCTATAACAGTGGCCACTGTCAAAATGATGTGCTTAAGGGAGGCATGGTAGGGGATCAAGACAACAAGTTCAACACAAGATGTCCTTCGCTACCTAGGGGAGGGATAAAAAAACAAACATTTTAAAGGTTAGACGAAAACATCTAGTGAGGGGGATCTTTTATCAAGCACTTTAAATAAATCAAGTTTGCTTCATCGCCACACAATCATTTACCAAAACAAGCGTTATAGTAAAGTGTAAGTCAACTATTTCAAGTTTATCATGTCATATGTCTTTCACATATCACTAGATGTTTATTTCACAAATTCATCCTGCATATCCAATTACGTTTTGTGTACCCTCTCCTTGGCTCAAGCGTTTACAACACTCTTTTGCCAAGTTATAACCATGTGGAGAAATCTCAACACGTTGGCAAGTACCATCAATTCTCTCATGCAAAACACGTCTTCCAATACCAGATAACACAATAAGCAAATGGGCATCCCATACCATATCACACGACAAGTATGAGACATCCTACCCAAGATCACACAACATAAATATCATTCTATTCTAGATCACAAAGCAAGAATAAAGCATCTTATCCTATACCACACAACAAGGATAAGGTGTTATATCACATAGGGTCCATAGATAGTCTCATTTTAACTTTTTAACATCACATAAGCATTTCCATCTTCCAAATGATGCCAACACCATAATAACATAGGTCACATATCACATGTTACGACATATTTACCATATAAGTTCCAGAAGAATTGGTTTTCAAATCATTTCTTTGCGTTGGAAGTTCACACACTAATCCATACAAGTAGTTTATTTCCCCATTCTAGTTTTTCAGTTCATTCACATATCACACATTTGAAAAATTTGAAAGTAAGAGGAACTTCACATCATCATGGTTTTCATAGAAATAGGTTTAAGGATTTAAACACATTTGGGAAATTCTTTTTAATAAGAAGAACCACTCACAGTCATTGTTGACTAGCTTATAGCCTATCTTCCTTGGCCAAAAGTCTCCATCAAAATCCTTGTTAGAAATGAGCTTGTTCCATGTCTTGAGTCCTTGGATACTTCTTCAGTTCCTTCTTAACAAATTCAAGGTAAGAGCAGCTTCAAATGACCCGTATTCCTCCATTTATATGTCTCTTCGGTGAGTTTTTCCATGCCAGAATGATTTCTCTTGCTGACGGCGAGAAGTGGTTCAATCTCAAAATGCCACGTGCCTTTTTCAACCCCTTATTTTGAATTCAGATTGGGCGGTCAGGTCCAATCTGGGTCACATAACTGAGTTTAGGTAAAGTAGCTCAACATGTCCATTTGTCGTCTGTGAAACTCTCTTCGTGCAGAGGTTTTTTCATTGCATGATCCTTTCAAAAAACATGTTTTGTCAACAGAAGTCTATTCTCTCATTATCCTTATCGCAAGGCCTTCATCGCGTTGGTTGTATGCGATCAGGGCATTATAGTAGTACTAACAAAGTAGGTAAGAAGATCCACATATTAATAACCCCCAAGCGCCTTCTGAGTATACTGAAGAAAGTCAAAGCAACAATGATGATCGTTATTGAAAGAGATCCATGAGGCTTGAGAAACAATCGATTGATGATGAAGAGTCTCCTAATGAAGTTTTCAACATAGCACAATTTATTTACATCACTTCCCCAATGGTTTCTTTTCATCAATTCCTTTTCTACATTACTTGACGTACCCCTTTACTCAAACTTTCGTTTTTTATTGTTAACATTGTTTTGTAGTCCCCTTTAGGTGATTGTGTCTTACACATTTGTAGGTGCAACTACTATATCGACTCGTCCTTTTGTGATCAAGGGTCCCTTCAACAGGTGGAAGGAATGAAACCAATCGTAGCTTATGAGATTTCCCATTTTTGTGTGGACAACTTAATTTCTGATCTCCAACGACAAACTGTCATAATTTTGTGAGAAAACATACTACTAAGATCATTTGTACTCCTTTTAAGTGAGTAGGAAGCCTTGAATCAAAGATGAATAAGATCTTTGATGCAATCGTGACCAGTAGCAACAACATTATCCTTTTGAAGGAGCTTGTGGATGGTTACTTCAAAGGTGTTGAGAATTGTAATCAAATGCACTCCTCAATTTTAATCAAATATTCAACTAAGGATACTCAGCTAAAGGAAGCGAAAGGTTTTGTGAAGACTTTGTGACTTGATGAGAACCATATATTAGAGGACACAAGCACCTTCAAACATTGGCTTGTGTTTTTGGTTTGATTTTCTTCTCTTCACAACTCGCTTGCAAGATGGGACATGGGATTTGGTTATCGCGCCTCTCATCTGTTTAATAATAATTTCACTGATTTGTCATACAAGGTTTGATATCTGCACTAGGCTACATGAGGAAACATGATTATACGATAAAAGGTGCTAACTTTGTTTCTAGGCGAGGATCATACTATAAAAGGTACACAGCCTAACCATGCGTAGTTACTTCTTATGAGTTTGCGTTAAGTACAAGTTTTTCTCTTGCTTGTCCAAGTGTAAGAGAAGCAAGAGGTTTTCTAGGTAAGCTAGGGTCGAACATAGGGAATTTCTAATCAATTTTAGCTATAACATCTACTTCTAATTCAAGTTGTATAAGTCTATACTATATAAATGTAAATGCATTCTAATTCAATTATTCACACAAGGTTTTTTTAGAAGGTGAGATAGAATGGAATAGTCATGGAATGTGAACTAACTTGTATCAAAGAAAAGTGCAGGCAAGTCAACGCATTCTTGGCGATTTAAGCCATGCGAGATGCCTTGATGTGATAAATATCATTTAACCATCTTCTAATTAAGGTGAGCAACCTCTCGACGCCTAAACACCATATTTGTTATCTTTTTAGGACATAAATGATGAAGATAAATCACACGATATATATCTAGGTTTCCTTACTTATAAGCATTGCATTTACTCTCTAATTAAGGCAAGAACCCTTTCGGTGCCTAAATGTTCTTCTTTAAGGACACAAATGATGGAGGCAAAACGCTATAATAGAGTTTATTTCCAAACTTGATTTTTCTGCATGTGTTTAGTGAGGTCTTTCCTACTTATTCTCTCACATAGTTGGCGACTAGTTCTTGATACCTAATCTCGAAGAGAATCAGGCATTGGGATTAAGCTTAAGCTAAACATCATTAGTCTTATAATTAAAGATCTCTTATCAAGCACATAACACGTACTTAAACTACTTACAACACTTCAAGAAGATGATAAATAGCAAAGAGATGAGAGAATGATAGTGAATAAATATGTATTGTATTAATTAATGTAGGCTCTCATCCATGAGAATAATTACATTCAAACAATACATTAAAAGATAAAAAAAATGAAAAGTACTGTATGTTGTCGAGCCGCAGAATGCATTGCTATGCATTTCTTGGCTCTTTTGCAAGTTGAGGGAATAGTTTATAAGCTTCTCTCTCTAATCTATCTTTAAGCTCTCACTCAGAAGTTGATCGGAGAAAAGGTGAAGATAAGAAGGCTTCTACAGACAAGGAAGGGTTATAAAACCTCCTTTCCACTGGCCCCTTGAAGAGAGTTCTTACATGGTAAAGTTGGAGATATTTATAGACATACAGTGGTAAAATAATCATTTCCTGCTGCACAATTGTCCTATTATGTACAATTTTCAGCACATAAAGTACTCGTTCCACGTCAAATCAACTCTAACTACCACATTTATCTTTTAGCAAATCACCATGCATTATGATTGTTGTTAGAATGCCTCACGATTTGGATTGCCAAACTACTTCTTTTCGCTAAGTTCTTGAATGCGTTCTTCTATGATTCGCTTCATTCCTTCTTTTCATAATTCTACGTTTAAAAACACTTAAAATCATAGTTAATTAAGCGCGATGACTTATGTAAGTTGCATTCTCTTAAATTTATAAATTTTCAACAAAAGCTACGTGTTTTGATCCTTTATCTTGCGTTCTGACTCCATTGTTTTACGAAAAAGGTCATAATGTAGTTTGTATATCTATAAGTTATCAACTTGCACGATTATCCACCGAGAAGGCTAAACTAGAAACAAAACTAAAAGTTGTACGCACAGAGTCTAACAAACTTTCTAACCTAATTCCCAAGAAGGATACGGAGTTGAAGCAAAAGCAACATGAGATTTTAAAGACTTACGGGAAAATTGACAAACTTGAATGTGCCTCATCGTTGGTGATGTAGATGCTAAAAGTTTATTAGCGCTTTGTGAATCTTCAGAAAACACACTAGAGGAGTTGGAGAATCTTTAATGGACTGCTTGATTCAAGGCCTCCTTTTATTTTTTCCTTTTTGTTAATTTAACTTTCGAGATAGAAATTTTAATAAAACTCTTATTATTTGATTGTTCGACTTCTCATTTTCCTTGTATTGAATGCAACTTGTCGTTGTTCTCTTTTCTCATTTAATTCGCCTTCATATATATTTAAATTGTTTGGCTACCGTTTTGATGAATGACGTTTTAGTTACAACCTAGCTCAAAGGATTTTTTTTTATATAATATATGACTGAACTTACATTTCTTTAAGGTGTCTATGTACCTTTCATAACGTAGAGATCATGTCACTATGTAGTTGAATTGAGTTTTTTTTCACCTTTCAAGCTCTTGTGAGCTAGAAGCACCATGTAGTTTAGGCACTTGTGATAAGAAACTTTTTACATAATTACATTAAGCATAAAATTTCTTGAGAAAATTGTTGTTGATTGGGCCAATTTTTAATCCATCACGATTAGCAATCTTGTATGCTCAATTTGTGTAAACTTCTTTGACAATGTAGTCCTATTTTAGTCTAAACTTATTTCTCGTATGCCTCGTCGTGATGATCAGTCTTCGTACAATAATTACTAAATCACCAACCTGAAAGGATCGAGGTTTAACATGCTTATCAAAAGCTTTGGACATTCTCGCTTGGTAACATTGCAATGCTTGCTGAGCTTCTAGCGCCTTTTCATCGAGTGTTTCTAACTCTTGAAGGCGTAACTTGACATTATCTTCAGTAGTCAACCCCTCTTGCATTGCCATTCTTAGTGAGGGAATTTAGTTTTTTAGGGGAAGGACAACCTTTACTCCATAAACAAGTGAATATGGTGTACCCCTGTAGGAGTGCGGTGAGTGGTTCAATAAGCTCACGATGCTTCATTGATCCTTACTTGACAATCCCTCTTGACTTTCAGACAATGTTTTTTCAGAAGATTGCACAACGTTTTGTTGAATGCTTCTGCTAACCCATTTGCAGCTGCGTTGTATATAGATGACTTATATTGCTTGAACTTGAATTTTTCACACAATTTGCCTATATGCTATTGGAGAATTGCCTTCCATTATTCGTCATGATTCAATGAAGAATACCGTATTGATGGATGATGAGGGTTCGAATAAAGTTTGCTACATTCTTTTTCTTGGCCTCTCTCAAGGGAATGGTCTCAAAGTACTTTGAGAAATAGTCTGTTGCTACAAGAATATAAGAATGTCTTGTTGATAATTTTGGTGTAATGAGGTCAACTGGATTGAGTCCCCAAGTCTTCAACGGCTAGCTACAGTTGGATGTAGAGGCTCTAGAGGTTGGTATATGAAGTTTGCATGGTATTGATAAGCCTCACACGTCTTTGCATACTCCATTGAATCTTAGATCATCTTAGGCCAATAGTAGCCCATTCTTCTCAACTTAAATTGAACTTTGCTCTCGATTGATGTACTCCGTAGACACCTGAATGTGCTTCCTTTACATCTTTTATTGACTCCTCCTTTCTAAGACATTGAAGGAAGAGCTTGATAACTTGTGAAAATACAAGTTATTGTAGCCTTTTAGGTAGAATAATGAAGCCCTGGCGCATAAAAAAGGAAGAAAACGCATAAAAATAGATAAATTGATTAGGTTGCATGTTATGATTACAAAAGAGTTGTATCCTTGTTTATCGCATTTTGCATGTCTTTATCCAGGCTTTTCAAATGAAAAGTAGAAGAGTAACCTGACGATGAAACATTAGGCGAGGAGACAATGCGACCAAGAAGGCAATCAATAGAATGAAGCTAGACGTTCTAAAGCACTAGTGGACAAGAATAGTTGGTACAAATGTTAGAAAGGACGAATATGATGTCTGTGGCGCGTAGCAGCTTTATCTGAGAATTAAATGAAGCTCATACTATGTCATGTCCCATCTTATCTAGTCTGTAAATAGCAATTTAATCTTCAAAGACAAGGATGTGAAATTTTCATCTTTGGAGAGAAAGCTTTAAACCTCCATCCTTTCCTTCGTTTTAGGTGAGAGCTTAGAACAAAGAGAGAGAGATCCTAATACCACTTCCCCTCAGTGTAAAAGGATAAAACTAGAGCCAACGAGTATGAGAAATCATACTCTACAGCTTGCCTCATTTTTGTGTATTACATTTTATGCTTTCTTTGTATTACACTGTAATGACTATTCTACGGTTGAAAAGCCTAAAGTTTTAATTATGATAATGATGCATTTCTAATTTCATTCTCTCGTTTCCTTACCATGCCATCTCATTTATGTTTAATTGATTACATGAGTTCGGTAAGGCGTAATTAGTATTAAAGAATTTGGTTGTCTGCGTTATTTGTCTTGTTTAGTTAAATGCGACCATTAATGCCTTGTCTTATTCGAGAGAAAAGACAAAGTGTTGACTATTGTCACTGAACGCGTGGTAACTTGGATTTAGCTAAACAGGTCGTGAAAAAATTATAGCAATGCGATCTTGTCGTCGAACTTATCCTTGGCATACATATCAAAAATGCCAGTGTATGTCTTGAAGGCACCGAAAGGTTGTTTGTCTTAATTTTTGCTAAGTTACCTTTGGTTTAATCAAAAAGATTAGATACAATTCATCTCTTAACTTTAAGTATTTGGGGCTCGAAAGGCGAGTAAGTATGGTGAAGTGATAACATGTATAAATACCCATTATTATATCCTATTTTATTAGAATAATAAGGTCAAAACGCATAAGAAAATGATTAGAATGAGTAACTTATGTTGTAAATACATAATTATTTAGAAATACATCATACATAAATATCATGCCTGTTTTACGCGATTACCATGTCTAAACGCAGGATAAGTGGACAGGAAGAAATGAATAAATTGTAGAGGACATCTCGTGCAAAGGCCACATGATGAGAACTTGCCTAGTGAATATCTCTAGGCGAGGAACCATGTCATCACGCGAGGAAGGCTCCCTAAAGGACAAGAATGGTAGTCAGAGTTGATGTAACTTCATAAAGTTGCAATTGGTGCTGACAATCTCAGAGGAATAGAAATTTCCCACAGAAATGTGCCTACAAAAAAGACTTCATCCCTACCAAGAGAAAGAAAGGTCTGCATGAGCCAACTAAGGGGCCTGCATAGGCCAGCTGGACGCTGTTTGGACCAAAGGCTTGGGTAGGTCAATTCCTAGAGAGTAGCAGAAAGGAATAACCTTTTCGTCATCTGTAAACGATTTCTTTTTCTTCGCCGATCAGTTGCAAAAATGAGAGCTTGGCTCTTGAATAGGGAAGAATCCATACTCCCGTTGTCCCTTAACTTATAATATTTTCCATTATCTTTCCTTTCCATTAATATGTTGTTCATATTGTACAATGGCTTAAGGCCTAGATTCTTTATACATATGTTACATGTTTACACCTTTTCAATCCATCATTTCTTGACTTCTCACTTGTCAATGTGTTTTTAGTAGTTAGCTTTGCGATAAATTGTTGATAAAAAGTTTAACTTATAATTCTTGTCGCGTTAGTTGAGCTATGTTCATCGCTTGACCAGCGTATATCGCCAACTATCCGAGAGGGCAAGTAGCAAGGATAAGACTAATGTGCACAAAAAGGAGTACTTTGGAAACAAACTCCACTTTGTGAGATAACTTCCATCACTTGTGTCTCAAAAGATGAACAAGTATGAACATTAGGCACCGAGAGGTTACCGTTCTTAATAGCAAAGTTATATAAGTATTGTAAGTGAATTCTTCTAGATATATCTTGCCTAATAGAGCACTGTCATTTGCATCCCGAAAGATGAGCAAGTGTGGCGTCTAAATACTTCGAGAGAAGCTCTCCTTAATCATGAGTTGGTTACGCAAGTTATATCGCATCGAAGCTCTTACATTGCTTAACCGCCTAATGTAGACCTTCCTTCACCTTTTTCTCGCATACATGTTATTTCGCAATTCCATCTCGCATCCATTCATTGCCCTTTATAGATTCTTTCGGCATACATAAGTAGCTTTAATACTTGTTCTGATTCTTTTATACTTTATTTAATCAATTCTTTTATACTGCCTAGATGATAAGTAATTCCTATAACTAATGTCTTCAATCAATTTTCTGTGTTCGACCTTGAATCATCTAGGTAAACCTACTGTTTCGTTTGCACTTGGGCAAACAGTAGGAAAACTTGTACTCAACGAGGAATTAGCTATTACGAATTAAAGAGGTACATAGTGAGTATCTCACATGCTATGATCATGATCCATGACTTACCGCATAAAATTAATGACGCAATACAGAAAGATATAGTGAGCATCTTACATGCGATGAACATGCTTCACGACGTATTGCCTGGATTAGAACTGCACCACATGTTTGTGAAATTACTAAGTCCAAACGAAAAGAGAACCCAACCATGAAGACACCGAGAGGTTGCTCCCCTTAATTCTAAAGTGAATAATCGCCTCAACATGTTAATTATCTTTGCATTATATTTAACTAGTTAAATATATCTGCATGACCAATGCCTAATACCTGAGTTCACATTTCAGCACATCTCATTGTCAACTTCATCTTGCTAACTCCATCACACATTAATGTAAATACATAGGATAAAATATATTGTCCTACAATTATACTGTATAAATAATATGCAGAAGATTAGAACTCGCAATTAACCACTTAGAATCACCAATTCTCGGTGTTCAACTCTGGCCTTAACCAGGACACCTGTCTATATGCTTACAATTGGGCAAGAGATAGAAAAACTTGTACTCAACGCTGAATTTGTAAAATTAGCAAAGCGTAGGTAGGATTATGTTCCTCTTAGCACATGCCCCTAGTCTAGTCGCCTACTTAAGTCACATACTTAGAACCTAACATGATATATTCATTAATTAATTTTGTAATGAAAATTATGAAACAAGCAGAACCCTTCAAGGGAACATGATATAATGTTCCCTTGTAAAAAATAAAGTGTGCAACTCTTATTTGTACCTCAGTTTTATTACAGGCATTCTTTGAAGCTTTTTATGTGTAAGATACTCTATGATGGGTTGATGCTAATCTTCTTCATAAATGAAATAGGTTGTTGTCACATTCGTTTCCTCGCATTCAAACACGATCAGAGGCATAATCCATTGTTGACAAAGAGGTATATTTAAAGCTACATCATTCAACATTGTCAAGGCAATGGCCAAATTTGCCAATGTGTCCACCCTCTTATTTGCTGCTCTACAGACATGTTACAGTATTACATTGTCAAACCTTTCCATCAATTGTTGATCATAAGCGAAGTACAACTCCAAGTCTTCATGTTTCACATCATACTACAATAAGAGTTTACTGATTTTCAACTTTGAATCGCCATAAATTTCTATGAATGATACTCCGATTTCTAATGCCATTTGAAGTGCAATTATCAAAGCCCAATATTCAACCACATTATTAAATAGGTGCAAAGCTATAAGGAAATATATGTTTTTTTTAGAAAATGAGGACGATGCCTGCCCTCGCACCACTTTTTCGCACAACACCATCAAACTACATAGTCTTAGGTTTTGTAACTTCGGTGAAGAAATTTTCATTGTCCGGCAAGTCTTCACAAAACTTCCAATTTGATTGAATTAAGTATTCTGCTAAAAAGTTTGTCAATGTCATTTGGCCTAGACAGAATGTAGTTTCTAGGGTCAACCTTTGCCATTAGATGAACCGTGAAGGCCTGCATACAATGCCTCAACTTATCATTAGCAAAGAAAAGTGCGAGACACATTTTCTCGATGGAAGAAAAGTTGACTTCGGCCCCAGCTAAGGTTCTCCTCTTGTGCCAATAATGCCCCTGATGACGTTTCCTGTGTAGCAATGTACAATATCGACAACTTGCCATGTATCGGAGCTCCTATTATTGGAGGGCTAAGCAAGTATTTCTTTATGTTATCAAAGGCATTTTGAGAAACCTCATCCCACATAGTTTTTTCTTCTTTTCTCATCAACTTTTGGAAAGGTGGGCACCGAGCAACCAAGTTGGAAATGAACCACTGAATGTAAACCCATCGTCCCTGGAGACTCCTTAGGTCATGCAAATTATTTGGCCTTGGCAATGACATCAATCTTGAACTGGTTTATCTTGATCCTTTGGTGCCTTAATGAAGCCAAGAAACTTTCCTGAAGTTACACCAAACGAGCACTTGAGAGGGTTCATCCTCAGTTAATATTTTTACAAGCTGTCGAATACAACTTTTTCATCCTTCAAATGGGTCTTGTCATCTCTTGGATTTGACCACAAGGTCATCAACATAGCACTCGACATGCTTATGCAGTATATCATCAAACATTTTACACATAAGTAGCACCAACATTCTTTAATTTGAAGGGCATCGCCTTGTAATAGTATATTCTCTTTGGAGTCTTGAAGGATGTAATTTCTTCATCTGAAAGGGTCATTGGTATTTAGTTTTATCCAAGCGATCCATCCATAAAGGACAATTCCTCGTGCTAGTGATTTCATCAACCCTGATTTTAGTGATGGGCAAAGAAAAAGTCATCTTTGAGGCATGCATTATTTAGGTCACGAAAGTCTACACAAACACGAACCTGCTCGTTCTTTTTTCTGATAGGGGCAATATTTGCTATCCACATTGGATATTTGACCTCACGAATGAATCCTGCTTTAATTAACATGTTGAATTCAGCCTCGATTTGAGGAATAAGCTCTGGTCGAAAGTGTCGCTTCACTTGCTTAATCGGTTGATACCTCGATTTAACTGTAAGTTGATGGCCTGCTACTTTTTTATCAAGTCCCTACATCTCCTTGTATGACTAAGCAAAGATATCCATGTACTCGTGAGCAAACTTATGTATTTATCCTCCTTTTTACTAGAGAGAGACACACTAATGAAAGTTGGGTGCAGTTCCTCTATTGTACCAAGATTCACCTCTTTCAGCTCATATACGGTAGATTGGCCACCGTCCTTTAAACATTGTGGGACATCTTTCGTGTTTTTTCAGGAGTTTTAATATGCTATTCTTGAATGATAGTAATGTGAAGACATGAAGTTTCACCTTCTCTTGGTCTGAGCCTTCATTTTTAGAATTAGTTAGTATAACATCACACATTTTCACTTTCAACGAGCCTTGGCTTGTATAGAGAGTTGCTTGTTGGGGGATTGCACACACCCTACACTCCTCGCTTGTTGGTTTGTGGGTGTTTTCTTGGCTTATGGCCTCAATGTAGAATGGTTGTTTGTATGTATATTTGGTGGTCTAATGATGTGTCATTGAATATGGATCACTGCATGCGAAATGCTCTCCTATATATTCTCTTCATCATGCGAGATGACATAGACATTGTCTGCAAGATGTTCCCAATGTCTTCAGCATTTACTCTTAAATCGCAAAGTGTAAGTTTTTCTATTGCTTGTCCAAGTGTAAGTGAAATAATAGGTTTGCCTGGGTGATCCAGAGTCGAACACAGGGAATTAATATTAAGCCTTAGTTCTAGAGTCTACTAATCAACTAGGCGTTATTTCAAATGAGTTAAAAGAATATAAAAAGAATTAAAAATACCTAACCTAGAGATGCTGTGAAGGTGACTTAAGGTGGTTGAAAGAATGAAGAGGATTTAGAAGGGAGTGCACTAACTTGCGTAAAGAAGGGGGTGAGGGAATGTCTAATGCTACTAGTCGAACAAGCTATATGACCACTTCAATGTGATACAATTTGTCAGGCTATCCTATGATTAAGACGTGCTCCTCTTAGAGTCATTGAATGCCACACTTGGTCTCCTTTCGAGATCCAAATGACTGAGACTAACCTAGTGAGGTATATCTAAAAGCCTTTATTTATACTACTTAGAGTGCTTTGTGTTTAAGGACAACAACCTCTTGGCATCTATTGTCCACACATGGTATCCTTTAGAAATTAAAATGAGGGAAGTCATCTCGCAACTTTGAGAAAACTCTTCCTTACTTGTTTTAGCCTCGTCCTTGCTACTTATCCTCTCGGGCAATTGGCGATATACGTACACTGGCCAAGTGTAGAATGTAGCTCGATTAACACATTAACCATTATGAATAAAAACTGCTTATTAAGAATGCATCATAAACCTAGACTACAAATAACATAAAGATGGATGAACAGTAGAGAGAAGGATAGATTGAAAAGTGTAAAAGCATACATTATATTAAAGAATAAAGGCCTGCAGCTACTATACAATATGAACACATACAATGTAAAGAAATAATAAAATGAAAAGAGAAGAAAAGAGAATACCAGTTAGGGAGAGAAGGGAATGAGATATTCTTCACTCAAACTACAAGCTCTCACTTTACATACTGATTGGAGAAGATGAAGAAGTGCTTCACATATGGTGGTAAGGTTAATCCTTGCCACCAACTCTCTAGGTTTTGGTCCCGTGAGACCTTTATGAACCATACATGCCCTCTTTTTCTTGATGGAGATGGAGCTTCTTATTTAGACAGCTTTTGGTAGAAAATCTGTCATTTTGACCAAGTCAGCACTGAAAGTTGTTCATTTTGTCAGGTCACATCACGCCATCTACCGCTTTTGTCTTCTAGCGATCCTCTTCTCTCATGATGATTTGGTCTATTCGCCTTGTATCTGCATGGGTTCCTCTGTGATTCACCAACTTATCCTTTTGTTAATAATCATGCATTTAGACACTAAAAACCACGTGAAGCAGGCATGAAGCTTCATGTAAAGTGTACTTCTAAATAATTATGTATTTACAACATAAATCACGCATTTTGGTATATTTATCCTGTATTTCGATCCCATTATTCTATTTAAAAGGCTATAATAACTTCTATTTCTACAAGTTATGAAGAGTAACAAGAGTTTTTCTTTTCATTTGGGAAGGGACATTACTATGAATTTCTCGCTTTCCCTTTGTCTCATAAGGAAATTCCTTACAAACACAATTCTTGATGTCTTTATACTTAATGTGGCACCAAACTGACGTGCAAGATATTGATTCCTTCTTTTTTACACCTATGCAGGAATTCGTGTTGACATGTGAGCCTCCATACTCAAGACAATTGAAAATTGGTGCACGGGGCACTTGTACATTTTTCTTGTTAGCCACGCCTAGCCTTTGAAAAGGTTGATGGTCTTATAGCCACTGTGAGCTTACATGTGTTTTCCTCTTTTCTTGAGGGGGTAATTAGTCTTTAAAAGGCCAAACACCGATCAAAGCTAGGCACTAACAAATAACTTTATCTTTTTGCCTCCATCATGCTTAGACTTTCAAATACTAAGGCACATGAAACGGTCGGTCTAATTTGATCAAATGTTGTGGTTCTAAAACTATCACTTCCTTTTTCTTCCGTATTATCAACCTTTGCTTGTTTCATTATGTGCACATGCAATTGTTCATAGATATGTCATGTTGAGGCTCTAATTGATTGACTTATCAGGTGACTAGAGTAGGCTAATGGGATAAAAGGTGCAGTTCCTATTTATGCGTTGCTAAACTTCTAATGATATGCGTATAATACAAGTAAGAGAAGAGAGGTTTCCTGGTAAGTTCAAAGTCAAACACAGGGAATTAATGTTCCTAATGCTCTTATCGCATAACTAGACTCATGCGATAAAATCTCTACAATATATGTATGGACACATAATTTATCCTAATTATTTACCCTAAGGTGCCTTTGGTGGTCCAAGGTGAACATGGCGATGAAGTGAGATGTTGAAAGAACTCATATTATAGACATGGTATGAAGGAATGTTTAATTAATAATTCAAGGCGATACAGAGCATTTATTAACTTCAAAATTAAGGTTAGCGATAACATCCTTCACTATATTTATTAACTGATAACATCCTTCGCTATATTTGCTCGCCTCTGGAAATCCAAATACTTAAAGTTAAGCTACGATTTGTATCTAATAAGTTTGTTTACATTACAAGTAACTTGTCCATAATTAAGGCAGGCAACCTCTTGGTACTTTCACTACGCACGTTAATATCACTGCAACTTATGCGAAGGATGAATTTGGCGATAAAATTGCATTGCTACAATCTCCTCACCGCTTTCTTAGTTAAATGTGGGCTTACACTTGTCAGGCGATTGCTATCAATACCATTGTTTCTCTCAAATAAAAAATTCTTTGACATACGCATTTAGCTAAACAAAACTTATAAAACATACACTCAGATTTTTTAGTATTAATAACACATTCCAGTGCTCATGAACTAACTAAACAAATTGAACATGAATAACAATAGAGAAATGGGAGAATGATAGAAGAAATGCATTACTATTATAATCATATCTTTAGGCCTCTCGACCATATACATATTACAATGTCATACAACAAAAATAGAAAATGGAATACAACGAAGTGTGTCAAGCCGCAGAGTATGATTTTTTATACTCTTTTGCTCTGATTTTTTGTCTGATTGTGAGACGGAAATGGTTAGAGGAACACACACACTCTCTCTCTCTTGTAGTTCTAAGCTCTCACCTAAAACTCAGAAAGAAAGAATAGAAGACAATGAACTTGCTCTCCGGCCCAAAGATTACACTTTTTGTTAAGAAGTAGTCTTTTATTTATAGATCAGGAGTGCTGTTGACAGGACATTCTGCTTGTCTTTTTCATTTAATTCTTAAACTTTCTCAAGTACTCTTTTGAGAAGTTAACATTACTGGTTTGAAAAGTACCTACTGCGAGCTAGAGATTAAAATTATGCGATAAAATTTGTATTTCTAATCATGCGTTGCTATTTATGATAAAAACATTGTCGTTAAGTTCTCCCCTCTTTTGCCAAAGTGTAAGCGACAAGAAGTTTCCTGGTGAGTCCAGGGTCGAACACAGTGAATTTCTAGCTCCTAACTTATCCTAATGCGTGCAAAATCATACGGTAAAGATTAAACAGTAATATGTATGAACAAAAGTAAAAAGAAATAAGAGCTATGCTGGGATACTTAGCAAGTCCTACTATTTTCGTCTGCAAAAGGAGGTTTCTAAGGGTGAGGATCTAGTGGAGTTATCCTCACTTTTGCGATCGAATCAATGTGCTTCTTTTGATTTGCTAAGGTTTGGAGTAGGCGAATAGGGATTACTTGGAAGAGAAGTGGGTGAATGAGGGTTGCGAGGAGTTTGAGTGGTTTGTCCATGGAGGCCTTTCTTATAACATAGGGGTTAAGGCGATGGACATGGTTAAACTATTGATGAAGGTTATATAATGCATGGATTAGTGACTTGTTGTGTTGGGCTAAATGTTATGTCTCAGAGTTTTAAAGTGTTTAAATAGACCTTCTTAACTAGGATTAAGAAAGTGGTTACCAAGCGGTTAATGTCTTGTCAAATTAAGTTGATGTAAAAAACTTGAGTGACTACTCGTGGCTCAAGGTACGACATATTCATTACGTCTTGAAAGTTTAAAATTGAGGAATTTGACCTGACGCTTCATACCTGTAAAGATTTCAACGTTTCCCTATGCAATCTAGCTTCCTACTTTGTGTAAGGGTGTTAAACTATCTATGTTGGTAGTGTGCAACACGCAACCCCTTTTAAAAAATTAAAGGATACACAGAAATTGAAAACAAAAGAATACAAAATTGATTTACAAATAAAAGAATTGTATGCAGAGGTATTAAGAGTATGAGGAATTATGAAAACTAAACTAAGAGTACAAAAATAAAATAAAATAAATCAATGGAAGAATTATATGTTACAAGTGCGTTTATGAGTTCAGGATTCTTGGCGAGGAAGAGCTGTGTTCTCATCGTTTCTGCTCCACATAGTTTCCTAACTGCATTATTCCTGAACTTCATTGATCATTTGCATCATGACTCTCAGTGTCTTGATTGATCATTGCAATAAGTCTCTGCTCTCAATCATTCATCGGAATGTTCAAATGATCTTTCTCGGTCCTTGTCACTTAGCTATCTAAAATTGTATTCATCCTTAGCTCTGCACAGGGACACTTCTATCGATGACTTCATGAAGGTTCTCATTTTCATTCGTGACTAGTTGCATCCATTGACATTCCTTTGGGTCATCATCCGAAAGATACATTGATTTTGGGGTTGGTGTAACGACCCAACTTTTCTATCTAAGTCGAAATCGTTACTTTAAACAAAATCCTTTGATTGACTCAAAATATGGTGAAATTTATTTGAAACCATAACGAACAATGAAAACTTAAGTTCAAGCCCTATTTCAAATAAATAAAATTCTAAAAGTACTGTTTACAAAATAACTGCTCATAAACTCAATTCAATCACAAAGAGAATTTAAAACCATCAGCGGAAGCAGTTTAAAAGACATTTCCCCTATGGCATTCACTGCTCCTTCTTGTCCCTCGTCGGTCTGCTCCTCGAGTTAGCTTTGCCTGAAAAGTTAAACATAAAAGGGTGAGTATTAACATACCCAGTAAGAGACCCTCTACTGGTCCCGTTAAGAAAAAAATAAAACTGTTAACTTTCTATAGGGGGTACCCTACACTTTAACAGTCTTGTGATCCCGTAGGATACACATAATCAATCTAAAGCCCCGAAGGAAGCACATATCAGTCTAGTGCTCTGCAGAAAACACATATCAGTCTAGTGCTCCCGAAGGATGCACAATAGGTGGTGATCCCTTAGGACACCTGCAAGGTACACTACCTTATAGATAAAGTTAACAATTTCCCCTCAGTCCCAATCTAGCATTTTAATTAGTCAAACAGATTTGCAATTCAAACTACCACTATTCCATTCTCCGAGTTCAACACATTTACAATCAATGTATACAATCCAACACCTAGTCAAACATTTTCAGAACGGTTCCTCAACGAATAAACTCACATAAGCATCACTCTACTCAATTCAGTCAGTTCGATTTAGTTCATAAATCACAGGACACTACCTATGCCCTAACATAATAGCCAACAAACAACAACTTAATCAACTCAAGATTCTCAGTTTAGTCATCACAGTCAAATATACGTATCAGTCAGTTCATCTCAGTTCAACAAAGTTCATACAGCTAAATAGTCATCAATTATAATTTACACATCAATCAGTCCCCCCAAGATTAGCAGGATCCATACAGACAAATCATCTCAATTGTATCGTTGAGTCCAGTAGTAGGAACCCTAAATTTTTATGCAAATTCCTCAATCGAACTAAATCCAATAAATCAAATCCTAAACATAAACAAACATAAAATCAACAAAGTAATCTAGACATAAACAAACAGAGAGCCAGTAAATTTCCAATTAACTTCATCCATCCAATCTACCCCAAACGTGAATTTAACGACTTACCCAAGAAGTGGAGAATCAAACTCCAACGAAGCTTACTGCATAACCCAAGGATCCTAACGCCAACTCACCAACATCACCTTCAAGAATAACATAAATTCGACCAATTAAACAACATCACATCTCAACGTACTTACAATGCAGAACTTTATAACCCATCAATTTCATCCTTACCAAACGAACTTACCACAAGGTAGAGGCAGTGGCTCACAAAATTAGAGCAAAAGAGATTGTGCAACAGATTTGGACATGGGTCGGCTTCCAATTCGCGGCTAGAAGAGGGGAAATCACTTGCGGCATGGATCAGATATCTTCAGTTCGGGTAAGGCTTGGGTTGCGGCTGACGACGCGAGAGGCAACAGATCCGGGTCGGTCGACTAGGGGAGACGCTTCAGCTCCAACCTCGATGAAACATTGGTGGTTCGGGCGACAGAAATTGGACGTCGGCGTTTGCAGGTAGATCGGGGAAATTGGAAACAAATCTGACTTGACGAATGGTTGAAGGAGGCGAGGCTGTGACGGGTTTCACGTGCGACGAACAAGGGAGATGAGGAGGTGACCGACGACGAGGGCTTTTTGACGAAAGGAAAAGAGAAAAAAAATGAATGATTGAAGGAGGATGATGGTCGGCTAGGTAAGGCACGGGGAAGAGGAGAAGAAGAAGAAGATGTGGGAGGGCACGCGATGAAGAAGGAAATGGGGTTTTTTTTTTGTTTTAATAATAGTAATCATAATAATAATAATAATAATAATAACTAAAATACACAATAACTATTATTACTATTATTTCTATTTGTCAAATTCCTATTTCTTTTCTTTCCCATCAATTTATAATATAACACCCAAATCCTTAAAAATTAAATAAAGGATTCGACAATTAAACAATGAGAAAAATACCTGGAATTCAGGGTGTTACAGTTGGTTCAAGCAATCACAGATTATTCTGGTACCTTGAACTTTTCCACGCAATTTTTGGCTGATCTCGTGATTTACCAAAATCAAATGCTTTGCCTAAACTCAAGTAAAGTGCTACTCTAACATCTAAAAATCAATTCTTCGGCAGCGACGCCAAATATTTGGTTTTTATTCATTTTAGTGCTTGTACTTAATACTTTCAATTATGTTTGATGCAATTGCAATACATCATCGTGTCAGGTCATTGCACGTAATGCGCTTATCGTAACTCTTTGTATCGCGTGCTTCATTCGAGGCGATGGGTCATGGGGTATGATCATAACATATGAGATGCTCACCATGTACTTGTTCATCGCACGATTCTTAAGTCCTCGTTGAGTACAAGTTTTCCTACTGCTTGACCAAGTGCGAGCGAAATAGTAGGTTTACCTGAGTGATCCAGGGTCGAACACAGGGAATTGTTTTTAGATATTAGTTCTAGGTTTTGCTCTTCATTTAGATAGGTTGGAAGAATTAAATAATAACAAATGTAAGAATTAGCTAATTACACAATGAAAGTCTGTAAGGTGACGTGAAGAGAAAGATAAAACAACGCATGTAACTTGCACTAGGAAAGAGGGTAGGAATGTCGGCGTGGTTTCATTTGGATATGTAAGGAGATAACTTTGACGCGATATAAATTGCTAAGACACACTTGTGATTAAGTCATGCTTCTCTCGAATGCATAAATGCCACACATGAATACTTTTCAGAAATCTATATGTACAAATATGCTAGACAAGCAATTTCTAGAAGAAATAACTTATGGATCTTGTAGTATTTTGTGATTAAGGATGATTACTTCTCAGTAACCACTGTCCGCACTTGCTCTTCTTTTGGGATCCAAATGTTAGAAACACTTTTGAGGAGAGGCAAAGTTCCTCTTCACACGTGTTAATTAAGTTCTAGCTACTTTTCCTCTCGGGCAGTTAGCAACTTGTGTTGGCCAAGCATTCACAAAAGCGTAATTAACAAGTTAAAATGTATAAGCAACTCTTCTTATCATGAATTATCACTTGTTAAGCAACTCTAAACATGATAATTAACACTAAACTTGCAGAAGAAGAGAAATAATGGATTGAATGGCTATGTTTATATACAGTTATCAAAGAATGTGAGTATACTTTATAAACAGTATGTACAATATGAGGTATAAATTATAAATGAAAACAACAAAGATGGAAAGAAGAGAAAGTGGATTGCTACTACAAGTTAGGAAATCAAAGACAAATAATCTTTTTGTCATCACAACTACATACTCTCTAGGTAGCTTACTCAAGTTCTCTCTCTCTCTCTCTCTCTCTCTATACAGACTTTCTTCGGCCTATTCGGGCCTTCTTCTCTTGGTGGAGACGAAGTGCTTGTATAGGCTGCTTTTCGGTGAAAAACTTCTATTCCTCTGAGTGTGTCAGTGCTGTCTTCTAGCCCTATGAGGTCATATTGTTCCAACCATTCTTGTCTTCTTGCGAGCCTTTCTCGCTTGATGTTTTGGGTCCTCACCTGGAGTTGTTAATCGCCAAGTGAGATCCATCGCATAGCTCTTGCATGAGATGTCATATATAAGCTGCTCCTTTATACCTTTCCCACTTGTCCTGCGTTTAAACATGATAACAACGTAAAACAAAAATGACATTGATGTAAGCTGTATTTCTAAATACTTATGCGTTTACAACATAAGTCATGTGTTCTGATCACCTCCTTATGTGTTTTAACCTCATTATTCTAATAAAAGGACTACAATAACGGTCATTCTTGTATGTTATCAGTACCTCTCGATCAACTTCGTAGTCTAGAATGAAGAAGTCTGTGGGAAACACAAATTTGTCCACTTTCATCAAAACATCTTCGACCTTACTCTCTGGCTTTACAATGGATCTATCCACGAATTGAAGTCTCATTAGCGTTGGTTGTACCTTTCCTATTTCTAATTTCTTGAAAATAGACAAAGACATCAAATTAATACTTGCTCTGAGGTTGCACAGTGCCGACCTAAATCCAACCCACCTATTGAGCAGGGGACAGTGATACTTCCAAGATCTATCATCTTCTTTAGCGTCCTCTCTTTAAAGATGTTCCTGATTATTTTCGTTAGAGCTACTGTTTCTAAGTCATTAATTTTCCGCTTCCTAGCCAAGATGTCTTTAAGAAACTTGACATAATTTGGTATTTATTCTAACTCATCCACAAACGGGATGTTGATATGCAGCTGCTTCAAAACGTTAAAAAACTTATCGAATTATTGTTCGTCGCCTTTCTTTCTTAGGCAACCAGGAAATGAAGGGGGCGGTAAAGGATTGGAACTCGTTGCCTTGTCAGACGCTTCGTCTTATTGCTCTTCTGGCCTAGAATGCTCCACTTCCTCATTCGACATGATTTTATTCTCAAAGGAAGAATCATCATTAGGTAAAGAGGAGTTTAAGGAATGAGAATTATTAATTGAGCTACCATTCTCAGCAGCAGAGGTAGAAGTAGGATTTCTACGTTCAGACACTGGTTCATGGATGGATAGGTTCATTCCACTGCGTAGCTTCACTGCCTAACACTATTCTTTTCCTGAGTTCCTTCCTTTAATGGATAGTTCTGTATTACTGGGGATGGTTTCTTTTTGTTGCCTAGATATGACGCTGGCTAATTATCCGCTTTATAACTTCAGATTTTTAACGGATGTAGCTTGACTTTGCAAAAGAGTATCGTTCCTTTACATATATTCTTGAAACAAAACTTCCATTGATGGTGATGAAGATGATGATGAAGGATGTGATGGGGTGAAGTGCTGAATTTGTTGTTGTCGTGGTAGCTAGGCACCTCGCCCCTGTAGTTCAATTTGCCACCTTGTTGTTGTGGTGCATTCTGATCTCAACCACTCCAACAAAAGTTTGGATGATCTCTCCAACCCTCATTGTAAGTGTTAAAGTATGGGTCATGTTTCACATAGGCGACTGTCTCTTTGCTCATGGGGCATGCATCTATGTCATGCAGTCCACCGCATCCTACACAATCCAACTCAGCTACCTAATGTATTAATTTAAGTAAACTCCTTGCAACATTGACTGGCGACAAAGTCATGAACTGCAAGAGCTTATTCATTTTATTAACTTGGCTCTGCAATGCTACTATAGCATTCCTATCGGATCCTTCTTCTATCTTTCCTCACTCTCTCTACTTCCTCTGTTTTCATTTTGAGAGCCAAAGCCTTCATCCCTCGATTCTTGACTGTTTCTGGCGATGGCGTCTAGCGTTGTTTCAATCTAGTTATAGGATGATTGAAGCATCCAATCTGTAAACACCACGTCTACAGATTGTTGTCTATCTGTAATCATTCTAATTTAGAAATGTTTCATCAAGACACATCTTGAAATGCTACGACGAGGACATCCCTTGATCATTCGCTTGAACCTTCTCCAGGAGTCAATTAGATTCTCGCTATCCCTCTGCTCGAAGGTCATCAGGTCATGCCTTCTTTTTGCATTTTCAATTGGTGGAAAGAATGTTTTCATAAACTTTTCAATTAGACTATCCCAAGTTGTAACTTCCCATTCTTCTAGAGAATTTGCCCATTGCTTGGCTTCGTTGCATAGGGTGAGCGGGAATAATGCTAAACACAACTTATCTCATGATATTCTTGGCATATTAAACGACACACAGATGAAATAGAAGTTTCTTATGTGCTCGTGAGGGTCCTCACATGTGTGTCCTCCAAATTGTCCCCCATTCTAAATCATTTGAAGCATCACTGGTTTGATCTCAAATCGAAAATTTTCCCCAAACATGGGGGTTTCTATGCCTAGGTTGAAATTGTACAAGCTTGGTGATGTGTATGATCCGATAAGGCTGTCTAGATCATGGGCGAGATAAGTAGGGTTCAGATCTGGGACTTGTTGGTTGACATGGTTGTTATTTTGATTTTCCATGTTGGTTCGATTCTGCTTCTGTGTTTGTCTTCTATTCCTCCAAAATGTTCGCTCAATCTCAGTGTCAACTAAAATTCAGGTTAGTCACCTACAGTCATAAACTTGTTCGCACACTTTTCGGCTAAAGTACGCTATTCAGCTGAAATTGAACTTCTGCATAATTTATCACATAAATTAGTTAAATGAGAAAGCATTAAAAAAATTCTTCGGCAACGATGTCAAAAACTTGCTTGTCTTTTTCATTTTATGATTAAACTTTTTCAAGTATTATTTTCAGCAATCAACATTAGTGGTTTGAAAAGTACCGACTGGGGCTAGAGATTAGAATTTTGCGAGAAAATTTGCATTCCTAATCATGTGTTTCTATTTATGATAAAAAGATTGTCGTGCAAGTTCTCCACTCTTTCGCCCAAGTGTAAGCAACGAGAAGTTTCCTGGTGAGTCCAAGGTCGAAGACAAGGAATTTCTAGCTCCTAACTTATCCTAATGTGTGCAAAATCATGTAGTAAAGACTAAATAGTAATATGTATGAACAATATATTGTTTCTCCTAGCTATTTACACTACGATGCCTGGTGGTGCAAGGTGAATATGGAGTTATGGTGCAGTTAAAGATGCTCTCTTTCGGGCAAGGTGAGGAAGGAAACAGAACTGAATAACTAAATAAACTGGCTGATGCTTCAATACTTGAAAGAGATATAATTGTACAAACCACGGATTAAGGTGGGCACCTCTCAGTGCATTACTATAATTGCTCCCCTTTGGGGATGCAAATATACGAGTTCAGTGACTCTATATCGCAAATCATTGTGCATGCAATAATAGTAGCCAATCCTTAATTAAGGTTCACACCTCCCAGCACATTTTAATTACCACACACATTGACCTCTCAGTAATGTATGATAAAGATGAGCTTAGAGATGAGAATGCATTACTGCATTTTTTCGCAACTTGCTTTAGTTAGGAGCGAGTTACACATAGTAAATGATTTCGTTCTCTACTCTTGATCTTCTTTCGAATGAACAAGGTCAAGATGCTTACTCTTAACTAAACAAAACTCATACTACGCCCACTATGATCTTCTATGTATCAAATACATCACTCATTGCTAATTAGTTATTCAATCATATATGTATATGGAAGAGTTAAAGAGATGGGAGCGTGGAAGTAGAAATGCATTGCTTTCATACATAACATTTTAAGCCTTTCGGCCTTAGCATTCGGATTACAAAATAATACAATATAAAAATAAGGAAATGGGGACATAATTAAGTGGTTATGCCTCAGAGTTTGATATTTCATTCTCTTTGGCTTGAATGCTGCCTAGATGGGAGAGGGAATAATGGAATTTGTGGATCTCTCCTTTTCTTTATGCCACAAGCTCTCACCTAGACTCAAGATGATGGAGAGAAGATGAAGGTTGTAAGGACCTTGCTTTTTCAGCCAATTTTTATGCACACCCTTCTGAGGAGGAAAACTCAGTTATATACAAGAAGTGGTGTTGACATGCCAGCGCGTGTCATTAAGACTTTTGAATAGTTGTCACTCTGCTACGCAGTCCGTCCTAATTGTCGTTTTTTGATATTTCCGTCAACCTATTTTGTCTTCTAGCTACTTGATCACCCAACATATACTTCCTCGTGCTGAAGTGGTCGAAAAGATTATTTCACGTGTAATGCACTTGTTGGCCGAACCTTGCTCTTTTTTGCCTAACAACCTGCGATAAAAATGTTGAAACATTGTAAAACGGGGGTGAAGTTTTTTTGCAGTAAACCTTTCACATATTAGTTAAATTGCCTTTGTTTTCTTTATGTATTCTTCTATTTTCATGCATTGAAACCCCATTATTTTACTTAAGAGGTTCAATAACTTGTATTTTTTCAAGTTATCACATTCCACGCCTCATTAGTGCCTCTGATTAAATCTACATCACGTCACGCAAAAGGGTTTTTGTCCTTTTTCTGACATTCGTGCCAACCAAATTTGTCTGCTAGTGCAACAGACCGCCTAGCTTATTGGTCGTCGCCTTGTTGGTTAAACGTGTCGTCCCACATAACATTTTATCGCTAAGCTCTATTTCTTTTTGCCTATTATCCTATGATAAAACATGTAAAATGTGATAAATCAAGGATAAAGTTTATTTTGTTCTTATGTGATAAGGTTTCATTATTTGAGATAAAAGGCCACAATAACTTGTATTTCTACAAGTTATCTACCTCTTCTACAGTTATATGATTGTTGTCAACCACTCTTTCCTTCTCCTTTTAGTTATATGCAACGACTCTGGCGACTTATGTTTGAGTCATTTTCTTTACGCGAGTATAGCATATCCGTCCCTTAAAAGCTTCTTTTAGGTTGAAGAGTGCTCAGGTTGATAAAAAAATTTCCAGCTTTTCAACTTAGCATGGGCTGTGAAGTTAAACTTGATTTTGTCATCAATTTGTAAGCCTTGGGGTCAAATTCGTCTTTTGTCCGCCTTTTGAACAAGTTTGCTTCTGTCAGGTCTAACTTTATCTCTTGCTTTGTTATCTTAGTCAGTGGTGTAATGAAGCTTTCTTTACAAACTTAAACCACCAACCATCAAGCCTTTTGGGCACTCCACGAAGGGTGACTCACCTTTCTTGCACCTCGACTGAGGGACATAGTGTGAATCTGGAGGGTTTGAACCCTTTTATCATTTAAGATCGTACTCTTTATGGTGCCAGTGGATGCCTCACCCTTTCCAGAGTTAAAGGTATTTGTACCTTCTTGTGTTTCCTTTCTTATGCTTACAAATGACTTCAACTGTGAGTTATCTTCTCTTTTTATAAGAAAAATTTCTGCAGGCATAACTTTCGAGATATTATCATTCTTCAAATAAAACTTTGCATCTGTAAAGTAAGACTCGGCCTTTGAGAATTTCTTAGAGTCAGCTTTAACCTTCTTTACGTCATATTGATAAAATTTAAAGCACTGATGCAGTGTCAAAGTTACTACTCCATTTTCATGAATCCAAGGACGACTTAGTAACAACTTGTATATGGTCATTGAGTCTATGACATGAAAAATCCACTGGCCTTTAGGTCGCCAATTGTAAGTTCTAAGCATATCATGGCTATTGCTCTTTGGCTACCCTTGTTGAATCCTTGAATTACCAACTTGTTATGTATGAGTGATCATCCATAAAGATGTGTAATCAGGATAGTCTACTTCGACATTATATTAACAATTGATCCATTATCGATAAGAATCTAGTCGACTCTCTATTTTCGAATGTATTTAGAAACATACAAGGGTCAAAAGTTTGGATCCCAACAGCAAATCCTAATCTGATAAGCCTATAGACATACAATAAGAAGCACTCTCGTATGTCGCACAGGTCGAAGTAGTCGAACTTGATGCTTTTGAATTTAACAAAACATCAATAAGGATGCTTTTGGTTTCTTAAGAAAGTGATAACAAATCATCCACATTGAACTTCAATAGGTCTTTTGACACTCTCTCCTCCTCTAGTAATCTTGGAGGGATGCTTTCTTCCTTCGCGGCATTTTGATGATCACAAAGTAAGTTTGTTGGAAAGAAGTCTGCTAAGGTTACTAAGCGCTAAGGTCGAGAGAAATCTTGGTCTTCCTTCTACATGAGCTTAGGCTTTCAAGTCTTCTTTTGGGCTCTATCCCCTCTTTTATAAATTCGGTAGGAGCATTTCTTTTTTGACTAGTGTTGACTGCTTTTCTTTCGGAGAGTCACAACCATCCACCCTTCTTCATTTTCTTCAATCCATATTTCTTTTCCATGAGGATCCTTTGGTGCGACTTCCTTACGAAACAGAACAATTATTGGCTTAAAGGTCCCAAACTGGATCAAGCTTTTCTTTTGCTAAAAAATCAATGTTGGTAGAGGAGCATCCGACATTATCATCACTACAACATAGTTTGTTTGAGCTACTTCCCCCAAGTCTAGCTTGATCTTTTTCTCACCAGCCAACCTTAGAATTAGTTCCTTCATCACAAAACAATTCTCTACAGGGTGACTAATGATCCAATGATACTTGTAGTCATTGGGATCATTTACCTTTCCTGCTTGCTTAGGTCGTTTACATTCCAATAGCTAGATCAACTACTTCTTCACTAGTTGTTCCAAGCATGTCTGCGATATTCGAATTAGGAAATTGGTAAACTTTTTCTTATCTTTCCTTTAAAGCCATATGACATCACTCACCTCCAACATCTTTTTTTTAGCTCTCACTTCCCTCCTTTTGGAAAACTTCAATGAGGTTGTGTTTACGACCATAGATTTCGACGCTCCTCACTATCTTTTTTACACCGTTCATCTTTTTCTTGTCCTTTACTTTAGGGACGAAAAAATCCTCAGTTCCTCTGTTGTCGATGCTCAACTCCATATCATGAGCGTGAGTTGATAACTCTTTAAATGTACGGGGCTTTATTTCCTGCAAAATGTAAGAAATTCCCCAAAGCTTACCTTGGGTGCACATTTCTACAGATAATAGTTTGATGAGTCGATCCTTACAATCAAGACTAAGAGATCTCCATCAGTTGGTGTAGTCAATGGTTGGCTCTCCATTTTGTTGTTTTTTGTTTGTAAGATCCATCATGCTTACGATGTGCCTGGTGTTGTAGAATAAGTTTATAAACTCTCTTTTTAGTTGTTCCTAGCTATCAATCACATTGGGGTCCAAGTCTGTACCAGTCAAAATCATTTTCTTTCAAGCTTTGAACGAACTGCCTAACCAATTGTGGTCTTTTTTTTTATCTTGAATTCTCTCATGTTTTGACGAAGTGGGCGATGTGCTGCATTCTCTCATATAATAGAGTTTGTGATCATATTCTATAGTTGCTAAACTGAGGGGGGAGCAACAGATGCATGGATTGTTGTTATGGTTGGTTTTCTTTCATCACATTCTTCCCTTTGTCGTCACCAGCTTTGACAACAAAAGTTTGACTTGACTCAACAATTTCTCAAGTCTACATTTGCTCTTTAAAAGCTGCAATTTCGTGGTTCTGTTCCTCAATAGCTTTCATCAGGATATTAATTTTTCTCTCCATCTTTGCCATAGTACCCTCGACCATTACATTAGCCATCATTACAGACATTTCGTTAGGGTGTGCTTCCCTTTTTGATCGGTTAGAGGCAGAATCAAATTATCATACAAGCAATTTTCCTTGATGACAATCCTAGCTTTAGAAGACTCCATCAATTGTTTAAGGATGCTTTGCACAATGACAAAACCTTGATTCTACTAATGGAAGATCCCCTTTGAATGAGTATAAGTAACAGGTTTCGTGTATGCGCCACTTGCAATAAAAGATTTGGATGCATCTTTCTTTGGTGCCATCAATTTGCTTGTAGATTTGGATGACGAAAGAGAGATGAGAGGTAGAGATGTCCTACTGGACGTGCCAATTTATTCACAAGAAGTTGATAGAGAGAAACGTGTTTTGTGGAATTGAACTTGTGTTGATGTTAATTATGATGTGGTATGGTTCGTTCTTTAGTATTTGTTCTTTTGATTCTCTCTTGGTTGAATGCTCACGCTTGGTTTGAGGAAGCGGAGCACATGATGTTCTCGAAGATTGAAATTCCTTTGAAGATATAAGTTTCTTCCAAGTCTTTAACTTAAAGAACACCACATGTTCCATTTCCTCAATTCAAGCATGGACATTCAATTGAGAGAGAATTAGAGGATCAAATATTAGAAAACGGACAATATTACATCATAATCAACATCAACAGAAGTTCAACTCCACAAAGCCAGTTTATCTGTAAACCTCGTGTGAACAATGATAAAACTATTCAAAATGTAGCAAAACTTCAGAATCTATCAATGATAGATACTAATGGACACTATAGACTTCTATTTAGTGTTTATCATTGAGAGATTAAAAATTTTTTTTTTCTATATTTTGTAAATATTTTGATGCATTTTCCTATATTTGAAAACAACCCTAAACTAAATTACATGAAATATGTTCAATAAAGTTAACCTTATGAATCAAATAGATTATAAGATGATTGGTACTAAATAATAACTAACGATAGATGTTTAGAGTTTAGGGTCAAAAGGTTTATAGAACTTAATAATTAAGTTGGTAATATTTACTCTTAAAACTAGAGTATAAATACAATTATTAGTATTTGTATTTGTATTTGTATTTCTATTGAACTAAATAAATGTCATTTTTTAATGGTATATTAGCTAGCTAGCACTTGAATATCGATGTGGAACCCTATTACTTTAATAGTGGATGATAATAAAATCCGTAAAGTATTAAAAAAAAACCTTTCACATTGGACGAGGTTAATTAAAAAAAAAAATGTGCATGTGTGTGTGTGTGTGTGTGGAGAGAGTAATGGTTTTGTAGTAAAGGTATATTTAAATTTAAGAAAGGTGTGCAAATGAGATTGATATAATGTTATGGACATAATATATATAGATGGGATGTAATAATATTCCGGAAATCTAGAGGATAAGACATGTCATGTCCCTTTTAAAGAAATTGTGTAGCTTTGATTACAACAAGAGATCACAAAAGGGCCCCTCCACCTTTCTTCTCAATTCATACCTCTCATTACTATATTATTCCTTTTTAATTCCTCTTTACTTATTTTTATATTTAATTCTTACCCAATTCAATTTCCTACACAATCATTCATTCATCTTCAATTATTACATTTTGCCAAACCTATACTGCATTATTGTATTTTACCAAACCTTCCCAATATAGGTTTGATACAGTTTTTTCAAGTGTGTTACCATGTTTTATTGAATATGAGTTTATCAAATCCAAACATAAATCCAGTAAAAAAGAAATAATTTACTTAGAAATGGTAAACACACAAATAAGCACGGGGTATGTTAAGATCCCACGCATCGTATTTTATAAAATGATTGAAAAACATATACATGTATAGCTTGTATAACTTTGGTTAATCTCTACTTCTATTGGTCAACCTACTTTATTTGTAACCAAATACATATATATGTTTGCTAGTGATTTTCAAAAATATTTTTATGTAATAAGAAATTTTCTACCACATAATTTTAGAGAAAATATCAATTTACACTCTATTAAATCATGCAATTAATAATTATATTAATATAAATCCTAAAGTTCTATAAGTATATCAATTTAATACCATTATTTGGCAAAACATATATTACAATAACTGTTTCAGTTAAATTTCAAAATTATTATAAGTGAATCAATTCAAAATTTTAAAATAAAGATGTCCATGAATTCAATTCTTACACATGTATAGAGATTTTTTCGAATGTTAAAAATTAAGAAATGGACGATTAATTAGATCAATTGGTGCCATGGACAATTTTCAAAGAAATTTATTTAGATTCTAAAATTGATTTGCTTATGAAAATTTAAAAGTTTATCGTGATAAAATAGAAGGTCTTGCACAACCTTTTTCCAGTAAGTAAAGCATAATGATATTTATCTAAACAAAATGTAATGAAGAGGATAAATTGAAATACTTACAAAAAAAAAATTCAAAGTTTAAATTAACACAAATATTAGTAAAAAAAATTAAAGTATTTAGCAATTACTCATCAAAAATAGTTTGAAAATAAAAATCAATATTTAAAAAAATACTTTTAAATTAAGTTAAACCAAACGGTCCTAAATTGATATACAAATCAAATTCAGGGCATAAATTAATACTTTCTCTATGTTTTATATTCATCAGAAGTTGACCGATCCAAAAAGTAAACCAAGCATTTTTCTCATAGAATCATATGAAGTGTTCGAGAGTCATCCAACAGAATCCACATGTGGAAAAGAAAAAGAACTCAAGAGTTTGTTATGAGAACTATTTTCAAAGTACTTCTTTTATAAGTTAGTAAACAAATTATATTTAATGTCCTTTAGTCAAAATAACAATGTAGTGTAATGGGTAGTTTACATATCCGTATAACTTGAGTTATTTTTTTCATAAATTCCAGATTGTCATTTTAGAATTTTTTTTTCATCTCCTCTTCTAGAATTTATTCATTCTTTGTCATTCCTCATCTTCGGCGTCATCTTTTTCATAAAGACAATAATTTTTTCCTTATTCTTTTTTCCTTATCATGTATTGTATTCTTTTTCTTCTTCTTTTTTCACTACACGATCGAATATTAATATCAAAACGATCAGTTGTCTATCCCAGATAGACATAGATAGACCATTATCACTAATAGATAAGTGATAAATTCAAATGACCGTCTAAATTTGGTATAAGATCGTATACCAATATCATTTAGATTTTGTGCAAGATCATTTAGAGTTTGTAGAAGATCGTTTAGTTATCTTGGGGCTCAACCTCACGAGGACTTTTGCCAACTCTCTAGACCTAACAATTTGAAATCAAGGCCCTAAAACACTACAAATTAACAAGAGAAAGGAGAAGAAATCAAATAAATTGAACATTAAAGGATGGGGCGGTTGCATAGGTAGCTAAATTGATTCTAAAAATATAGCATATAGCACCCTATTTTATAAATTGCACAAATGACAAATTTAGAGACCCAGCCCAAATTAACCATGGGTCTGAGATCAAAATTACTAATTTGCCCCTGATTCAAAATGGTAAATTTGGTGCAATCTCTCGATTTTTAGTAAGTAATATTTCTGTTCATCTTCTTTCTTTTTATTTCGTTTCGTCTCCAGAAGTTCATTCCCATTCTTCTTCTTTCTCTTTTGCACAACAAAACAAGGGTTTGATATCAGAAACAATCGGAAACTCCCATTGTTTTTTATTTTTCTCTCTTCTTTTCGAGATTGTCCAATATCTTCTATGCACAGGGTAGGTTTCGCAATATCGGTAAGGGTTTTATGAATCTGTAAGGGTTTTAGCACTTCAATATCTTTTATTTTTCTGGAAATCTCTACTTCATATTTCACAAATAGTAAGTGTTTCTTATTCTAAATTTATTAGTTTCTCTATTGTGTGCATTCTTTTAGGTTTTATCTTAAACACGTCCATCTAACGATAATTTTAGGTTTTATCTTAAACACGTCCATCTAACGGTAATTTTAGGTTTTATTGTGCGCAAATTATTTTAGATTATTTGTTGTTTTCTTATGTAATTTTAAGTAATTTCTTTATTATTTTAGGTTTCAAACGTTGATTACGCATTGTAACAACATGAGGTAACTTGTTTGTTATATATCTGTCTGATAACGAATTACTGTCTAATATATCTCATATAAATTATTGATATCTGATAGTTGTTTGATATTTGTCTGATAGTTGTTGAAATCTAATACATGTTTGTTGTTAAAAAAATAGAAAAAACATGAAAGAAGAAGTTAAATCCATGAAAAGACAAAGAAAAGATGAGAAAGGTGAATGCTCATCCAAAAAACCAAGAAAAAGAGTGGATGAAAGTGAAGTAAGTATCAATTAACTATTATTAACTTATAATTTACTTGATTTGACTTCCTATTAACGAATTTATTGTAAATGTATTCTAACAGGAGACGTCATCCTTTCTTGTCAAAGTTCATTATTATTCTAGGATAGACATTATTGAAAAATTAGTTAAGACTTTAACAACAAAACAAGTTGAAATGTTTAAAAAATGGCCATTTGGATTCTTTTTAGATTTTGAGATGAAACGTTTTCAACGACAATTATTAGTTCATCTCATAGATAGATTGAGTGTTAAAGAGAGCACTGCTGAACAACTAGGTATTTTTCTTAGAAGAGTTTAAAGTAAAATTTTCAATGAGAGAATTTAGCATGATCACAGGGCTTTCTTGTACCCCATTTCCAAAATCGTTAGAATTGTCAAATGAGCCACAGAAACCATGATTGTTAAGGGATGGAATATTCAAAAATACCAATTCAATCAAGAGAAATAGAATTGAAGGTTATCTCACAATACCTTCACAAGATGATAAGCTAATTGTGAAATTAGCAGAGTTATACATCTTAGAGTGTCATTAATAGAAGAGTGTCATTAATAGCAAACAGATGCATAATGTCCTAGAGTGGAAAGATGTCGAAAGGATTGAAGATGATGAGACGTTGCATAGTTTTCCTTGGGGTAGACTAGCATTTAATTTGACAGTAAAGTTCGTTAAAAGAACTGCACAATCTAAAGGTCCACAGTGCACACTACAAGGTTTCCCACAAGCCTTGCTAATTTGGGCATATGAAATCATACCTAAACTCTTAGATCAAGGTGTTGGGGTAGTAACAAAGATTAGCAAAAACTACCTTAAGATGCTTGGATGGAAACCTACCAAGAAGCTTTGATTGGAACTTCCTACAAGATAGGATTGTAACACCCCAAATCCTAAGGTAATTTTTTTTTTTAAATCAAATTTGCCTTATTATTTGAAGTTTTCTTTCTTATTAATTGTTGGGTGTTATGTTATTGCAATTAGTGGGAGAATAAATTTATTTGGTGAGAAAGAAAAGAAGTGATGGGGGAAAAGGAGTTGGAAAAGTAATAATATATTATTATTATTATTATTATTATTATTATTATTATTATTATTATTAGTTATTTTTTTTAGAAAAAATAATAATAATAATAATAATTTTCCTTTTTCTTCTTCCCTCCCGCGCGCTCTCCCCCCCTCACCTTCTTCTTCTTCTTTTTTTTCTTCTCTTTCGTGACCCACAGCCGCCTCCAACCTCCATTTTCTCTTCTTCTTTTCTTTCGTTCAGATCCGTGACCGCCACCCACCCTCCAACCTCACGCCGACCACCTTCAGTTCTCCCTTCTCCTTTGTTTTTTTTCGGCGCCACAGTTACCCAAACCCCAAACGGCTCGTCCGCGCCGCCGTGCCTGTTCAAATCTTCGCCGCCGCTCTCCTCCGCGTCGATCGTTTCGTTCAGAAGGAAAGCGTCTGTGAAGCAGTAGCGCCTTCATTCGGTTTCAGCCGTGAGTTTCAAGCCGGTTTCGTTATGAAGCCAGCCGCCACGTGACTCCCTGCCTTCCAGCCCTGAGTTTCAAGCCGGCCCACGCTCCCATCTCCTTTGCAATCTTGTTTCATTTTGGTTCGTGCGCTGCTGCCTCTGTTTCGTCGTAAACCGACAAAGCATTGTTGGTAAAAAAATTTAAGTTGTGGGTTTGTAGTTGTTTCATATTAATTCAAGTATTATTGTTGGGTTAATCGTTGAATTGTTGTTCAGTCATTGAAGGTATTGGAGGTAGCGCTTAAATTCCTTGGACTCATAACACATTTTAGATATTAGTTGAAGCTCATTTTCGCTAATACTCGTGTAAGTGTAGGAGTTTCATTGAAGAAACTAAATGAGAGAAAGTTTATGAAAGTAATCGAATTTCCTATTGTTATGCTTAGGATTGTTTCGTGGACGTTAGTTGATTAAGGAGCTTCCCTAACTTTGAGGTAAGGGCTTTCTACAGGACTCACCTATAGTTTTGAGTTGTGTCGGATTGTATGGTTATATCAGAAATTGAGTAGGGATGATGGTTATGATATTTACGTTTCGATGTAGACTAAATGTTTAGAGTATATTGTGTTTGATTGGGAAAAGTATATATATTTATGTATGGATTGATGTGGATTTGGTTTTGGGTGCATGTTGTGACCGACTGGATATGTATATATTCTCATATGGATGTTGAATGACTAAAGCCCATAGAGGTCTCTTATATAGGGAAGTAAGTGTGAACTGGCAGGTTGTTGTTTAGACTGAGTGTATTATATACTGTATGGATGTGTTCTTGTGAACGGAGGAAGCGTCATGGTTGTGCCCTTGTAGACTGAGAAGGATGTTATGATTATTTAGTTTGTTGACTGATGTATTGATATGGTTCTGACTGACCTTGGGCTAAATTAGAGTAAAATGACTGTTAGGGGTTAAATGAAGAGTTTACGTGATGAGGATATTTAATTGAACTGTGAGTGACTGTTGAGATGTTTAGGATGGACTGAGGGGAAAATTATTAGTTTCTATTGGGCTACCTTGCAGGTGTCCTACGGGATCACCACCCTTTTGTGTGTCCTACGAGATCTTTAGACTGATATGTGTTTCTACAGAACACTAGACTGATTTATGCGTCCTTCGGGGCGTTAGACTGATTATGTGTATCCTACGGGATCACAAAACTGTGACTGTGCAGGGTACTCCATAGGAAGTTAATAGTTTATTTTTCCTCTAACGGGACCAATAGTGGGTCTCTTACTGAGTATGTTTATACTCACCCGTTTATGTTAAACTTTTTTTCAGGCAAAGGTAACAAGGGAGGCAAACCGGCGAGGGGCAGGAAGGAAGCGTGATTGCCATAGGGGATATTTTAGTTTGCTTCCGCTTAATGTTTTGTTTCTCTTATTTCGTTTTAGTACTTAAGACTGTTTAGAAAATGTTGTGGTTTAACAGAATTCATGAACTGGGGATTAGTAAGCATTTCTTTGAAAGTTTTTTTTTTTTTAAATATTTTAAACAGGGCCCGAATTTAAATTTTGTTTTCTTTGAGAGTTGATTTTAATTGAAGTTGGTACTTTTGTGTAAACTCAGGTCTTTGTTTGAAATTAATGACTTCGACTTAGTTAGAAAAGTTAGGTCGTTACAAGGATCTTCAAAGCTAGTGATGATAGTTTACCTAATGATTACTTTATTATTTCCTATCTATACTATTTTTTCATTTTGATATCATTAACTTATTGAACTGTACATGTTTTATATAGTTTTCAGTTATCGTACCTTTAAATCAATCAACCTTCGAATTGCATTCCAAATATTTTCAATGTTTTGTGAATGAACCAATGGATGCAATAGTGGAAAGATGGACCTTTAGAAGGTCAATATAAACTTAAATGATGATAAAGATAGTGTTCATTGAGTAGAAGGAGTTGGCAAAAAAAAGAAGATTCTCTCATGTAGGAGGTGAGAAAAGTGAAGGATGATATGGCTTCCCTTAAGAATGAAGTGATGGGAATGCTTACGTCAATCATGAACATTATAAATGAAAATTTGACTACAAAAAACCCTAACAAGCAATCTCAAGACTCTATTTATCAAAATAATGCTCCAACGAATAGTCTTCAAAACATTGAAGATGAGATGAACATTCAAGATTTAAATGATAAAAAGGTAACTATATCCTTTATCATATGATTGCATATTTATTTCTATGGTAACTATGTCTTTTATCATATGATTGCTTATTGATTTCTATTCACATTAGCTGATTATTATCCTTAATTTTCTTAGCTTTCTGAAGAATGAAAACATGATGGACAAGAACATGTAATTTTAGTAATTATCATTTTTTTAAAAATATATGTGATTACTATATGATGTCCATATGATTACTTTTTTCAGCTTCCTGATCAAGAAGAAAAAGATGAAGAAAATGAACACGATGGATGTTCACTTAATGAAGTACATAAGGTAATTGTAGTAACTGGATTCTGTTTTTAATGTAGGTGATTAACATTTTATGTCTATCTGATTGACATTTGATTTCTTGTCTAAGGTCACTGAACAAGAACAAAACCAAAAACAAATTAAAGAAACAAATCGGGAAAATGATGATGGATGGACAATTGATGATATACTTCAAGTTAAACAAGGTAATTTTAATTAAAGTGATTATCATCTAGTGTCCATCTTATTTCTATCTGATTGCATTTAATGGAAATATTTATAATTTAAGTTATTTTCAAGTTATCAATTGTTTATTCTAATCTCTTAAATTTGTATATAATAGATTGTGGAAAAACTTCAACGAAAAGAAAATAAAGAAGATATACTACTAAGTACCTAATAATATACAAAAATTGTTTTGAAACCTTTTCACTAGATAATAATTGTTTTGTAAATAGAATGAAGAAAGCAGAGAAGAGAGAAAGGAGAACAAAGAAAAGAAATGATAAAGAAAAACAAAAGGTAACAAAATTGTATATATTGATAAGGTGTCAAATTAATATACTTGAACTAATAGACTTATTCTAGGTCCATGAACAAGAAGAAGAAAAAGATAAGGAGGTTAACGAAAAAGATCAGCAAAACGTTGAAGGATGTACAGTTGATCAAATACTTGAAATTGACAAGGTGATTTTCAATAATTAGTTTTGATTTAAATCTAAATGATTACCACCTTATTTTCATCTGATGTGCCCATCTTATTAAATCCATTTTTTTAATCTTCTTCATATATATGTATTAGCTTGTTGAAGAACTTAAACAAAAAGAAACTCAAGAAGATAAAATAGTAGAAAGAAAATCCATTGTAAGTACCTAATACTGAACACATTAATTTAAACTTTTTCATTAGATAATAATTGTTCTGTGAATTTTGTAAACAGGATGAAGAGACCAGAGAAATGAAAACAAAGAAAAAGAATGATAAAGGGAAAAAAAAAAGGTAACAAAACTCTCTACTTTTGATAAGATTTCAAATTAATACATGTGATTATCTTCTAATTGCTATTTTATACTAATTTAAAATTCATTTTGATATTTGTTTTAGGTGGTTGACAATAGAATGAAAATGAGGAAGTCTTCTCAAGAAGAAAAGTTTGAAGTGGTAGAAAAAGAAAGATCAAAAGAAAGATAAAGCCAACACCAAAGGCTATCGATTTGGAAATTAGAAAGAAACAGAAGTCACCGAACAAGATCCATAATACAAGAAGCAATGTTTTTTAGCCACCTTCGTTTAGTTTAAATCAATCACAATAGAATTCAGAGAAAGGGAAAAAACATGTATGAACTCCATAGACTGACGGTTATTAATTTTTGTGTTATTTTATATTAACACAAATATTTTGTAATTCAACCTTAGTACACTGGTTTACTATTACTTTGTTGTTAAAATCCATTTGCAATCGACAAATGCATATTTTAAGTTCTACCTACAAATCAGATGATGACAATTGATTTACATATGATTGACATACGATTGACATATGATTGACTATTGTTTATCTTATAAGTTATGTAAAAAAATATACAATGTATAGTAATTAACATACTAAAGTAATATTGTCCAATTCAAACAATTGTGTACATGGTTCCTCAACATGATTTCCACAATACCATTCAAATAGGTTGATTTCTACATGTTTTTCAATTATGACCAATACCCTTGCAACAAGTACATTGACCAGCAAATACATATTTTAAATTTGGCCTATAAATCATCAAATTGCAATACTAAAAACAAAATAAGAAAATATCACACTAGCAAACAAGACAAATTGTAAGAAAAATTGACACCTAATTCTCAAATGATTGGCATCTGATATACATGTAAGTGTAAGCAAAATTGTGTCCCCATATGGCATGTCATGGATCCTTTCTGTCACTCCCTAGCTTTCCTCTATCTTTACCTTTGCCTGAAATATTAAACATAGAAAATGATAAGCTTAAACATATACTCAGTAAGGGACCCACTACTAGTCCTCCTAGGTGTCTGTTAACTTTCCATTAGCGTTTCATAAGAAAGTACCCCAAAACTATCGTGCTCCCAAAACACACGCTATCCAGTGATCCTGTAGAAACACATTTGGGCTCTCGGTAAACCCAAAGGAAACATCCTAAGAGAGTTGGGTTGTAAGTGACTCTGTCGAATCACTCATAAAAATTAACCACACAGACATATGCCACACAATCATAAATTGGTGGTGATCCCGAGGGGACACCCATATGGGTACGGCCTGTAACGCCCAAAAAAAAAAAAAAAAAAAAAGGTAATAATAAAATAATATTATTTTATTATTAAATATTATTATTATTATTATTATTATTAATAAAACAAAAAAAAAATTAAATTATTATTATTATTTTTTTTTTTCTTTTTCCTCCCTCTCCCTCACGCACGAGACAGCCCCTCCCCCCCCCATCTCTTTTTTTTTTCTTTTCTCCATCTCCCACTGCCCTAGCCGCCGACCACCACAGCCGCTCGCCTGAGGACCGTCGCCGTCCGTGTGCCCAGGTAGCCGCACGCCGCCGTCCAGCAGCACCTCACCGCCGCCCAGCCGGAGCTCCGCGAAGCCAGCCGAAAACGGCGGAAACCAGCCGAAACCCCCCCCCCAATTTTTCTCAGATCTGCCTTCTTTTCTTCCTTCCGTCCGATCGGCGAAGCCCAGCCGCACCATCATCCAACCATCCTCAGCCGTCCGCGTCGTTCAGCCTCCGCAGAAGCCACCCGTGAGTCGCGCGTCTCCTCCCAGCAGCGCCGGCGCTCCGCGCCGCATCTCCATCCGACGAACCCACCCCGTGTCTTCCCTTTTTCCGTTCACCTGAAACCGAAGCCCAGCCGTCCGTCGGCGCCGGGGTTCATCCGTGAAGCCAGCTGCCAGACGGATCTCCATCTTCCAGCCGTCGCCGCGCCGTCTTCACGCAAGATCCGAGCCGTGCACGCCTCCCTCAACCGACCGCCGATCGACCCACACGTGGGGTTTCCGTGGACCGGCAGCCGTGCGCCGTGGAGTGCCGCTGCCTCTGTTTTACGGTAAATTGTTGAAATGGTTTTGTTGGTAACGAATTTAAAGTTGTGAACTGTAGTTGTTTCAAAACAAATTAGAGTTATTGGTTGGATTAATTGTTGACCGTTGTTCAATCTTAGGTTGAAGGTAACGCCTAATTTCCTTGGGCTCACAACAAATATTGGATTTAATTGGAGCTTCGTTCGTGAACTTGGGTAAGTTGTGAAACATCACATTGGGTTAATTTTAAGTGAATGATGTTGTTGGAGAAAATGTTGAGTTTTATTGTGGTGTTTAGGTTTGTTTCGTGGAATTCGGTTCGACTAAGAAGCTTACCCAACGCTAAAGTAAGGGACTTTCTACTGGACTCAATAAATATTATTTGGATGTATTGACTGCATAAATCGTACCGTTGTACTGAGTAGGGATAACAATTATGATGTGTATGTTTGAATGTGAACTTGTGGTTGAATGCATGCTATGACTGTCTGGTTATGTATATGTACAAATATAAGGATGTGGACATGTCGGAATCTCGTAGACTTTACTTAGATAAAGTGTGGCTGAAATGGATAAATTGTTGCGTAAACCAAATGAAGGATATACAACTATGGTAGTGTTGTTATGAATGGAAGGGATATTATGGTTGCGCCGTTGTAGACTAAGGTGAATGTTATGGTTATTTATGTTGATGACTGATGTATGGATATAATGATGACTGAGATATGGATATGTTTTGATTGTCTCTGGGTGAAATTAGGATGATATGGTTGTTGAGGTTAAATTGGAAGTTTATGTGATAAGGAAATTTGACTGTATTGAGCATGACTGTTAAGATGTTTAGAATGGACTGAGGGGATAAATTATTAGTTTCCTAGTGGATAGTTACCCTGCGGGTGTCCTTCGGGATCATCCCCTATATGTGCATCCTTCGGGAGCACTAGACTGATATGTGCATCATTCGGGAGCACTAGACTGTGACTGTGCAGGGTACACCATAGGATGCTAATAATTTATTTTTCCCCTAACGGGACCAGTAGCGGGTCTCTTACTGAGTATATTAATACTCACCCTTTTTATGTTTAACTTTTCAGGCAAAGGTAACATGAGGGGCAGACCGACGAGGGACAAGAAGGACTTGTGAATTTTGCCATAGGAGTCTGTCTTTAAACTGCTTCCGCTGACGGTTTGAAAAATATTTTGATTTAACTAAGTCTACAATAGTTAAATTTTTTTTGGCAAACAGCACATTGTAAATTTTGTATTTTGGAAATAGGGCCCGATTAAATTTTCCTTCGTTTTCTTACGGTTTCAACTGAATATTCTTATGTCTTTTGTCAACAAACGGTTTTGGGTCAAATTGACGACTTAGACGGTCAGTCCGAAAAGTCCGGGTCGTCACACGGCCCTAACAGACAAAGTTAACAGAACACCACAGTCCATAGTATGTAATATATCATTAACATCCTAACATGCCATGAGTATTGATCATAACGTCCTTATCATGTTATGTTCAGTCATATCTTATCTCAGTGATAGCACATAGGTATAACACATAGACATAACACCTTAGTCATAACACATCAGTCATAACACATAGGTTGTAGTAATAACCTATCATCCCTATTAGTCGTATTATGCATTTTAGTTGCATCAACGCATAATAGAAAATACTTGCAAACTCTTTAATCTATTTTCGAAGGTCTAGCAGTAGAATCTCTTACTTGAGAGATTAGCTCAAAATATTCATTTGTTGATAGTAAAATTCTTCAATTAATTCAATTCCAAAATTGAGGGTGAAATCAATTTAACCTTAATGAGAAAAATTTGTCATTTAAATCTTCAAGATTTGCCTAAGGGATTTTCCAAAGGCATGCAGCAGAGGGTTATCTTAGTGAAGAAGATGAATAACTTTTTCTTTTTTCTTTTCTTTTCAATTTAAGCATTCCAATATTATTTATAAACTCAAATAATAATATTTATCATTATTATTTCCTTTTCTTTTTAGGACATATATATTTATACATATATATATCTATACATATACATATATATGTGTATATATATGTGTATGTGTATATATATACACACGTATATAGTGTGTGTGATACCAATATATGCATATCTTTTTATTCTCGTTATCTTTTTTCAATAAATTCCTTAAATGCACAAAATCTTAGGCATTTATAATTAATAATAATAAAAAATAAAAAAAGAGAGAGAAGTATTATTATTATTCTCATCAAAATATATAATAAACATATATATTTATTTAAACCATTATTCTCTCTCTTAATTAACTCCATAATCTTTTCTCATCTAATCAAATCAATCATCTCTCCTCGTTAATTATCATATTTTCGAACAATTATAATTTTATTTTATCATATAACTAACTTTACTTTTCCAACTAAATAAAAATTTACTTTCTCTTTTCTCAATTAAATCTTCTATCAAATCAACTTTGATCTTCCTAAAATAACTATCTTTTCAAAAATTCAAATCTTTTCTCTTTTCATTAAATCTCATCAAATCCAATCAATTTAATCTTCTACCAAAATAATTATACTTTTACGGAAAAAATTATTTTCTTTTTCTTTCTAAACAAATTATATCCTTTCTCCAAATAATTATCATCTCACAAATAATTTATCTTTGACTTCTCTACGAAATACAATATTTTTCTCTTAAATAATTATATTTTAACAAATATAATTATCTTTTCATTTTCCATAACAATTATATATATATATATATATATATATATATGCATATAATTATCAAATCTTCCACAAAATTTCCACTCTTCAATTTAATTAAGTAATATCAAAATTATTTAATCAATTTTAATTTCTATAAAACCAAATTATTTCCACAACTTTACTTAAATCTCATAACATAGAATTAAATCAAATTCTCAACAAACACCATAAATTCAAATCCTCTAATTAATTAAATATTCATCCAACAATGATCTAATTAATTATAATGTCCACAAAATCAAATTATTTTCATTATGTGAAATCAAAATAACGTCCAATAAATTTAAAATAATTAAACAAACTAAGATAATTAACTCAAAAAAATTATCTTAATTTTCAGGGCGTTACAAGGTACATGTGATTGTCTTATAATATAGTTTGTCTTAAAATTCCCAGAACACCATTCAAACACGTTGATTCTTACATGTTCTTCTATTATGACCATTACCCTTACAACAGGTACACCTCTTGTACTTGATATTGCACATCCTCAATTCACCAATTGAAGGGATCCTTTGCTTTGGGGTTCTTTCTGCTGGACGTTTAACAACTGGAGGCAATATAATATCGTTCACTACTACAATACTCCATTCATTATGGTTACAACAGGACGAACAACACCATTATAAGTTGATGCCAATGTGCTAGCAAAATAATTCTTAGATACAAAAGAATAAGGATCTAAACCAAGAATGCGAATAATAGCAAGTGTGTGACTACATGGTATTTCTTCTAAATCCCAAACACGACAAGTGCAACTTCTATAATTCAACTTAACTTCATCAAACACTTGATGTTCAAACTCACTGATAGGACAAACCTAGATTAAAAACAAGAAAATAATTAATTCATAGACTTAAAGTACTACTCAACATAATAACAGCAACATATAATCATAAAATAGTAATCTATTTGCAATTTCCCTCAAGGATTGCGAATGACTCAAGGGAAAAAAGTGCAATGGTGAAGGGATTTCAAGGGACCTCTCGCAAGAGGGAGCCTCAAGTATATAAGAACAACAAAAGTCCGAACAATAAGACTAACACGTGAGATATATTTGATAATATATATAAAATTTTAAATATAACATTACAAGAATGTGCAAAAGGATTTGATACTTCCACCTCCACCTCTTTCATGTTTCTAAATAAAATAAGTGAAATCAATCTTTCCAATCCAAGCAAATATTTTTAGTTGGATAAGATTCCAATAATAATTTCTATTGTAAAAGTTTTTGTTTCAGACTAATCTTCATCCATCCCTAATTCTTGAACTAATAATAATTACTATTGTAAAACTTTTTGTTTCAGACTAATCTCCATCCATCCCTAATTCTTGAACTATATATATGTGAGTGTGTATATGTATGTATATATGTGTCTGTCTATATCATCGTCATTTTTATATATGGTTTTATTTATTTTTAATATAATAAAATAAATTGGAAGATAAAGATATATGGGTAGACATATGAAATATTTAGACAAACTATGAATTTGGAAAGAGAGATATTTTGAACACCCAAAGCAAACTTCTACAGTAGCTTTAATTAATTTCAGTCTAAAATTTCAAACCTAGAATCTTTCACTAGATTTAGAATTGTTAATAGATGGATGTGTATTTTTTCGTCCCATGTGTTAGAGTCGACTTCTTAAATTTATTAAATTATGATATTATAAATCTTAAGTATAATATCTAGATCTCAGTTCAGTTTACATGTATTCTAAAAAACAATTATCAAAATATAGAAATAGTGAAAATTATGGATGAAAACACAAGAAAACCAACTAATTATATTTCCAAACAACACACTAGTCATCATCCTCAAAGGAATAAGTTAAAAGAAAAAAGATTGTGAAAGTGAGAGAGAGAGAGATAGAAGGAAAATTAAAAATATGAAATTAAAGCGCAAATGTGTAAACGAATAATAGAAATGGTAAAAAGAAAAGGGATATACAAATTTAGATATGGCAATATTGAGTGAATTTTGTAAAATTTAGGGACTTCAAATGATATATATATTTATGGAAAAGGGTCTATAAGTTTTTTGAGCTTTTAATGGGAAATGTACGTAGTAGGAGAGATGAGTAAGAGAAGACATGCATTGGCACAGAAGCTTTTAATATTCATATCCACAAATCCTTCAAACTTAATTAATTACGACACTTGTCAAAATTGAGGTCTCCAAATGGAGCAGTTTTTATAAAAACATTATTTTCTTTTATTTTTCATTTTTCAAATACTTATTTTTGGATCTTCTAAATAAATAGATAACTTATGTGGTTTAGACTATGTCTACACATGTAGGCTGACATGTTCTAGAAAAATTGTATTAGATGATAAAATAATTTAGAATAAAATAGTCCATGACATCTCTTTTTTGCATATTGAAATATGGAAAATATGACGACTAATTAATTATATCAAATGGCTATCAGACGACAATTAGATGATATATGAGGATTATTCATTTTTAAATTTGTTACTTTTAAAATTTAGAAAATATAGTGACATATATCTTATTATCGTAAATTTTTTTGCTATTTTTACAAACTCCCCTAAATTCTATGATTACTTGTATGGTTCGAACTAAGTTTGTACTGATATACCTAAACTTACCAAAATAAATATTTCAACTAATATCTTCAAAATGATTCAAAACAATAAGCATGCATGCATGTACATATATATATATATTCCAACACACTTAAAAGTGTATTTAAATAAGATTACCAAAATTGTTAATGAAGGTGATTAAATATTGATTATCAATATTTAGAAGGTCAAATATCAATTTATACCCTTGAACTTTGGGGGTTGTTGAATCAATTTAAACTCATGACTTTTATACATGTATCAATTTAAACCATCAACTTTAATAAATGTTTTCAAATAATATTGAATGGAGGGTTTAAATTGATACATGTATATAAGTTCAGAATTTCAACTGATAATACTTCTAAAAGTTTGAAGTCTAAATTGATACAATTATTAGTTTGAAATTTAGTTGATACAATTCCCAAAGTTCAAAATTTAAATTCATGCAACTATTAGTTTAATGTTTAAAATAATACAAACATAAAGAATCAGGGATATAAATTGATTTTTTGTAAAAGAGAATTCTTTAGCGAAATTATACATATTATGTCTATTCTATTCAATTTTTCAATCATAATTTGTCTCGTGAAGAATGTTTCATCTTGTTGTTGAATAAGAAATTTTGAGACCAATCACAATTTGGCACATCATTTATTAAATTAATGATGAAAAATGCAAATAATTGAATTTGTGACTAATTAAATTGACATGTGCCCCAAATTAAAAATTGAAAACATAAATTGGCCAATTCTAATAATGCCATATGTTTTCATCTTAACCGTTGGATCAAGTTAATTATTTTGGTTCAATTAAATATTATTTACTTGGACTAAGTTCAATTACCCCCAAAAAATAAGCTTAATTGAGCCAAAAGACTAAATATAGCCCAAATTCATGTAGTTGAGCTCATGGGTGTAGTCCATGGACCAACCAGGCTCAAGTTCATAAAGCCCACTAGAGAACTCTATAAATAGAGGAGTTCTCCTCATTTGTATGGGTTGGAAATTTTTTACTCTAGAAGGTCCAGAGAGAATTCTCCCAAGAACTGGAAGACTCCCTAACTCCTGAAGTCGACCATCCTCGAAGATTGAAGCTCCTTTGAAGATAGAAGCTTTCTTCCAAGACTCCAACTTCCCTCGAAGATTGAAGCTCCTTTGAAGATACAAATTTTCTTCCAAGGCTCCAACTTCAAGAACATCACATGCCCCGCTTCCTCCAAATCAAGCGTAAGCATCCAGTCGAGAGAAAATCAGAGAATCAAATTCTAGAGATTGAACCGTATCGCATCAAATCACAAAAATACAACACCAACTCAAATTCAACTCCATGAATCAAATTTCTCCGGAAATCTCGTGCGAACACTTGTTTATTTTACTCGTTGGGTGCATAATTAAAATGGAAAAACTCAAGTATTTTAATTATGATGGTTAGCATAAGAATGTGGAAATTTATAAACACTTTATTATGCTGTGTTTAGATTAATTGATTTTGTTAAGGTTTAATATTGGGTGGAAATGTCAGTGTATGGTAAAATTAGTTGTAAGATAATGTTTTTTAAAGAAAGAGTTCGAGGATAATTATTAAGGCTAATCACTTTTTCCACGGTTTTCTCTAAAATCTAATCCCTTTTACGATGGTTTTTTATAAAATCAACATAAATTAACTCTTAGATTTTCTTCTATTTTTAAACAAACTTTATTTTTCTGCTTAAATCTCATATTTCATCTTCATTTTCGGCAAGATTTTTTAAAACTACTTCATCTTCTTTATATTCGAGAATATCATGTTTATTTAAATATCATTTTGACATAATCTAAACGATCGTTTACCATTGTCACCACGATCGTTACCATGGTCAACACGATCATTTAAATTTGAAGCCATTTTTCCATTGTTTAAAATGAACTACATGATCGCACTACAAGAAATCAAAGTTCTCCCAACGCACAAAACCCTGTTGGGACAAGAGACGTCAAGCGAAGGTAGACCATCCCCGATGCCACAAACATAAATGTCGGGGAAGCTGACGCAATTAAATAATGGTATCTTTTTCTCCAACGTGGTTTTGAAAAACGTCGGGAATTTATTCCATATTTTCGACATTTACATTTAAGGCATCGGAGGAAAGAAAATATATTATTTAATTGTTTCACTTTCTCCGATGCCATGTAGGAAACATCGGGACTGTGGCTCATGTTTTTTACGTTTTCACCTACAAAGTCGAGAGAAAGGAAACAATTAAATAATATTTTTCATTTCTCCGACACGTATTGCATGGCGTTAGAAACATGGATATCTATTATGATGCCATTAGTAATGCGTCGGTAATGTGGGGCTTTATCATCTATGCATTACTAATGGCGTCAAGGCTGGGGGGTTCTTCTAATGTTTTCGTGCTGCATTGGGAGTTCCCTTATAGATAACTCTCTTTCCTTTTTATAAATCACAGAACTGAAAGCGAAGAAGGAAAATGAGAGAGAGGCCAAGAAGAAAAGAAGAGAAGTTTGTTTGTCCACCATGTTGCCACCATTTGTCGTCGCCTTCCACCGCTATTTCTAATTAATTTCGGAAAGTAGTTTAGTTTTGGTTTAGTTTAGGGTTAGTTTAGGTTTAGTTTAGGTTTAGTTTTGTTTTTGTTTATATGTTGATTTAGATTATGGATTTAGATTTAGAATTAGTTTTAGGATTTAGTTTTTGAATTTGTTTTTGGTATTGAATTTGAATTTTAAGTGTTTTTATGATTTAAGAATTAATTTTTGATTGAATTTGAGATAGTGAACGAATTTGAATTTGTTATATTGATTGAGTTTGATTAGAGTTTTAGTGAAAATTTGACGGGGGGGGGGGGGGGGGTGTATTCAATTTGAGGTAGGGGGTGTAATGGTTTCAATATTTGAGGTGTGAGGGCTGTAGTTGTTTTAAAATTCCTATAATTTGTGGTTGAGATTTGTTATGGCTATTAACCTTAGTTCAAACTTATTTGTTTTTTTATTTCTTAGTAGTTCTTTTTGTTGGAACTGTTAGGTATCTTGTAAAGATTAAAGTAATTTTTGGTTTATTTCTTATGGCTATCCTGCAGTTAGGTAGCCTTTTTAAGTTCAAACTTAGTTTTGAATTTGTTAGTAGTTCTCGGTGTTTGAAGTGTTAGGTATGTTGTAAAGTATGTTGGAAGGGGTAGGTAGGTTGTAAATATTGAAGTTATTTGTGGTTAGTTTTGTTGTGGCTATCCTGCAGTTACGGTAGCCTGATTTGCAGTTTAAACTTAACTTTTTAGTGGAAAACATGGGAGATTGGTCATAGCTTATTCATGGAGTAAGTTTAAGGTTTGAGAGGAGGAACATAAGACTAATCAAATCTATTTATATTTTAGGTCTTTAACAATGGATAAGGTTTGGATGAAACTTAGGAATAAGTTCTCGGTTAAGTATAGAGAGGGAGTATCCTAATTTTTAGAGGTTGCCAAGTTTCACGCTGATGATAACAAACGAATAAGGTGTTCATGCAAGTGATGTATGAACTCAAATTGGGATTTATTTAGAGGGTGTGGAGCAACATCTATTAACAATTGGAATATCTCCCTCTTATATAGAATGAGTGTCATGGAGAGCCAGTGAACTTGCATAGAGGTATAGAAAACTTTGATGAAGGAACTAGTAATAACCATTTTAATGAAGGAACTAACAGTAACCTTCTTCATGAAGAAGATGGAATGCTTGATATGCTTAATGATTTACAAGCTTCTATTGAACACGAAGAGGAAACAGATGAAGGTTTAGAGAATAAGATTTAGTTTAATATTGGAGTAGATATAGAAGATGAGACAAAAAACATATTTAAGGACTTATTGAATGAAGCACGTAGTGAGCTATACCCCGATTATTTAGAGTTTTCCTCACTGAATTTTGTGGTTAAGTTGATGCATGTAAAGGTTCTCAACGGTTGGAGTAACAAGTCCTTCAATATGTTGTTAGAACTGTCAAAACATGGTTTCCAATGTGTAGTACTACTTTTCCTAGTTTATTCTACGAACCCAAACGAAAATTGCGTGACTTGGGCCTGGGATGTGAAACCATTCATGAGTGTAAGTACGACTGCGTATTATACTAGAAGAAGTTTGGCAATTTGCAACATTGTCCAACTTATGGAGAGTCTCGGTACAAGGTTACTCCTAACATAGGAAACAAACTTTTGCATAAGGTATTGCGCTACTTTTTGTTGATACCGAGTTACGACGCTTGTTTGTATCTCAAGAAGGGCTCCTCTGACATGAGATGACATAAGGGTAAAAAAGTTGAAATAGAGGATGTGTCGAGACATCCAGCTAATGTAGATAGATGGAAACATTTTGATTATGAATTTTCTGATTTTGCTTCAAATTCACAGAACGTTTGTTTGTGGTTAGCTTCATATTGGTTTAATGCATTTGGATATATGAGTACCTCGTATAACATGTGGCCTGTGGTCTTAATTCCTTACAAATTGCCACCTTGAAAATGTATGAAAGAGTCCAACTTCTTCATGTTGTTGCTCATACCCAATCCAAGATCTCCTGGTAGGAAAATTGAAGTATACCTTCAACCATTGATTGAGAAACTAAAAGAGTTATGGAATTTTGGTGTGCGTACCCATGATTCTCTTATTGGGTCAGTTCTTTAAGTTGTATACAACCTTGTAATCATTAATGACATTTCGATGTATGGTGACTTATCCGAATGGACTACAAAAGGGTATCAGGCATGTCCCATATGCATGAGAGATAGATCGTTATTCGGGAGAAAAGGAAAAATATCTTTCATGTGACATCAACGCTATCTTCCAGTGAACCATGTTTGGCGTAGAAAGCTACACGATGGAAAGGTAGAGCTTAAGACTCCTCTAGTGGTTATGAATGGGCATGAAATCTTGGAACAACTAGATTTGTTGTAGTTTCTAATTATGAGTAAACAATCTGCATAAAAAAGATAAGAAAAGAAAGAGAGCTCTTAATTGGACTAAGAGAAGTATTTTCTTCAAGCTTCCTTACTCGTTGAGACTACTATTATGTCACAAAATTGATATAATGCATATTGAAAAGAATGTTTGTGCAACTTCATTGGTATGTTGTTGAATATTGAAGAAATCATCAAGGATACCATGAATGCTCCATTGGACCTAAAAGATTTAAAAATAAGAAAGGATTTACACCTGATAGAAGTTGGTAATAGATTGGTGAAGCCACATGTAAGTTACACGTTGACTAGCAGCGAGCGAGTTGCATTTTGTAAGTACCTGAAATTAGTTAAGTTTTTCGATGAATTTGTTTCTAATATTTCACGATGTGTGAATGACAGAGACTGAAAAAATATCAAGCCTTAAAACACAAGACTGTTATGTTTTGCTACATTGACTTCTATCTATTGATGTTTGAGCATACTTATCCAAAAATGTGTACACCACTATTACTAAATTGTGTAAGTTTTTTTTGTGACTTGTGTGCAAGAGCGATAAGAGTAAGTGATTTAGAATGATTGTAAACAGATAACGCAGAAAGGCGTAGTGAGCACATCAAGCGCAATGACCCTACTTAGTGACGTATGCATTTGCGCTATACACAGGAAATTATTAAGTCCAAACTAACAAGCACTGATGTGCATGTAAGTTAATGCGGTACTTTGTCTTATTTTGCACTTTTATTTATGACTTGATAACGTCATTAAAAAATTTGTTGCATAATTAAATGCAGTCTCATCCCAGCCCATACAACCACTCCCCGAAGACGAGATATGCAAGTTCATTTAGGGTAGATGACCTGACTACTCAAAAGTTTTTGGTTGAGGCTCCAAGCCCAAGTCTCGCAAGAGTAGTGCTACCAGTCCTTCGACCTCATGTTCGCAATCTAGGGAGCTATTGCGATACACATTTTTCAACTTTTAAGTTGTTTAATTTGCATTGGGTGATATATATATATATATATATATTTACTTTTGTGTCATTGTAGGTGTGGACTTGTAGAAGTATGGCGTTCGCGATCATTTCTATGTAATTTTTTTACAACATTCGAAATTGTTGGACAATGTAACTTTTGATTTATAATATGTTTAACTTTGATACAATATTTTATATAATTATTTAGTAATTTCTTGCTTATTTTTTCCAAATTTATTTAATTTCAATCTAATTGAAACTGAAAAGAATACCGCATGATTGAAAAAAGAAAATTTTAAATAATTTTTAAAAATATATATATATTTAAAAGATCTCTTGATGCCACAAAGCGTTGGGAATGATGCCCTTCCCCTGACGTGTTCAACAACATGTCAGGGAAATGTTTTTTCGACATCTATATGAGACGTCGGCAATTAGCTATTATCAACGTACGAAAGACATCGACAATCAAAGCGTTTGGAGAAAGGAATTACTGACATTGTGTTGTTTGCACATTGGGAATGGGTCCCTCGACGTGCGATGTACGTTGAGATAGCTTTTACCGATCTTGATAACTTGTAGAAATACAAGTTATTATGGCCTTTTAGATAGAGTAATGGGATCGAAACTTGTGGTAAGTGTGCTAAATGCGTAATTTATGTTGTAAATACATAATTATTTAGAAATGCACTTTACATAAGCTTGATGCCTGCTATACCCTGTTCTTAGTGTCCAAACACTGGATTATTAACAAAAGAATAAGCTAGCAAATTGTAGAAGAATTCACGCAAAGACTAGGTGAAGAGATCAAATCACCACATGAGAAGATGTTTGCTAAAAGACAAAAATGACAGATGGAGTGATGTAACTCGACGAAAAGGACAACTTTAATTCGGTCCTGACATGGTCATAAAGATAAATTTCCTGCTGAAATATGACTATATAAGGAGCTCCACACCATCAAGAAAAAAACGATCAAACATCTGAACAAACCGGCCAAACGCTTGAACGGACAACTATCCCCTCGTTGAAGACGTGGGTAGAAACCTCGAGAGTTGGTGGCAAGGATTAGCCTTACCAGAATCTGTAAAGCACATCTTCATCTTTTCTGATCAGCCTGTGGAGCGAAAGCTTGTAGTTTGAGTGAAGAAGATCTCATCCTCATCTCTCCCTAACTTGTAATGTCTTTTGTTTTCTTTCCATTTTTGTATTTCTTTACATTGTATGATGTTCATAATGTACAATGACCAAAGACCTAGCTACATTCTTTAATACAATGTATACTTACACCCTTTTCAATCCATCCATATCTCTGTACTGTTCATTTATCTTTGTGTTATTTGTAGTTTAGGTTTATAAATCATGCTTGATAAGAAGTTTTACTTATAATGCTTATCGTATTAGCCAAGCTATTTTCTTCACTTGGCTAGTGTATATCACCAGTTATCCGAGAGGGTAAATAGCAAGAACGGGGTTAACACACGAAGGAAGACATTTCTCGACTTAGCGAGATAACTTCCATCTTTTGTATTTCGAAAGGTGAACAAGTATGGACAACAGACGTCGAGAGGTTGTTGACCTTAAACGCAAATATCTCTAAGTAGTATAAGTAAACAGTTATGGATATATATTATTTTACTAGTCTTAGTCATTTTGATCTCGAAAGGAGACCAAGTGTGGCGTTCAATGACTCTGAGAGGAGCACGTCCTAATCATATGCTAGTTTAGTGAGTTATATCGCATTGAGGTGGTCATATAGCTTATTTTCCTGATAGGTTTAGACGTTCCTTCACATTTTTCGGAAACACAAGTTAGTGCACGTTCCATCTATACCTCATTCTTTATCTCAACCACCTTATTACGTCACCTTTACAACATCTCTAGGATACTTAGGTAGTTATGATTATTTTTATATTCTTTTAACTCATTTGTCATAACGCATAATTGATGAGTAGACCCTAGAACAAAGCTTTGATATCAATTCTTTGTGTTCGACCCTAGTTCATCTAGAAAAACCTATTGTTTCGCTTACACTTGGACAAGCAATAGAAAAACTTGTATAATGAGGACTTCAAAATAAGTGGTAGGAACATTGGAAGCATTTTGCATGCAATGATCATGTCTACTCGCTTAATGAAGAGAATAATGGAGAGCATTTTGCATGCAATGATCCGTATTCAATAACACGTCATGAGGAGTTAAATATTAAGGTCATACAATGTTGATTTGCTTAAATAAGTCTTTATGCCTTAATTTAAGGCAAGTTTTTTAGAATATTGTTCACAGAACGACAAGCAAGTATCAACGTAATTAGGTTGTAGTCGTAGTTGAGTGGGATTGAGTGGCGCAAACCCTAAAACCAACCAACCAACCAAACAAACAAACAACCTGCAATCAAGCTAAATAGACCATGTTGCATGAGATTAACTCTCAACAAATGTTAACCTCACCAGTATCGTGCAACACACTCCACCTTAAGTCCCATGAAACACAATCCCAATTTCAAAACAATCACATCAAATAACCAATACACTTTTGGGGGAGAGTTTCATGAAACAAACAAGCAACGCCTTATGGAATCTTCGCCAACCCATACCGGATTCAGGAAACTCTGATTTCTTGTAGTGTCGTGTTGGCATGATCTAAACGATCGCTTACCATAGTTAACACGATTTTTTAGCATGGTCAACACGATTGTTTGATTTAAAGTTTTAACAATCATTTATACATTGGACTACATGATCGCTTACCATAAGCAACACGATCGTGTTTCATAAGCAACAAGATCGTTTCTCATGGTCAACACGACCGTTTAAATTTAAAGCCTTTTTTCTCATCGTTAAAAAGAACTACACGACCGTGTATCTTGACCTATCGATAATAGATCATTTATTTAAACTGTAGTACACAATCGTGTAGAAGAAGATTACTCACATGTGCGTGTGGCCGATTAATTGTGTGTTGACTTGGGCAGTTTTGCTATTTTTCATTGTAGACCTGTGGACTTTTTCCGTTTTCAAAATTATTCTATATAGTGTAAATATTTTACCGGTTTGTTATATTTTTTAAAAAGAAACCTCAAAAAATAAGTTATTGCATAAAAATTGAAATATATAATTTTGATAGAAAAAAATTCTTCCTAAAAAATATATCAAACTATAAACTAAAAAGTAGATAAAATAGCTTAGTGTTGCAAGACAAAGTTTAAGAATGAAACAACTAAATTTTCTCCAATTGAATCATCATTACATAAAAAAGTTAAAGTTTGTCTAATTTTCTTTTTAGAAGTAAAAAGTAGAAGAATTAAATACGGATAAAAAAATAGTTATTTTTAAGGGAAAGTGAAGAATGGAGGTGAAAAGTAAAGGATGTATGTAATTAATAGCATTAAAGTAAGAGTTGTGTTATTAGTTATTAGAGAGTAAAAACAAAAAAGAAAAAGAAAAAAAGAAAAGCATATATAATATGAATGGATAGAATTGGAGGAGTGACAGTTCCACTTAAAGAATTTGATTATATTTGAGATTTTTATTAAACATTATTTATAGTTTTTGGAAGGTTTTGTGTAACTGTAGATGACATGAGAGAAGAGGGGTATCCTTTTTGAAAGGGACATACTCCACTTCTGATTCCTCCATTTATTGCTAAACTTTTACTCTCCATTTTCTCTTCTTTTTTCCTTTTTTGTGGACCCTTGTTCAAACCTCCTCTCTCTCTCTATATATATTCAATTCAAATCTCTTCTTACTTTCATTTGTCACTTCCGAAGGAATTGAAAATGAAAAGACCAAAAAAAGACAAAAGGTAAATTATTTGGGGAAATTTACTTTACAATCTTCTCTCTCTTTTTTGCTCCCTCTCTTATAGGTTGAGTTAAAATACAGCGATTTTGGATAGTAGCAAGGTTTCAGATTTTTAAAGTTGATAGAAATATATAGGTCAAAATTTTATGAGAAATGCTGATGAAAATATAAATAAAGTAACCATATTGATTGAAATTTATAAAAAAAGAAAGTTACAAAATGATTAAAAGATCAAAGAAAGTTATTTAGTAAGTTATAAAATGATTAAAAGATCAAAGAAAATTATTTAAACTAAAGTGTTTATTATTAAGATTGTTTTCCAACCAAAATATTTTACAAATATAACAAAATTTTAGTTTCTATTCATAATAGAATGCAATAAACAACGATAGAGTACTATTTGTATTGCAAAAAAAACAAATAATAGTCTATCTCAATTTATCACTATAGACTATATTTATAAATAGTTTCAACGGTTTTGATATTTAAAATAATTTTTCATATTATTAAATATAGTATATATTTATATTAGTGATATTTTATTGTTTAATTTACTTTTAAATTTTTTTTATGTCTTGTATACGTTTTTTACAATACGATGAAATTATAGATATGTTTTTTATTGTTTAATTTCTTATATTGACGTTGAACCTATAGATACGTACAAACGTAGATGAAAATGTATGTCTTATATAGCTAGTTTGAAAGGATTTGAAACCCACATCAAAGTAGTTGAACTCATTATGATTGTCTTAGTTTAGGAAGTTGTAGGCAACATTTTAACTTGAAAGAGATTACAAATTTTTGTTGATTACTACTCATGTTCAAATGAGATTTTTGGAGAAATTTGATTGATAGAGTTAAACTTGTGGTTATGCTGTATTTATGTTGACTTGATGCAATGTGGTTTGATCTCTAGTATTTGATCATTCGATTCCCTCTCGATTGAATGTCTACGCTTGATTTGAGGAAGTGGAGCACGTGATGTTCTTGAAGTTGGAGTCTTGGAAGAAAGCTTCTATGTTCAGAGGAACTTCCATCTTCGGGAATAGTCGACTTCAAGAGTTAAGGAATCTTTTGGCTCTTGGGAGAATTCTCTCTATAGTTTTTGCAGTAAAAAATTTTCATCCCCCACAAATGAATAGAACTCCTCTATTTATACGAGGGTGTAATCATGTTAGGTTGGGAGACATTCTCAACCCAACCCATATTTTTGGGTTGTATGAGTTGGCAACCCGAATAAATCAAATTTAGTTTTCATCTAACCCAACTCGTAAAATATGGGTTGAGTTTGGTTTGGTTGTCTGGTTGTATTGTTTTTTTTTTTTCTACTTTCTAATGGTTGTAAAGTTCAAAATAGTTCCTTTTCAAAAAAAAAAAAAAAAAAAAAGTTCAACATTTTGTCAATTCAAATTTCAAATATATATAATTCAACAAAGTTCCAAATTTCAAACATACCCTAAACTCAAAGTTTGAAGCATTCATAGATTCAAAGTTACAAGCATAAATAAATTCAAAGTTCCTAAACATACATAAATCAAAAGCATTCAAAGTTACAAACATAAATAAATTCAAGAAAAATTGCATCAAATGACAAAAACATTTAGAAAAAACCAGCTCATGACACCAATTTTTTTACATATTGTGAATATAACAAAATTAGTGATATCAAATGGCTATCAGACAGTAATCATAGGACTATCCGAGGGCTATCAAACGGTAATCATATGGCTCTCAGAGGTTCATCACTTTTAAATTTGCTACTTTTGCAAATTTAGAAAATGTTGTGACATAGACTCTATTATCATAATTTTTTTTTGCTATTTTTGCAAAAACTCCTAAATTGAAAGTACAATTTTAATAATAAAACAAATAAGAAAGAAGCCAAATATAAATTTGATGTCCATTCAAGCATTCCAAGCATTCAAATTTGTTCTGAAAAGTCAAAAAACATACCAAGTAAGTAGTTTAAATATATAAAATAAACTAAATGAAGAATATACAAGTATTCAACTTAGTAACTTAATTACCATACCCTATGTAGATCATGTTTGTGATGAGACATAGGACTTGATATTATCTAAAAACACAAAATAAAACTATAAAGAGTAGTACAACTATATAAGAATACAATTTTCAATAAAAATAAAAGTTAGAGACAACACTAACCGTTATCAATTTTTTCACAAATCTCCATTTCTTCAAGCTCTGGACAAAGATCCAATAAGGTTGTTTTGCCACAAACCCAATTTTGTGCACAAATCAAAGCTTCTACTGTTTTAGGTGATAAAGAACTTCTAAAAGAATCCAGAAATCTTCCTCTAGTACTAAATGCAGATTCAGAAGCCATAGTAGACACCAGAACGACAAAAGTATCTTGAGTAATTTTTTTATAGAATTTGATATTAAACCCCGTTCAATTTCCACCAAGTTAGAACATCAAGCTGATCATTTAGCTCCTCACATGGGTCAGATAAATACCGATCAACATCATTCCTCAATTCTAAAGTATTTTATTCTTGTCTACTTCTCTTGTAGCGTGATAATACTCTACAACCCGCGTCAGTTTCCACTGTAGTTTCTGAACTCAATAGTCTCAAACTATCACTTGATTCTACTTGTTATCAAACAACATCTTGACCACTCAAATCATTATGAAAAGCAAAGCCATCAACTTGTGATTTGTAACAATTATACAAATGCATCAAATAAGCTTCAATCCCATCAACAAGAACTTTAACCATAACATCATCATGTATACTTTCAAATCAAAAGTCAACATAGTCTAATTTATATTGAGGATCAAGCAGCACAACTAGAAATACAAGCTTGTTAATTTTTTCAATTGAACTCCAATAGTTGTCATATTTTAACTTCATATTTATAGCATATTACGTAAAATGTAGTTATATTCGTTGCTCCAACCAATTAAAAGATCATTAATCACCCACATATCATGAAAGAAAGAATTGGCAGTCACATATAAAGAACCACTAATCTTATTAGTGACATTATAGAACACCTTCAAATGACAAACACTTCAACATTTTTCCAATCATAATTACTTGGTGGCCCAATCCTCTCTTTCCCATGTTCATCTTCTACAAAATATTATTGATAATCCAACTCTTCTTCCTCTAATATTTGAAAAGCTTTTTCAAATTTAAATGCATGCTCAAGCATAAGATATGTAGAACTCCTTCTTGTTGGAACATCCAAACAAACACTACAAGAAAACGGAGCTTTCCCGATGCCAGAAACGACGTCGTAAAAAGAAACGTCAGAGTTGCTCGACTTTCCGCGACGTTTGTGCTAAGGCGTTGCTAAATACCACTTTCCGCGACGTGTCGAAAACGAACGTCGCGGAAAGCGTACTCATTAATTTATTGTTTCACTTTTCTGCGACGACCCTCCCAGACACGTCGCGGAAAGCCGAATGATTCGTTTTGGTCAAGGGTTTCCGCGACGCACATAGCCTCCACGTAGTGGAAAGTGTAATCATTAATTTAGTGTTTCACTTTTCTACGACGTCCGTTCCGAACACGTTGCGGAAATTCGAACGATTTGTTTTCGTCAAGAGTTTCCGCGACGCACATCGCCTCCACGTTGCGGAAAGTGTAATCATTAATTAAGTGTTTTACTTTTCCGCGACGTCCGTCCCTGACACGTCACAAAAATATGAACGATTCGTTTTCGTCAAAATTTTTCGCGAGGCACGTCGCGGTACCTTCCGCAACGCAATGTCCTTCGACGTCATCGGGCGAAACGTCAGAAACGATTAAACTTTCGGCGACGCCACGGTGAAGCACGTCGCGGATAGTCGAACGTATTAATTTCATAATAATTGTTTTAACACTTTCGGCGACGTGGTTGTCCTTGAACGTCTCCGAAAGGTAACAAAGAAACATAACGTTTCACGTTTCCGCGACCGGTGTCAGTGGCACGTCGCGAAAAGTGAAACGTAATAAATTTGTTTTTCACTTTTCGCGACGTGGTTATCCTTGAACGTCGCGGAAAGTAAACGTACCTTTCAATTTTCCGCGACGTGTGTCTGTGGCACGTCGCAAAAAATGAAATGATATTGGGTTACTGCTAGTCCCTTCATCAATTATCGATAGTTTTTCGTGACGTGCCCACAGACACACGTCGCGAAAAATTGAAAGTTATGTTTACTTTCCGTGACGTTCAAGCACAACCACGTCTCGAAAAGTGAAAAACAAATTTATTACGTTTCACTTTTCGCGACGTGCCACTGACACCGGTCGCGAAAACGTGAAACGTTATGTTTCTTTGTTACCTTTCGGAGATGTTCAAGGACAACCACGTCGCCGAAAGTGTTAAAACAATTATTATGAAATTAATACGTTCGACTATCCGCGACGTGCGTCATCGCGGCGTCGCGAAAAGTCGAATCGTTCCAATGACGTTTCGCCCTACGACGACGTCGGAGGACACTGCGTCGGGGAAGGTACCGCGATGTGGAGACGACGTGCATCGTGGAAACTCTTGATGATAACGAATCGTTCTGATTTTTGCGACGTGTTTAGGACGAACGTCGCGGAAAAGTGACACTAAATTAATGATGACACTTTTCGCGACGTGGAGGCTATGTGCGTCGCGGAAACCCTTGACCAAAACGAATTGTTCGGCTTTCCGCGATGTGTCTAGAAGGGACGTCGCAGAAAAGTGAAACAATAAATTAATGAGTACGCTTTCTGCGACGTTCGTTTTCGACAAGTCGCGGAAAGTGGTATTTAGCAACGCCTTAGCACAAACGTCGCGAAAAGTCGAGCAATGCGACGTTGCTTTCAGCCACGTCGTTTCTGGCGTCAGGAAAGCTCCTTTTTCTTGTAGTGTGGTATCACCCTTATGGTTAGCAACTTCACAAAAGTTTAAAACAATCTTATGTAAAACCCAATCTGAATCAATAAAGTGTGCAGTGAGTACCATGTAGTTAACATTTTGCAAGGAAATCTATGTGTCAGTTGTCAAACACACTCTTTGAGAATTGCTAACTAAGAATTATTTCAATTTCTTCTTTTCATCAAGGTACAATTGATATATATATTTTTATCAATCGTTACTCTTGAAGGAAGGTCAAATTTAGGACAAACTACTCTACAAAAATGTTTAAATCTTTCATTCTCGATAAACTTGAATGGAAACTCATCAACAATTATCATCTTAGCACATGCTTCCGTACATAATTATTGTTAAAAATAGTAGTCACAAAATTACTACCATTTTTTCCACCATTGGAAGGTTGAAGAGTCAAAATAGTTTGTCTTGTTTCTAGTTCCTTATATGGGTACTTCTTACATTGATTTTTTAAGTGCTTCTATAATGTGCCAGTTTCACATGAGGCAGTATCACAATAATACTCTTTATCACAATAATTGCATGTGCACCTAGAACTATTTCCTTCAAACTTTGTGAAGTGATCCCATATGCACTAGAAGTTGTCTTCTTATTGGCTCTAGCTCTCTTCTTATCAGATAGTGGTAGTTTACTTGAATTCACAGTTGCATTATTACTGGAAGGGACAGGACTAGGACTAGTTTCATTATATTTTCCACTACTTCTCTCCATGGTCTAAAAATGTGTAAAAATCTAAGGTCAGATCACCCACACAATAACCCACAACACAACATCAGAATCACAGCAAGACAACCAACAATAAAATTAAAAAAATATAGAAATCACAATTGCAGTTTAACCAAAGAACTCAGAAGCTAATGTCTATAAATTTATCACACCCGAACTCAACAAAGAACTTGGTTCGAATTTATGCTGTCAGTAACATACCTATTAGGATGCCAATAGTTTAGTGACAATCTTTTATGCTGTCAACAAAGAACTGGAAATATTAGTTTTGTGATCATCTACCTTAGTTTATATATGCTGTCAACAAAGAAATCAAAATCACAAAAATATGCCAATATTTACATACCTGTTAGGATGGAAGAGAAGGTGAACGAAAGATGAGATATGAGGAGATCGACGGGGAAGATGAGATATGACGGCGACGACAAAGATGACCTAAGAAGAACAAAAAGGGAGAGAGGAGATGGTGAACGACAGAAGAAGAAGAAAGAGGAGTCGAAAAGTGAGATCACAGAAGACTAATTGTGAGGGAGACGGAAGAGAAATAAAAAAATTCAAAGAGGGAGGCTGTGAGGCATGGGCGGCGCGCGCGAGGTAGTAACTAGGAATACTTTACCTAATTTTTTTATTTTATTTTATTAAATATATAATATATACATATATGTAATATAATATATATATATATATTATATTAATTCAGGTTTGGTTAGGTTGAACCAAAATTTTCAACCCTCCAACCAGAGACCCAACCCAATCTAAAAAAATCAATTTTTTTTAACCCAACCCACATTTTAACCTAATCGAACCTAACCCTTATAATATAGGTTGGGTAGTCTGGGTTATTCGGGTTCAACTCATATTCTTACACCCCTAATTTATACTATAGGTGTAAATGAGCTGGGTTGGGTTGAGAGACATTCTCAACATAAGCCATATTTTCTGGTTGATTTTAGATTGGCAACCCAAATAATTCAAATTAATTTCTCAACCCAACCCTACCCAACCTGTAAAATATGGGTTGGGTTGTCGGGTTGTATTACCTTTTTTTTTTTTCATTTCCAACCCAATGATTGTTTAGCTTTCTAAACGATCGTTTATCCTCTAACGTGATCGTTTAGTTTTCTACCTTTAAACGATCGGCTAATTTTTCATATAATCGTTTATTAATTCAGGTTGGATTGGGTTGAACCGAACTTTTCAACCCCCAACCCAACCCAAAAAACACCAAAATTTTCAACCCAACCAAACCTAACCCACATTTTAAACTAACCCAACCCAACTCATATAATATGAGTTGGATACTCTGGATTTTTTATTTATTCAGGTTGGACTTACAACTCTAATTTATAGAGTTCTCTGGTGGACTTATGAGCTTGGGCCTGGTTAGGCCATGGACAAGACTCATGGGCTCAACCACATGGATTTGGGTTATATTTAGCCTTTGAATTAAACTAAGTTTATTTTTTTTGCTCAATTGAACTTTAGCTCAAGTAAATAATATTTAATTTGAATAAAACAATTAACTTGATCCAATGGTCATAATGAAAATATGTGGCGACATCAAAATTGACCAATTTACATCTTCAATTTTAATTTGGGACACATTCCAATTTTTAATGAGTCACAAATTCAATTATTTGTATTTTTTATTATTAATTTAGTAAATGACATGACAATTTGTGATTGGTCCCAAAATTTCTTATTCAGCAACCACTTTAAATGAAAATGAGAGGCAAATAATTAAGAGAAAATGTGGAACTTATATTTAATTTTCTTATTAATGTATGACTTAGAATGAACACATTATGTGTTGACAATTAAACACGGGAAGGATATACACATATTACAAATAATGGGAAAGAAAAAGGTAAACTAATCATATATTTTCCTGATTCTAATTAACTTTGTCGATAATTAAGTTACCAATTACTATTTTAATTAGAAATCCTTTGTATCTAAATGTATCTAACATTGCCGATTCTTTTGTTGTTTAATCATTTTCCATTATCATATGCCCTAATTTTGTTCATGAAGCATCCTTGTTCAAAACTTAGTTTGTCAATGATACGGAGTGACCTTTTAAAAGTACATTAACTCTTTTATGGGATTACTTGAGTTGAAATCATTCACAAAGATCGTTTACAATGAAACTATAGGTAACACCTTAGACCTAAGATTCAAACAAGGATTCGAAATTCGGATCTCGACATTCCCTTGCATCCCTTGCAACCTAACAACATCATTCTTTGCTTGTCTTAAAGGCTTATTACAGTGAAAATTGTGCCCACAAATCAACAGGTTCTTTCAGCATGCTTTGTTCTGACTTATATCCTAGGAAAATTTTTAGAAGATCATTCAACATAGAATTATTCCAAACTAAGCATGCTTAACTTTGGAGTTCCTATGGTTGAGCCACTTAAAAAAAAGTTGCACCTTTTTGGTATAAGTATTATCTTTTAATTCTTTTAAGTATTTCTTAAACTTGCATTCATGTCCTTAGGGTCCCTCTTACTCAGATGGGATATCAGTTCATTCATGTCCTCCTCCTAAACTCAAGGTGTTACATGTCCACTAGCTTTCGCTTGGTTCGTCCTTGAACCATATCTTACTAGAAGAGGTTTGACTTTCATACCATCTGTAACAGCCTAGGCCTAGAATTTGGACAATGATTCAAACCATAATTTAGAATGACCTTAACTTAAGTTGAAAAGCTCGGTCGTTACAATTGGTATCAGAGCCTAAGTTTTAGGTTCTGTAAATTGACTTACGATGTAAGTCCATGATGTTAGTCCTCCATGGTCAATTACAGATTCTTCATCCTTGTCAGCTATGCTCTATTAATGAAAAGTTCTATAAAAAATGTGCTTCAAAGCATTCATGTTTAAGTTTTATGTACTGGTTAATTGCTATTGCTGGTTTAATGCTTGAAAAAAAAAATATTACGAGGCCATCTAGTGTTGGTCTCTTTGATGAAGGGGACATTAGAATGGAAGATATATTTCAACACGAAGACATTGAATTTCACGAGATGATGTAGTATTATGGCAATAAAGAAAACAAAAATTTAGTACATGTTTAAGCTATTGAATGAGTTGTTCAAATGCAAATCTATGGAATAAGATATTTTGGTGGTATTAAGTATGAGATCCAAATAGCGAACTACCTTACATGATAAGACTACATGCGATAAAGATGGCCCATTTGAGAATAAGCACTATGCAATCAAAGACTAAGCGGAGAAGGCCACCGCGAGATAGGCTTACTTCACCATAAACTAATGATATCATTGCACACGTAAGAAAGTGGACGAACGATTTGAGTTTGCCGTCCAATCTAAATCCAAGATAGGGATATGGCAAAGACACATGGGGTTTTAGAATTAGACCTCTTCTCACCGCCAATAGTGGTAATCATTCCGGTATGGGTAGACTTGACTAGAAAAACGCTATAAATAGAGGAATTTAGCCATTTTGAAGTTGTTTTCGATCGTAAGCCTCAATAAGAGAAAGTTTCAAGAATCCTTAAGTATTAGAGATTCAAAATCAACCGAAATCTGGCAAGGGCTTGCCAGAAAGTGAGAAGGAAAACTTTGAGTTAAAGGCCATATGCAGAAACAAGTTGATTGTGATTGTAAGTGGTTATTCTTAGTAAGAGGATTTCTAAAGTCTGTTGAATGAATCGTCAATTATACTTCTTTTGAGATTTTCACTACAAGAAGTAGGGGTTCTTCCGACGCATACATGTGTCGACAAAAATAATAAAACGCGTTGGGAATGGCTCTCCTAACGCAGTAAGCCACGTTGGGAAGAGCGTCGGCAGTACTGCGTCAGGGGAGGCAAAACAAAGTCGCAAATGGAACAACATCGGCAATACCATTTGCCTGATGTAGGCTTTACCGACTGGCACAAAACGTCAAGGAAAAGCCTATTTGACGTTTGGTCAATGCGTCAGTAATATGGTATTATCGATGCGGCAATAGGGAACTATATTAGACAGTGGTGTCAGAGGACATTGGCTTGACCCAATGTCGGTATCGACGTTCATTCTCGACGCCGTTAGTGCGTCAGGAAAAACTTTTTATAATATTTTTTAAAATGTATTATTATTATTATTTTGCTATTGGATTCTAATTTGATTTAAATTCAATCAAATTCTGAAAACAATTAATGTAAAATTAATAAAAAAATTATTAAAATACAAAATCAAATTAAAAATAAAATTAATTCAAATATTAAAAAAACACACATTTCTAAGTTCATAAATTACATGAAAAAATAAAAACTAAAAACTAAAGAATAATTTTACTAAGCGTCGCGGATGCTAGTTTGTTTAAGCCTCCCAACCTACAATGACATGAAATTAAATTTAGATATATATCACAGATAAGAAATTAAATGACTTAAAAGTTGAAAAATATGTATCACAATGGAACTAAGGTCCTCTCTGTGCTCGAGTCAGTTCTTCAATCATCTTTCTCATTTCTTCCATCTGTCGGGCACTTTCTTCGTGTTTTTGGTTACTTTCTTTCATTGCTCGCTCATCCAACTCCGACATTCTTTGTTGTTCTTCAATATATTGTTGAGCGCTGTGAAGTTGAGATTTTAGTTTGATAACCTTCCTAGCATGCATCTCTTGCTCATATGACGAAGACGAAGAACTACCAGTAGTCTTTCAGAACTTTGGCCTAAGGCCCCAACCAAAACGTTTTGAGTATCCCGATCGTCTACCCAAAACTGCCTCGCATTTCTCGTCCTCAAAGAGTGATTGAGAACCCTCTAGATGGGCTGAGATTAGAGTTTCGACATTTGATTCTACAAGAATTTTTTAAATTAAATCAAATTCGTAAATTAAATGTACAAAATAAGAAAAAAGATTTTCATAAACTTACATGTGCATCTGCGGCCGCCTGCGAAAAGGCTTGGCCACCCCGAGCATGTGTTTCTCTAAAAAACTCTACTTGATCGACTGGAAGACCTCATTGTTCATCGAGCTCAGGCTGTCATTGTCAAAACAACTTAGATTCGCTATTGTGGTGGTAGGGTTGCTTCGCTCTAGCAGCCCTATTGATCATTGATTGCTCCTATATGCAAACAACCAAAATATTACATACAAACAACAAAAATGAACTACCGTTGGGGAACATTAAAAATGTAAACCACCTGAAGCTGTCGAGTAACATAGTGATCGCAGAGGAAGTGTCAATCTTCCACACAATTCTTCAATCTGGGGGTGGGTTGCACGTGCTTGTTCAGGATCACCGAAGTTCTTAAATGACAGTGGTTGTCTCCCTTGAACTCCTTCTAAATGGTGACCCTTTGATGCTCAACAAATCAAGTAAGTGTTGGATTTGCGAAATCAAGCACAAACCATGGCTACAAAAGAAAAGTACACACGGATTAGGTTGCTATATATATACGTAGGTAACATATATGTACAGTAATTTAAAAACTTACATGCAAACCGCCCTTCCTAAGCTCGATGTACTCCGGAGTAATGTTAGCCCACTTATGGAAGCAAGTTGGAAATGTGTCCCACATTAACACACTGATGGTACAACTGAAGCGAATGTCATGTGGTGAGATCGACCTATCTTGTCATGGAGCGATAGATATGGGAATCTTTGCATTTTGCTGCACATATCTATCTAACTCCAAGTTATTAAAGTGTTGCCGTCTCATAGGAGTGCGAATACATACATTTAAGGAGACATCTACGAAAATAGAAAACTATCAAGAACAAAACTCCATGTTTATACATTAATTATTTATGTAAGGGGACTAACCTGACATGTCGCCATTCGAGGACATTCCTTCCACATTGTTAAATGTACCGACATTGAAATAAATAAGAGCATCAGTCTTATCAAAACTGGTAAGGATTGACATAGTACCTGTGGACATATAAACCAAAATTAATTAAACAAATGTGAATACTTGAAACTGAATATATAAAAA